>CM063511.1:113257904-113402904 GCA_032207245.1 Pardosa pseudoannulata
CAATACCACTATCTGTAATACAAAGACTTGTGGAAAGTATGCCCCGGAGGGTTCAAGCTGTAATCGCCTCTCGTGGGGGCTATACCAACTATTGATTTTGAACAAAGTTAGTTTTTCTTTTCTATCACAGGTGTCCTAATACTTATTGGTAGACAGTGTAGATTGTATAATCCCAAAACAGCTAAAATCTTAACCTTGAACAAGGATCTTTCAAATGATTTTAAGGAAAACATTAGGTCAGATATAGACTAAGGAAAAATAGAAATATTACAGTAATTTATCCTAATACTTTTAGTATTTCAGAGTTCGTGCTTGGTTTCTTTATAACAGATTTACTGTTATAATCCATAATCTCCGTCTGGAATAGTTCATAAAAAGGATCGAATAACTTCGCTTTTAAAAGTTTGTACTTGTCATGCTATAGGAAAACAGAGTGTGAAAATATCTAAGAACTGTTATTGCAACGACTATTATCAATCAATACAACCACAAATATACATTTTGTATTCTTAGAAAAATTACTTAAATAAGTTTATAGGATATAAAAGTTTTCAAGCCATAACTTCTTAAACGGGGTATTTTACAATTATAGGTATACGAAGAAAATTATTACAAATTTAAATTACAATTTTAAACAACCGTGCCATAGTGGAATTCGAACCCCTGATTTCCGGTACATAGGTAATAGCCTTAACCGTTCGACCATCGTTCTCCCCTCTTGCCATCAAATAAGCAATTTAATGTTACCTATTTTTATTCCCATTCTTTAATATATCCCGATAATGTAAATCCTATTTCTGGCATGAACATATATTTAGAAGACTCATTAAACATGGCGTTCGTATCTTTGCTTGTAACACATTCTTCACAGTCTAATTAAATTCACTCTACACTGTGCTTGCCATTCCGCAATTAGTGCAAAACATATCGAAAGACTCATTTTCATTGGACGAGGCTTTGTATGGGACAACGTAAAGGAACATTCTCAGTGGAATGGAAGCATTTACACACTTAGTACATCACAGATGAATTACTGAGAACCTTCAGAGGCAAGGCTAGCTTTGTTGTGCTAAGATATTCCAATCATTCTGCATGAGTTCAGGTAACAAGTAATTAATCTGGAGAGCTCGTGAGGGGAGACAGTTGAAACCAATTTCTATTCATCTGCTACAAGCGCGACACGAAACAATGGGAACCCTCTGCATTCAGAAAGCTGTCTCCTATAGAGATGAACTTGGAGCAGTTGTTACTTCATTAGGAAATTATACACAATTCACACAAATAGCGTGAACTTTACTTGAATAGTAAGAACCGATGGGAATAAAGATATAAAGAATTCAGTCTCGGGGTTAAATGCTGTATAAGTAGACATAATTGTGTTTTTTTAATCAAAATTTAGGAGGTTTGTAAAGGAAAGAGAATTAAGACGTCTAAACCGCACAATTATTTCAAAATAATTTTGGCAGAACATAGGCCGAATGATCGGCACCAGAGTTTATGGATTTAAATCCCATGGCTAACAAGGTTGTTAGTAACCATTCAGAATCCACTTTAAGCAGTAGGTCCCTTAGGGCTTGCTAATCGGCACCAGAGTTTATGGATTTAAATCCCATGGCTAACAAGGGTGTTCGTAACCATTCGGAATCCACTTTAAGCAGTAGGTCCCGGTCTCGTTATCCCTTGTATAGCAAAAAATTAGACAGTCAGGCACCAATTAAAATAATATGGAGCATAGCAAAATACAACAAGATGAGGACTTTAAAAACTTAAAAGGTTTTGTTGTTTCTGATACCACTTGGACAAACTAAGCACAATAGAGCCATAAGCTACTCAAATTAAAGCAAAGGGGTTCGTATATCATTTTAATGAGCATGGTTAAGGTGAAAAAACGACTTTGCTCAAGTGGGTCCTCAAACTTTTGAAGCAGAGACCGAACAGAAAATCCATAAACTTGGCCTGCTACCCCCAGAGGTATTGATTGAGAACTTGGGAGGACGTTGTGACCACGAACATATTTTACGTGCCCGAGTCACATTTAACGAACATGGCGGATGTTAGGCTGGCTCGGGTTCCAAACAGACAACCTGTCAGTTACGAGATCGTTGCCTTTGCCGACTGAGCTACCGCGGCTCTAAAAGGATGTGTATAACATGTCAAAGAACGTTCTGTTTCAATCATTTCAAAGGATTGTGTTAAATCAGAAACCCTCATTTATTGCATTCTATTGATGATCATGGTTTTAATATTTTCAGTTTGAGTGTATAATCATTTCATGTGGTTACATTGAAGTGATATAAATATTTACATAGAGAGATGGTTTTAAAAATGTGTAGCATAAAAAATATAACAAGTTGTACATAAACCAAAAGTTATAATGTATTTAATACCTATTACTCACATTTAATGTTATTTTTCAAAGATAAATCTGGAAATTTTACAAGCTATGTAATACATGCATGTCTCTCTCTCTCTCTCTCTCTCTCTCTCTCTCTCTCTCTCTCTCTTTCTCTCTCCCTCCTCTCTCTCTCTCTCTCTCTCTCTCTCTCTCCTCTCTCTCTCTCTCTCTCTCTCTCTCTCTCTCTCTCCTCTCTCTCTCTCTCTCTCTCTCTCTCTCTCTCTCAAGGGTGTTTTTATTCAAGGGTGTTTAGAGAAAAATTTTCCATGAGGGGATTTCTCCCCCTTCAACTCATATCTGAAAATTAATTCATTAAATTCAGGATACCGTGTAAAACTTTATAAAACAGTTTTTCTTTTCTGGAAACAATTTGTCCTATTAGTAGGTTTCTTTTATTTCTGAAAACCTCGCAAATGGGCGAATTGATAAATTCATGATTGTCATTACTATTTTATATATTTATTTTTCTTTCATTGCAAATATTTTTAGTTTCATATTTAGAGAGCTATTCAAATGTAAACAAGGCCAACATTAATCGTTAAGTATTCTTTTCTGAGTCATTTAAGTTTATTAAGACTATATTTTTCATATTCTTCACATCTTCGTAAAATTAATCGGTGTTTAACAACCATATAATTTCTTGTGTTGATAAATTGGCAATATTTTAATATGTATTAAATTTACCACTTTTTACTATCCCCTCCTTCTGTTTTGTAACGTAGATTCTTCAGGAGAATTTAAAGGTTACAAAACACGAAAACCGAAAGACTCCCTGTACCTTAGAGCAAGATTAAAATCTCTACAGAATTTTCCCCTTTCCTTCCGAGGCCATTAGCTTAGTTATTTAGAGCGTCATGCTAGAAACGGGAAGGTTATTGTTAGAATTACCTGGACTTAACCAGTGGTTAAGTATTGGTTTGTTAGCTTGTATTAAATTTTCGAAGTTTTGAAATGGTAAACAGTTTTAATTGTACTAGTTACCATTTATAATGATCTTTTATTTACTTAATGTGAGTATTTTGGGGGGGGTTGCATGCATTTTGTTTTCAACTTTGCAAATTTACTTATGTATCTGGTCAGCCTAGAAGTATATAAACAGTAATTGTGGTTTCTGTGGGCTGACTCTGCGGTTGATTTGATTCCCTATGTGGGTTGTTACGATAGCCGTTTGTTTTATTGCTCGTGGAGTAAATTTATAATGTTACTGGTGTTTTAATTTTAATGCATGTTAAATAAACGGCGTGTGTTTAAAATAATGTTTGATTTCTTCACCCACCAAACTTGCCACTTTGCTTTAAATGCCATATGAGACTGATAGTTATCATAGTTATATGAGACTGACATTAGATCGTTCCAAGTTAATTATACACAACAGTAATTAAGTTTTAAACACTTTAATATTACGTATATAATAGTTTTGCATATACAATATAAAAATAAGAATAAAAAATGATATTTTCATTCTCATTTTTGTACTGTATTGTAACAATAAGTTACATTCGGTTCAGCTCCACGTGGGTCTTCGTCGGGGACATGCCGGGGCAGGACCGGTTTGAACTGCAGAGAAACTTCGAACTTCTCCCAGCCAATAGAGGTGTTATCCTTGACCAGGGGCCATGCTAATCTTCTCTGTATCGTTCCAATTTTAGTATACGTACTTGCTTCGGCAGTACTATACTAAAATTGGAACAATACAAAGAAGATTAGCATGACCCCTGCGCAAGGATGACACATTTTTTTTAAATTTCTCATTATGAAGCAAGCCAGAAAATTTTTTTGTAATTAGCATTCAACAAACATGCCTAAGGAAATACTTGTATAACATTCAGCAAACATGCCTAAGGAAAAACCTGCATAAATCAGCTTGATATTTATAATTCTTTCCAACTTCATCACTGATACAAGGGTGTATCTAGTTCATCACATCCAAATATTTATCGAATCAATCATAAAGGATGTGATTATTAACTTCACTTCCTGGTTTTTATACTTAAATGTATGAACATTTTTTTTTGAAAGACCGGAGGAGATGTAACAATAAGTTACATTCGGTTCAGCTTTTTTACCTCTTCCCGTGAGTCATCGTCAAAGACATGTCAGAACAGGACCGGTTTGAACTAGAAAGAAACTTCGGACTTCTCCCAACCAATAGAAGGGGCCTTTGGTTTGGAGGATTTTGACCCCCCCCCCCGCCGTTCTGGAGTGGACCCCTGTTTTTTTTCTCCGCGAGATAGTCGGATTTTTCTGGGCGGACATAGTTTTACCAGAAGAGTAGAAGGTGAACAGCTGGCATTCACAGTTTGTGGGAGAACCCTTTGGAAAAGAATCTTCGCCATTTTTTAGGACCGACGCTGACTCGAAAGCAGTCTTCGATATCTACAAATGATAAGTTGATTCCAGTTATATTCCTAAGGCATTTATTTAATAGTATAAAATCATTTAATCAAGACCTATTTTCCATGCGTTTCTTAATGAGTTTTAGTTTTTTGTTTCTAGCACACTAGGCCAACGTAACATTATTTTTTACATGTATGTATAAATATAATGGTAATTAATTTTCATTTCTAGAAATTAGTATGCAAAGTTTTTTTTTTAAGTTGGATTTTCTATTCTCGAACTACACAACTCAATGTCGTGATGCTTCCCTGTCCTTTTAAAAAATGCATTTAAAAATTACTATTATTTTGCTTATGTGTGTTTCTATTTAATTATATAAATTATAAAATAATTTACAAGGTTTTAATATTTTTCATAATTAATAACTCATAATTGTATTAAACAAGCAGTGAGATAGAAAAAAAAATTAAATATTTTTTGTGCAAAAATCAATTTAGGTGAAGAATGGGAACTACTATCTTTTATGACATTCACCTGTCCTCCCTTTTATGGTCTAAAATTTACTTTTCAAAGACTATTGATGTTGAAAACGCACTTTTCATTCACTATTCATGAACAAAAACTAACTTTTCACTTAACTATCTATGAACTAAACACACTTTTCACTCACTATTGAGAACGAAAACTCACTTTTCTCTCATTGATCTTCGGACTCTGCTTTTTGCCCTCCCCCCCCACTTTTCCATTAAAAACAAAACCCTACATTTTTTTAACCCTCGGTGGTAAACAGCCTTCCCTAAGGATTAGGCTTTGAGATATTTAGAACGAAACAATTCACTCCACAACAGTAAAGCAAACAAAGAAAAGAATATAATTGAGTTATTATTTAAAAATGTCCATAGTTTAATCAAAATGAAATCCTGGAAGAAGGTAGTACTGGGCTTGCCTTTAATGTTAAAGGAAGGTGGTAAGGTGTTAAAGTAAAGGTAGTAAACAGCCTTCCCTAAGGATTAGGCTTTGAGATATTTACCACAAAACAGTTCACTCTGCAACAGTAAACCAAACAAAAGAAAAACAAAAAAAAGAATATAATGAGTTATTATTTTAAAATGTCCATAGTTTAAATAATTGAAACGAAATCCTAGAAGAAAATAGAATTATGCTAGCCGTTAATGTTAAAGTAAGAGAAAAAGGTTAAAACAAGCGAAAAAAGGTTTAAAGAGGTAACCAAAACTAAAACGAAGCCCTAAATTTGGTGAAGTTAATTGCGGTCCAAGATAATAATAGGAACAAGTTGCTTTTACACAATTAAATTTGGAGAGAGGGGGGTCTCCAAGCATGGGTCTAGCCCCGGAAGTGATATGAAAGAAACACTTAACGATATGGATATTTAAATTTGTGCTATTATGTACTAAAGAGCGTTACAAACATCTTGTATAATAATTCGCATTTAAAAGTAACGAGAGAAAGGAAGATAAATTGACAACAAAACGAAAACTTTACATGAATGAAACCTTAACATGAACTGAAAATGAAAAGGAATGTTGAAAAATTATAGAATCTTTGTTCTATTTTCATAATAATTATATTTAGAATAATGGAAACGAAATTGAGTTTGAAATTGATCCAAGAAATGGTTTTAGTGTTGGTTCTAATTGTTGAAAATGTACAGAAATCAACAAAGTCGTAGCATCAACAGTAACAAAGTTATTGAAAAATTATAGAATCTTTGTTCTATTTTCACCATAATTATATTTAGAATAATGAAAACAAAGTTTAGTTTGGATTAAATTGATCCAAGATGTGGTTTTAGCTGTGGTTCTAATTGTTGAAAATGTACAGAAAGTATCAAAGTAGTAGCATTAACAATAATATCAAAGTTATGGAAAAATTGTAGAATCTTTGTTTTCACAATAATTATATTTAGAATAATGGAAAAGAAATTGAGTTTGGATCAAATTGATCCAAGATGTGGTTCTAGAATTGATTCTCACTGTTGAAGATGTAGAGAAAGCATCAAAGTAGTAACATCAACAGTAACATCAAATTTATGGAAAAATTTGTAGAATCTTTGTTTTCACAATAATTATATTTAGAATAATGAAAACAAAATTGAATATGGATCAAATTGATCCAAGATGTAATTCTAGTAATGATCCTAACTGTTGAAAATGTACAGAAAACAACAAAGTTGTAGCATCAACAGTAACACCAAAGTTGAAGAAAATTAATAGAACCTTTGTTTTATTTTCATAATAATTATATTTAGAATGATGAAAACAAAATTGAATATGGATCAAATTGATCCAAGATGTGTTTCTAGTTTTGATTCTAACTGTTGAAAATGTACAGAAAACAACAAAGTTGTAGCATCAACAGTAACACCAAAGTTGAAGAAAAATTATAGAATCTTTGTTCTATTTTCATAATAATTATATTTAGAATGATGAAAACAAAATTGAATATGGATCAAATTGATCCAAGATGTGTTTCTAGTTTTGATTCTAACTGTTGAAAATGTACAGAAAACAACAAAGTCGTAGCATCAACAGTAACACCAATGCTGTGGAAATACTTTTCTAATAAGCTTTGCACATTGCTGAGGAAGAAAATTTCTGCTTCTTCAATGAGCAAATTAACTATCTAACAAAGGCTGTCATAATACTGAATAGAATGATTTGACAGTCACAAGACTTAATTTGAATTAGTAGATGAGCAACTAAATGAGATTGCATTTAGTTTAATTCAGACTGCATTTAATCATAACAATGCAGTCCAGTTAGGAGCTAGATCAGTTCAAGGCACAATCTGAATAATTGATCAAGTGGCATCAGAAATGTGTCAGATGGTCTAAGGTTCAAATGTTAATAACTGATGCACGTTGTTCTAAATTAAACTTAATAAACACTTCCATCACAAAACACTGGTCTTTTCACTTCAGAATATCAGTTTGGGAATAATTAAGGATTCATGACTTGGTGTAAATCTGAACCTCTGCTTAAATTAAGATCAATTTAAGTGACTTTCTCTTAACCTCAGAAGCAACATTTAATTAAATGTTTATCTAGATAGTAGTTGAAAAGCCTGTAAGAACAGGTTAAAATATTGTCCCAATGGTCCAATAATAATAAATATAGTAAATAATTAAAAGTAAATTAAGCATAAAGGTATTAAAAAGTCATAAATAAAATACATGAAAGTACTTGAAAATTCGTTTTGCAAAAAACAAAGTTTAATAAGTGAAAACTTGTGTGCTAAACATAGCAAATTCACCTCAAGAATTTGTAATAAAAAAAAAGAGGAAATTTTTTTAAATACTAAACAGCTTAATACTAAAGGATGGAATTTTTAAAAAAAATACTAAATATCAAAAAATAATTAAGTTTTCACTCTTAAAGGGAATATAATGGAAAACATAGCCTAAATTCAGCTCAATAATTTACGATACAAAGCAGAAAGATAGAAATTTTAAAAAAAAATGCTAAATATCAAAAGATAATTAAGTTTTCAAGCTATTCTTAAAGGGAATATAATGGAAAACATAGCCTAAATTCAGCTCAATAATTTACGATACAAAGCAGAAAGATAGAAATTAAAAAAAAATGCTAAATATCAAAAGATAATTAAGTTTTCCAAACTATTCTTAAAGTGAATATAATGGAAAACATAGCCTAAATTCAGCTCAAGAATTTACGATACAAAACAGAAAGATGGAATTTTTTAAAAAAAATGCTAAATATCAAAAGATAATTTTTTCCAAGCTATTCTTAAAGTAAATAAAATGGAAAGCATAGCCTAAATTCAGCTCAAGAATTTACGATACAAAACAGAAAAGATAGAATTTTTTTTAAAAATGCCAAATATCAAGATAATTAAGTTTTCCAAGCTATTCTTAAAGTGAATATAATGGAAAACATAGCCTAAATTCAGCTCAAGAATTTACGATACAAAACAGAAAGATTGAATTTTTTAAAAAATGCTAAATATCAAAAGATAATTAAGTCTTTCAAGCTATTCTTGAAGTGAATATAATGCATAACATAACCTAAGTTCATCTCAAGAATTTTTAATACAAAACAGAAGGTTGGATTTAAAAAAAATACTAAATATCAAAAGATAATTAAGTTTTCCAAGCTATTCTTAAAGTGAATATAATGGAAAACATAGCCTAAATTCAGTTCAAGAATTTACGATACAAAACAGAAAGATAGATTTTTTTTAAATGCTAAATATCAAACTATAATTAAGTCTTTCAAGCTATTCTTGAAGTGAATATAATGCATAACATAACCTAAGTTCACCTCAAGAATTTTTGATACAAAACAGAAGGATGGAATTTAAAAAAAAATACTAAATATCAAATGATAATTAAGTTTTCACTCTTAAAGGGAATATAATGGAAAACATAGCCTAAATTCAGCTCAATAATTTACGATACAAAGCAGAAAGATGGAATTTTTTAAAAAAAATGCTAAATATCAAACATAATTAAGTCTCCTAAGCTATTCTTAAAGTGAATATAATGGAAAACATAGCTAAAATTCAGCTCAAGAATTTACGATACAAAACAAAGAGGTGGAATTTTTTTAAAAAAAAGCTAAATATCAAAAGATAATTAAGTCTTTCAAGCTATTTTTGAAGTGAATATAATGCAAAACATAGCCTAAGTTCAGCTCAAGAATTTACGATACAAAACAAAGAGGTGGAATTTTTTTAAAAAAAAGCTAAATATCAAAAGATAATTAAGTCTTTCAAGCTATTTTTGAAGTGAATATAATGCAAAACATAGCCTAAGTTCATCTCAAGAATTTTTAATACAAAACAGAAGGTTGGATTTAAAAAAAATACTAAATATCAAAAGATAATTAAGTTTTCCAAGCTATTCTTAAAGTGAATATAATGGAAAACAATTAAGATAATTAAGGATGGAATTTAAAACAAAAATACTAAATATCAAAAGATAATTAAGTTTTCCAAGCTATTCTTAAAGTGAATATAATGGAAAACATAGCCTAAATTCAGCTCAAGAATTTACGATACAAAACAGAAAGATAGAATTTTTAAAAAAATGCTAAATATCAAAAGATAATTAAGTCTTTCAAGCTATTCTTAAAGTGAATATAATGGAAAACATAGCCTAAATTCAGTTCAAGAATTTACGATACACAAAACAGAAAAATGGAAATTTAAAAAAAAAATACTAAATATCAAAAGATAATTAAGTCTTCCATGCTATTCTTAAAGCGAATATAATTGAAAGCATAGCCTAAATTCAGCTCAAGAGTTTACGATATAAAACAGAAGGATGGAAAAAATATTTAGCAAAATTACTATGTTTGGTATTGAATTTTCCAACCTATACTTTTGAATGAATTTTAGTAAATCAAGAAGGACTTCACCCTTGCTTTTCCAAAGTTTTATTTTTTCTTCTAGTGCAGATACAGCCATAGAAAAACTGGATCCTTTTTCCTGCAATGTGAAATTGTTCTTATCAACTTTCTGTCTTTACCTAATCAGTGTTTTAATTTCAACATTTTATTTTACTACAAAATATCAAACTTAAAAAAATTGTTTAGGACAAATATAGAAAAAAATCTACAAAACGCACCCTCCTTTCAACGCCACTGATTGCTACAGTACTTAGTCCACATGATAGCAATGCAAATTTTCAAATTTTATCACTCTAACGATAATATAATATTTAGCTTGCTTGAATGTGTCAATATATTGACTAGGAATGAACCGCTCGCTGTTAAATTTTCTTTCAGCGGTTTCCATGCCAACTGAAGTATCTCTAATAATGGATTTACTATTGATCCATATATTTAAATCAATATTACATGTTGCATTAAATAATATTGGCTCAAAGAATTTGTGAGATGGTTTCGTTCTAAAATTCGTTAAACATATTAAATTCAGTAAAAGTGACTTATAACTTTTTTTATTCCTCTTTCATGTATTAAGGGGAGATATATGTTTGGCAATTATAATAAGTACAACATAAGTATACTATATATATATATATATATATATATATATATATATATATATATATATATATATGACATAAGTACCATTTGAAATCCTCCTAACAGCCTTTTAGCAATCAACCATAAAGTGAAAAGCTCTCCTTTAAAAATGAATATTTTTTATAAGTTTTTTGATAACACTGTCACTTGAGAAAAATTATTAAGTACTTTCCTTTGAAGTACTATATTTTTTAAATAGCACAAAAATAAGCACTAAATTAAAAGAGGTAAATTCTTTGGTTCGCGAAATAACTTTTGAAATATGTACATTAGAAACTGAAATTTTCCCCTTTTCATGTATTAAGGGGACATATATATTTGGTATTTATAATATAAGTAAAATATATATAAATATACTTGTACCGAGGTTCTTTCCCACGGTGATCTGCAAGTGCATTCACAGGATTTTCCTAGAGGAATTTAGGACTCCAATTGTTCACGTCAAGTTTAGGGACCCCTGCAGAGAAGGTATAGATCACGGAATGGCAGCGTAACGGTCAAGCTCGCACAGAGATGTAACCGTGAGTTATGGGAGCAGGGGCTAAAAAGTAATGTCAGCTTGCACAAAAGGGGCTACTTTAATGAGCCCACCTGCATTCCCGAAGGGGCTGCAGATGTGGGAAAATTTCACGAAAACAAGCGATTGGAAAGGAAGAAAAAAGGGACGTTGGAACCGGGGTGAGGAGTTGGGAAACGAAGTTAAGGAGAGGAGTTGAAGTCGGGATTCAAGAGAAGCCCCACTCACCATCACCGACTCGTCCCGTGCGTCCGAACACCCGGACTGACTCACCGCATGAGGAAAGCCTCTACCTGACCCTCTGTACCAACTGAAGGACCAACGAACCGTGTGAGAAAAGCCCCTGCCTGCACCCCTGTACCTTTAATGGAGGTAAAGATAAAATAACATTTACAGTCACTTAACTTAGGCCTCTGTTAATAATTTAACCTTGTGATTGAGTAATAGCGTATTATAAAGAGATGTGTGATCATTATAGTGTAAATATAAGACATAAATAATTGATGATAATGATATATGATAACCAAGGATCAACTTGTAAATGAATGTACAGAATAAATGTCTGAATCTCAGTATAAAGTATTATATTTTTACTGTGTTTCCCCCTTGTAACCGAACACTGGTGTATAGGTTGTAAGTACATTACAACAGTATATATATATATATATATATATATATATATATATATATATATATATATATATATATATATGTAATGTAGGGAAAACAGATCGAGGAATATTTTAATGTAGGGAAAACAGATCGAAGAATAACACCCCCGAGGATAAAAGTAATAGAGAAAACCCCTAAGTTTAAGAAGCAAACAAAATCTGAGACAGATGTGTAACACCTGTAGCCCATAAACAGCAAATCTTAATCCTCCTTTGACGTTACAGAAATCGTAAGTTAAAGAAGTTAATCCCAGTCTGACACTAGACTGTCAAATAATTTCAAGTTCCCCCAACATGTGGCGAAAACATCTCAAAACAGACCCCACGTTGTCTGTCCAAGCGAGGCGGGAAAGCAACGGCCAATAGGAAAGATCCTATAGCGCCCAGCACACGCCCTCAGGGAATCTAAATGGTCACACGCAGAGCCCCAAAGAAACCCCCCAAGGAAACCCCCTTTGGATAGGAGTTTTTAGTTTTAAGAGTAAGACATACATTCGCATTTCTAGCTCAGTAGCAGACGCTCACCGTTTTAGGCTAGCATCTTAGAGTACAGATCTGCAAGCGAATATACTTCCTCGTCAATATCATGTCTGGAGAAGAATAAAGGAGAAATTGGAAAAACAACAAATGGCCCGACTGCTTATTTGATACCCAGGCATGACATACATATACATATACATATATATATACACACATATACATATATATATATACATATACATATATACATATATATATATTTATATATATATATATATATATATATATATATATATACATATATATGGCATAAGTATCATTTGAAACTTATAATCTTCATAACAGCCTTTTAGCAATCAACCATAAAGAGAAAAGCCCTGCTTCTTTAAAAATTAATTTTTTATAACTTTATTGATAAAGCTGTCACATGAGAAAAATTATTAAGCATTTTCCTTTCAAGTAATATATTTTTTAAATAACACAAAAATATACACTATATTAAAAAAGGTAAATTCTTTGGTACGCGAAATAACTTCTGAAATATGTACATTAGAAGTATATGTACCTTTTCATCTATTAAAGGAATATATATGTATTTATGTGCATACGTATGTACTATTTGGGACTTTTAATTTTTATGATAACAACCTTTTAGCAATTAACCATAAAGTGAAAAGCTCTGCTCCTTTAAGAATAATTCTTGTAAGTTCTTTGATAATGCTGTCACTAGAGAAAAATCATTTGTAAGTATTTATAAATCAGCAATATTTGTAAGTATTTATAAGTATTTATTAAGTATGTTCCCTTCAAGTAGTATATTTTTTAAATAACACAAAAATATACTCTAAATATAAAAGGTAAATTCTTTGGTACACGAAATAACTTTTGAAATATGCACACTAGAAACTGAAATTTTTCCCTTTTCATGTCACTATATGTATTTATGTATAGTATTATATGTATTAGTTATTATATGTATTAGGGAATATATATGGATTTATGTACACATATATGTACCATTTGAGACTTTTAATTTTTATTATAACAGCTTTTTAGCAATTAACTATAAAGTGAAAATCTCTGCTCCTCTAAGAATATTTTTTGTAAGTTCTTTGATAATGCTGTCACTTGAGAAAAATTATTTGTAAATATTTATAAGTATTTATTAAGTATTTTTTATAAAATAATACAAAAATATACACTAAATTGAAAATGGTAAATTCTTTGGTACGCAAAATAACTTTTGAAATATGTACACTAGAAACTGAAATTTTCCCCTTTTCATGTATTAAGGGAATACATATATATTTATGTACATATATATGTACCATTTGAGACTTTTAATTTTTATGATTACAGCCTTTTAACAATTAACCATGAAGTGAAAAGCTCGGCTCCTTTAAGAATATTTTTTATAAGTTCTTTAATAACGCTGTCACTTGAGAAAAAATATTTGTAAATATTTATAAATCAGCAATATTTGTAAGTATTTACAAGTATTTATTAAGTATTTTCCTTTCATGTAGTATATTTTTTAAAAAGCACAAAATATACACTAAATTAAAAAAGGGAAATTCTTTGATGAGCGAAATAGCTTTTGAAATACGTATATTAGAAAATAAATTTTTCCCCTTTTCATGTATCAAGGGGATATATAAGTATTAAGTACCATTCGAGATTTATAATCTTCATGCTAACAGTTGTTTAGCAATTAACCATAAAATAAAAAGCTATAGCAATGTCCATAAATTCTTAGTTGAATTTGGATATTATCGTGCACATACAATCGAGCACCAAACCTGGCCCATATGGCAGTGAGGCCCTCCAGGCTTCTCCCGATGGTGGTAGGCAGATCGCAAGTATTGAGCCACTCCGCCATGCAATCCACAAGCGACTGGCACTGGGGAGGAAAATTCGGAAGACTACTGGATGCTTGCGAACCTCTTGACACCGGCATTATAGTCCATGTAAAATCTATTGGCGCTTCAAGGTCACACTTTCTCTTTTCCCCAGTCATCGGTTACTATGGTAGCGACCAAGAAGCCTGTGCATTCACACTTATTTTCAGCACTTTAGTTGAGGATTTGATTCCAATACGTTCTTGGTTTTCTTTCTTCTCGTAGATATTTATTTTTCGCTTATCTGATATTACACTCTCGTTTTTCATCTTTTAATTCATTGTTTTATTTAAATTTTGCTTCATATTTATTTTTAATTTTTATTATTAATTTTTTACTTTATAAAATATTTCCTGTAATGGCTAGTTTTGATGTTAGAAAACAGTCCAAAATACTGATATTTAACGTACACAGGTACTTGAAAGGTCTTGTTGAATCCAATCCAGTTGCTACAGTTTTGGAATTGTTTTAGCAAACTCAACAAGAAACTGCTGATGCCCGTGGTAATTCTAAAAGAATTTGTACCGATCCAGAACTGCGACAGTATTAAAAAAAAATTTCACATAAAAGACACGTAACAGAATTAGATGATTTCGACAAAAGTGTCACCTTTTCTGCCTTTAAAATGCCGTTTAACTAAAAAACAGGAAATATTTTTTATTTAGTTTTTAAAGCTTTTTTAATAGTTTTTTTTTTAACAAATTACGAATTATAAGCAAAGTTAAAATTTTCAGTTGTGCATAAAAACTATTTACATAAAGAAAAGTTTAACAATATTTATAAAAAGTTTATAATAAATCATAGATGTTCTTGTAAAAATACAAAAATTTATTTTAATTTAGAATTCTTACTAAAACATTAGGAATCTGTACCTTCTAAAGAAATTTTCACTTTCTAAAAATGTGCCAACAGACCATAAATCTTTAAATACATAATAAAATTTTACAAAATATTGTTATTGCATTAAGACCTCTTTCAATTCTTGTAAAATAATAAAATAATTAATACAGTGCAATTTTGGAATAGAAAGTTTACCTCCCCACACGATGCATGACACCCCTTAACACAGTGGGAAAAAAGAGGAAAGTCTTTTCCCAACTGTCGTTACCATAGTTACAGTTGGTCATCGGGGAAAAATCAGTGACCTTGAAGTGCCTATTGAGTTTACACCGAGTATAGTAAAGGTGGTAAGAACCGCGCGAGCCGAGAGAGGAGAGAAACAATGAAAAAGAATTAAGCTCGTTGCACCTAAAGACTGGAAACCGAAGAGCCAAATTAGAAGAACGGGAAATTTAGAAAGGCGACAATCGAAACCTTGGGCCACGGGACCATCACTCAAGTCATTGTGACGGAACTTTGGATCACCCTGTGGAACCCCCGTGACTCGCCTTGCTCAGAAAAAGGCCCTCTTAAGCTTCGCAATGGCTTCAGGAGCAGAAAAATCATTAGCTTATGACCTTAAAAAGAAACATAAATACAAATAAGTCCGACGTGGAATTTAATTATATCTAAGATAAGAAAAAGACATTCGGATCTGACGGACTTTCTCCGTCAATAGCAGAGACTCGAATGATACGTGAAAATACAAAGTCGACCCCACAGTGAGGCGAATTCTTTTCCCAAGAAACCAGCAGTTAACATTTTCGGCCTTCTTATCTACCGAAATATCCGGCATCAACACAATATTTGTGTCCTTGATATTCTATGTGTTATTTTTTCACTACTTCTGTAATAAAAAATATCTCCAAGTCAGTGCACCACTCCATCGTACAGGATACAGCAGCAATCTTGAAATCTGCACTCTACGACCTTCATCTCTGGCTGATTTAGTTCGACTGGTTTTCCCATACTGTGGAAAAGTCGAAGTTAATAAACAACCCTATTTCATATACATTTCACCCAACTGTAACGCTAAAGAGTCGCGTGAAATGGTTGTCAATGCAAGCGCACTAGTATGATAAGTCCCTCATGTGTGACAAAAATGGAAATGAAATAGTAATTGATTTCTAGACTTATATTGTTGTTGTTTATGCCACTTGTTCAAACCAAGCACGACTGAGACGGAAGCTACTCATATTAAGGCAAAAAGGTGCACTTTTCTTTTTGACGAGCCCCTCAAGGTGAAAGTACGACTTATGCTTAAGTGGGGCCTCATAATTTTGAAGCAGGGACCAAGCAGAAGACCCATAGGCTTATCCTGCCACCCCCAGAGGTATCGATTGTGAACGTAGAGGTGTAACAATCAGTAACACTACTAGACAACGTCAACTGACTGAAGGACGAAATCGATGTCAGTGACCCCCCCCTTTCACTCCATTGGACAAGAGGGGTTGCTAACGCGGGTCAGTCGTCTTTGGTCCTGGCAGCAGTAGTCATTGGATTTTGCTCTGCAGATTTGAAGGCCCCTTCAGATAAAAAGCAGTCGAAGACGGAGCGAACGGATAACTTCAACAGAGGCAAGGAGGGCTCCACCAATTTTTACCTGAACAGATAGCGAACAGAGGCAGGGAGTTGCCCAACATTTCCAGAAGTATATGGAGACTCCATATTGATACTTAATTTGTTTTATTTGCGTCACCAGATTGTTGTGTATCAAAAATAGAATTGTAAAATAAAGAGTCTGCAAAAGGCTAAGTCTTCGCTCATTTTTATCGGGTGTCATTCCTTGTGTTATCTCAACAGACCTGGTATAAGTCATTGGTACGTAATAAGAGGACATTGTGACCATGAACATATTTTACATGCCCCAGTCACATTTAACGAACACGGCGGATCTTATGCCGGCTCCAAACTCGCAACCCTCCAGTTACGAGACTGTTGCCTTTGCAGACTGAGCAAACGTGGCTCCTTCCTAGACTTCTTAAATTCCTAAAAGTTTACGATTAGATCATCTTGAAAAAATCGTCATTGGAAGATGTATGTTATCAAATAAGCATGAATCAAACTTAATATTTAAAACTATCCTGTTTGCTTTACCATTAAGGCCCATATCAGATGAGACGAAGATACGCATTGACAACTGTTTAGAGTGACTGTTTCGCACGTGAAAATCTGCATGTAATAGAGTAATTTCACACTACTGCAAAATGAAATAGCCGAGGAAAGCAGTTGTCAGAATGTTCGTCTCATCTGATAAGGCCTTTATAAGGGGATTTCACGCAGTAGGGCAAATCTCAATTTATGACAATTCTGGCTTTGGTTTCAAACGGAAAGACAGTTTATTGTTTGTCTATTGGCTGTTGTAAAACTGAAAATGAATGGGAAGGGCATTATAGTAGTTCGTGACGTTGTGACAAATTGCTCTATTGACTTTCAAGTTGTGTTGGACAGATGTTGTAACACAAGTATGAAGGAGAAGACGGTTAAAAAATAATATTCTCTTCTCTAAGCTATTTTGCGTGATTTTTATTATTACATCGATTGACTTGCATGATGCACATAGATGGACTCTTGGAATGAGCTAAAGAATTTATATTTGTTTCAGTGTAATCACGTCATTCTTTAGCATTTATTTATAGCTTAACATTTTTGTCATGCACTTATATAGTTTGCATATAATTTTCATCAGTTAAAATGAATGTAACTTTTTCTTGTATGCGATTTATTTTTATTCTTTTTTCTACCGATCATATCATCTTTCCTATCAGTGATTGTAAAATTATATCGAGGAACTCATTTTTGGTAAATAATTAGTTCATTTATTTACCCAATGAGAAACACATAAGAGGAAATCAAACTCTTTCAAAATATCAGTAAATACATACCGTACAAATTCTACATTTAGGAAAATTGCAGGCCTTCAGTTAAACCAAAGAATATTAAGAATATAAATTAAAAGAAGGAAAGGTTTCTTTTTAATTTACAGCAGTTTAAAGCTCAAAAAACCTCAAGTATCTTTTTCCTTTGCTTTTTCCAGTCTGTTAAGCACAGAATAAATTTTGAAGTTTAAATTAACATGGGGAAAAAGTGGGCAAAAACCCTAACAACTCTAATTACAACTAGATAAAACAGAAAATTTCTGAAGTAAATAAACAGCAAGTATTAACATCTGCAAGAGAATTTTTTTTCTTTCCGGTCGCAACAGGCTTTCCTAAATTATCTTGAACTTTTTTTTTACGCCGTCGTTGCAAGTTAGCAGAAATTGATTCTTGTCAACAGATTAAGTTTCTGGTATTAAAAAATTCTATTTAGAAACAGCGAATGCAATGTTCTTAAAAAGTATTAGAGGAAATCCTGAACTTCATATGTCGTCTCTTTCATTTTCTCCCACCAAATTTTTGTGGGAAAGCAATGAGAAAGCACTGAACTGAATGCTGATTTAAATATTTCTTTCTTTGAAAATTACTTTAGTGGATTTGTGTAACATCGCGTCTGAAGACATCGATTCAAAAATTCAGATAAATAATGAAATATGTCGGATACATTTGTGGTTTTCAAGTTACGGAAAAAAATAAAGTATTTAAACTTATTTTAAAGCATTTTCTAGAGACGATAAAAATGCCACCTAACCGGTGTAACGTACTGGAGATATGGTAGGCGAAGCCGTCAATGAAGCAGGCTAGAAAACTATTTAATCTAGACTAAATATTTTATTCAGGTGAATAAATTATGTACAGATTCAGTAGGATGTTAAATATTCTGGAATCTCGTGCTGAGATGACATTCACACAATAAGGATGTTTGGGATACCGGATACAGTATGGCTAGGGCTTCTAATCACTGGAATTGTTATCTAATTAGTGCCGGTAATAAACGCTGACACTATCACCTCCGGGCTGACGATTAGCACAGTCGGCTTTCACACCAAGGTTCGAAAGTTCAGAGTGCGTATCACGCTGGGGTTCGGGAAGGAAAAATCGGGATGCAAGACGATCCAAATTGAGAGCAAAGGTCACTTTCGGCTACCTACTTCTATGCACGAAGTAAAAAAAAAATTAGCAAGATAACAGGAATGGAATTCCCAAATCGAAGGTCGACTTCTTAGCAAACAGAGAAGCTAGCGGTCTCTAATCAAGCAAACTCCAGAATCGGAAATACAAGCGGTTCTTCTCGAGCTACGAAGGCTCTATCAGGAAGAAGCCTCAAGAAAAAAGAAGCTTCGTTTTGGCCCCGTCACTCTTCTTTTATGGCGGCCCCCGGTTCCCCTTACGCGATTCTTCGGGAAACTTCCAGAACCAGGATGGTGCAATCTTGCTGTCCCCTCTCGCCTGAATCAGCTGTTTCGTTTCCATATGTGGCCGAAAAGCCGTCTTCAGATCAGCCGGCCCAAACAACTTAATTGCCTTTTTCGCTACCGCTAATGGGCGACAATGTGCACTGTAATTATTTACAATCTTTTCACAGAATCTTTCCATTCAACATTCTCACAAAGCCCCAGACGCGCTGGCTCCATCACACGAACAGTTTTCAATTAAGTATCCACGTGTATTTAGACCACCCGTTTCTACCTGCCGCTAATTGTAAGTGTCCGGCGCGAAAGGTCACCTTCGGGCTCCTCGTTCTTTAGGGTTATGTAACGGATCGTTACACCGGATAGGTTTTTATTATGTGGGATGGATTAACTATTAAGCAAAATATGCAAGGGCGTCAAAGGTATCACTGTATTTTTCCATAGCCGGATTTATTAGAATCTGTGGCATCGGCTATATGGTGCAATATAAGGCGATTTCACGCAGTAGGGCAAATTCTCAAATTATGAGAATTCTGGCTTTAGTTTCAAACGGAAGGGCAGTTTATTGTTTGTCTATTGGCTGTTGTAAACATGAAAATGAATGGGAAGGGCATTATAGTAGTTCGTGACGTTTTGACAAATTGCCTTATTGCAAATGGTGCGCTGAACAAGGACCAGCAGAGGATCACGTTATTAATCTTAAAATTTTTCATATAGATTTGTTACATACCACAGAAAGAACACCCAAATCCCCTATATAATAATAGCCTAAGTTATCTGTCCGTCTGTCCTCGGATTTATGAAGCGGTTGGACCTGGAATGGATAGGAGCATCCATATTGCATTCTCGATGAGTTAGGGTTAGCAAAATTCAAAGCGAGTAAGTTTATTTTCTCCTAAACTATCGATTCGATTCTAAAATAAATTGGTATAAATAGGCTTCATATCACAGCGAAAAATACTGTCGTCTTTAAAACGTTCGAAATCCACCCCTTCCCCCCTTTTCGAGCCTTTAATGCCATTATTTCAAGCCCTATTTTCCCCGGTTAAGAGCAGGCGATTAAATTTATCAATTTATCACATAATAAACAGATAAAAATAACATTTTATTTCTAGTGCTATAATAAATAGGTAAAAACAACATTTATTTCTAGCATTATGACGTCATTCCTTTAATCATCTCATATAATCATTTATTTTAAATTATTAAAATTATGCCTTATTTTCATACGTTTTATCACTGAACTTAGATATTAAGTAAATAATTTTCTTTTATATTTCACTGAAATAATAGGTTAGTGACATATGTGATAATTTTAAATTGAATCATCGATTATTTTTTTGTTGAAAGATAATTCTCAGCCAAAAGACAAACCATATTTTTTACCTGCATCATATAGGGTACTTTACAATTTTGAAAAATTTAAAATTTTACTGATCCCGTCATATGTCGGGCTATATTCTAGTATGCAGATAACTGCAAAAGTCTTGGAATCAGAGAGGAAAATTATTTTAGGTTAACAACTAAAGTGAACTAAGACCATTTGGAATAGTGGATGGATTAGAATTGTGCAAAATGGAAAACGAGCTACGATCACGTACTAATTTTTCCTTTTGTATTTTTATAAAGTTTTTCCCTTCCCGAATGACAACAAAAAAGAAAGAACTTTTTGTTTTGTTTTTGATTCCGGTTTTAGTTGTCTTTGGAATCGCTGTATGATCGTGTTTCTTTAAGTCTTTAATTAGTGTTTCGTCAGAACGTATAGAATAAATGTTTTGTTCATACGGAAGAATTCGTTTTTAAATTGTGTCTGAGAAGTATATTTTTCCAGTACATCCTACAGAATCCGAAAGTGAAAAGGTAAGAGCCTTTTGACATTATTTTTCGATGATGCTCTTTCACTGAAGTTCGAAATTTAAAAAGTGTAGAGAAAGAGTGCTAATGTTTATGAATAATGATTCCTGTAGACTTAAATTAGTTTTAGAAGATACGGTAGAGTCTCGGTAATTCGAGGTAGTCGGGACCTAACCTAGCTCGAATTAATGAAAACTTCAAATTATTGAAAATGATTAATTTAATAAAATAGAAATTGAAACACAATTTTTAAATTTCAAAGAATATTACAATGACGAAATGGACTTACATAATACTATTACATCAATTGCTGAAGATAGGTTAATTACATCTTAAAGCAATTGTCAATTGTTTCTATATAAATACATCGTCTCTTTTATGTACGGCAATATCACGCAATCTTCTGCCGTCACGTGATCGGCTGAAGTCACCTCAAGCTGTTGTTCCAAGTACCTCATGGGGGCTCTAGCGCAACAATACCCTCGCTGTGATTCATACGTTATGTGGAACCATTTGTTAAGTCCTCCTCCTCACTGTCATCGTGCTCTACTACATTAATCATATCAACTATTGCCGCATCCACATATTCTAGTTGTTCATCATTATTCTGCTATTCTTTCACCACAGAAATATCATTTGTGTTTTCGCACCCTGACATCTGCACAACTAAACTATTTTTAGAATAGAGGAAGATATGTTTGAAGTAGAGGGAAAAAGTGAGTGAGTGAAATCTGGATGAACAACTTTCTCGCCTAGTTGAAATTGCACAATACCCTCTCATACAAATACCCTGCGAGGAATATAAAACCTTTTTTTTTTGGGTGGGAGGATTTTTGATGATTGCTTCTGCGTATTCAGCGAACATCAGATCGGTCAAACAACAATGAAAAACAAATGCAGTAATTTTTTAATGTATTTTCGTGTTCCTTTTTCGAAAACAAATTTATGTATTTATTTTTATTTTGGGAGGGTGAAAGGGGTAAAGTCGGATTTAACTCTGATTTATGAGAAACTCGAACAATCAAGACCCGAGTTATAGAGACTCTAAACTAAAGCTGAGCTCTTCGGTGCAACAGCCTCTAGGGGGTACAGGGCTTAAGGTACCAATCTCCTTTTCCGAGACCAAGGGCCCTGTGGTGCCAAGTATATGTTTCGGTTAGGTGGTCAACCTCACATAGAACCACCAATGTTTAATTCCCAAGCATGCTTGGTCCTCAGTTTGTCTACCCACTGAAGAGATAAAAGGCTGAGTCAACTTTGCCCAAACCGAAGATCGAACCTCGGACTTGTGGCGTAGGAGAGTGGAATGATACCCCAACGCCAATGGACTTCTTATAGATACTCTACTTAATAACTAGGTGTCACGATGAATGTGACATGAAAAAAGAAAAGCTGTTTCTCAGAATAGTTAAAATGTATAGCTAATTTTGTTATCAGTCTGAGAAATCGCAGATGTCTGTGCAACTCTACAGCTATTTCAGAGAAGCAATCCATGAAGGTAACCACCAGACCAGACCACCAGACGTGAGAGTCACCGGAAATTAAAAATTAAAGAAAATGTCAAAACTGAGAACTGTTAACTAGCATAGAAGTAATTAAAATGTAAGAAAAACTTGTGAAAAAAAAAGGGTCATTTCTTCAAATGTTCACACCCTTTTCTCATATTCGACAAGACAAATTGTAATTTGTCGGCACTCTCATTTTTGATTGGTTTTCCTGCGATTGCCAGGATCTTAAAGAAAAACAAAGCTACGTATTTTCGAATCAATCTCCGAAATGAACGGATGTCTCTGGTTGCAAAAATGTCATGCCTTTCTATCCCTAAACTCTCTACTCTCTAGTTATTTTGTGTCATGAATTCACGAATCCACTATTATCTATCATTTTTCTTGTTTAGTTGTTTATTTTCACGATCACTGCTATTCATACTCACTGAAAGAAACTCGGAATTGATGGGCTAGACGCAATCCAATATGATTTTAAATCCTGCAACCAAGCTCTTTCTTCTACCATTTTGCCGAGATATGTGATCCTGCCTGAGCGATGATGTTACCTTCGATGATTTTAGCCTCAAAATAATCCTGTTCATCCATTTCATGAAGGTTCTGAGGGTTGTTTTCTTACCTTTTTTAGAGTGTCAAGCAAATGATCTGCTATTTTAAAATTGTTTAAACAAGTAAATCAATCGTTTGCATAATGTGCCATGAAAAGCGGTGTCTGATACAGTCTGCCATTTTAAAGAGCTTGACAATGATGGTCGACGTCCAGGAAATAGATTAAAAAAACGTCCAGTGAACAGTAATAATCGTAGGGCCATCAAAAAGCGAGTTCAAAAAAATCAAAGGGTTTTCACGAGAACAATCGTTCGTGAAATGGGAATAAGTAACCAATCAGTTTGGAGAATGGCAAAAACAGAGCTTGAACTGAAGCCTTACAAGTTCCAAAAAGTTCAGCGTCTCATTAAAGAAAACAATTGTGTATGGTTCCAAAAATACCGAAAACTTTTGATACCAGCTCTGAAGTCAGCTCTGAATGAAATTCCATTTCATTGATAAGAAGGTTTTTACCATCCAGCAAGCTCATGACTCTCTCAGAATCTCGTCTGTAGACCATTGAATCTCCTTGACAATTGTTGAACATCGCCGATATCCAAAGTATATTATAGTCTAGAACAGATTTTGCGCAAGTGGCAAAGCACTTCTGGATTTTGTAGATGATGGCGTTAAAATAAATGGTGTACTAGCGGGGTATTCTAGAAGCTGTTGTACTTGCGTGGGCCAAAAAGCACTTCAGCAATATAAACTGGACGTTTCAACAAGATTCTGCATCAGTTAACAAAACCAAAGAGACACAAGAGTGGTACAAGAGGCATTTTTCGTCCATGATATCATCTGCAGAGTGGTCTCCCTGCTGGCCAGATCTCAATTCCATAGTTAACAGTGTATGATCCTTTTTGGAATTAGGGCCTGTACTGAACCACCAAAAAGTTTGATTTCTCTAAAGCAATCGCATCGGCAGGAATAGGCTATATTAAAATTTGAAGACTTGCGGCCCATTGTTAAAAAGTACATGCAATAAAGACGCAATTATTTTAAATCAGTATTTCCTTATTAAATATAAACAAAATTTTGCTTCATGGCAGATCGTCATCACAGAAATATTCGTTTTAAATACTTTTAGTCTCATTAAGAACCCATGCAGTGTATAGTATGGAAATTTCACTGTTATTTTCCTTAATGATTGCAATAAATTTCAGTTAACATCACTAATCCTGTCGAGCATATGGGAAAAAACTTTACAAGACAGATATTGTAATTTAAATTATATTTTCCCCTACTTTAATGCCTTGTATATTGGGTTGTTACCTTATTGAGGTGTATAAGAAATAAAAACCATTGCTGAATTACTGATTAAAAGTGATAGACTATTGATAATGATGAATAGATTGATCTATGCACCTTTAAGCACGACTGATTGTTCCGAATTTAAAAAGAGCAAATGATTGACATATTGATGAATATGTTAAATTCTAATGCATAAATTTAGATACCTGTAACAATTTTTCCATCTTTATGTGTATTTTGATTTGTACTTCTAAAATATACGATCGTGTATTCCACATAAAAACAATTAACTATTTGTATCTATTAATTACCTAAGACATTTCGTTAGCGCAAAAAAATATTATTTCTGAAATCCAGAATTGCATCCCATTGGCAAACAAAAACGTTCTTTGGACTTCGCTCTTTTTTGAAAACCTTGTTTTCTCTTAATAAATAAATAAAATAAATAAATAAATAAAAAAGTTATTTGAATATTAAACTCTTGTTACACAAGTCCTAATGTATGGTTTGGAAACTTGATCTTTAACTAATGTCTCTAAAGGAACTTGACTACTAATGAAGAATACAAAACCGTAGTTTCCGAAATAAAGTCCTGAGAAATATTTTTGGTAGAGAGAAATAAAATGGCATTTGGCAATGGCGAACTCAGAAATTTACAGAACCTTTAGAGAACCCGATATAATAAAAAAAATTAAATTAAAAGTATGTAAATGACAGCTATTAAAAATTACCATTTTAAAGTGCAAATTTATCTCCTTTAGAGAAGGATAAGATTTCCTATATAAAATGTAGAAGACATTTCATATTTTGTTAAATTTACTCTATTTAAGTTTAATATATCTTAGAAAATATAGTCTATTTAAGCAAAGAGTATAAGTTGGGATAAAATGATTAATAAACTTACTTTTTCTTCACACAAAAGAATGTACAACTATTGGGAATCTCGAAGAATTTTACCAAATTAACTGATATGGAGACTATAATTTTACGAAATAAAATTACATTAAAGATAATAGCTCTTTTTATGTCTAAACAGGTGTAGGAATGTAACTTAATTAGAAATAAATACTTCTTGTACAATCTATATCAAAATAAGCAAATTTTATTGAAACACATGCTTTGAAAATTATTAGTTACAAAAATGTTCATGAATAAAAAATACATTGACTAAAGAAATGTACAATGTCATTAATATATATAAATGGTCAACAAGAAAATATAAAACACAAATTTACAAATTAAAAACATTTATAATAACCATTAAATATTTAGCAACGGTGTTTCGAAATTTTTTTTTTAAATTGCACCAGATATTTTTATTAAGTCTGTCGGCGTTGTTACTACCATATTCATTATATAATCTGCCCACGAAGCGTTATAAAGTCTTTTATAATGATCAATGTATTTCATTATATAGCCTTAACGTAATATCGATATATTTCTTTATATAGTCTACCTATAGATCAGAATTCCCTAGTCAGAAAAAAAAAGTCTAAAAAAAAGCAAGTTTATCAAGAAAATAGTAATTTCTTTTCTACATTGTGTTTGTTTATCAAATACTAGGAGTTACGTTTTTTTTTTGGGGGGGGGTGATATAACATTAAATAAAATAATGAATTGTGCGTAAAGTTTCTTTTCATTACTCTAAAATATTGAAGATCGTGAAAATACAAAAGAAAAGTAAAACAATTACGACCAAACAAAGCTTCGACAGGGTGTAGCAGAGAAACAATTCAAATTTCCCTCCATTTTCGCTAGCTTGGTCCTTTAACATATGCGGCTTTTAATTTTTTTTCTTTGCGTGGCACACCCCTGACATATGTACGTGGTCCTTCAGGGTGCCTTGACAACCAGTTTGAGAAACGCAGCCCAAACGGAATATCCTAGGCACTCAGCCAATCGGAGGTCAAGCATCAGCAACCAGACTATATCACTTTAATTAGAAGACCATGTCTCGTTTTTCTATTTTGTAGTCGTGGAGTGGTACAGTATTGTGCTAACTCAAGAAAATAGTGAGAGAAAATTACGTACTTTTCCAGCGATCTTTGAACGGCAATGTTCCTACCACAAAAATTGTTTAGAGGTAAGCACAAAAATTCGAAGAATCTAGGACAGTATGTTCCTTCCACAAAAACTGTTTAGAAGTAAGCACAAAAATTCGAAGAATCTAGGACAGTTACTACTAGAAAATCGTCAAGTTGAAATTGTAATGTTCGAATGCAAAAACAAAAGCAATGTACAACAGTTTTCAAAAGGTTTTTCACGGAACCAGGGATTCCACTAATAATTTTTGGGATTTTGCATGGAAGACAAAAATATTTCGCTAAGCATTTCGAAGACATTTTGCTAAATAACTTTTGACATGATCATAACATAAGAGATGAAAATCTAATTTTATAAAAGCAGTTGATGTTTGTTGCTGTTTTGCACCCCTGTTTGTGTGAACGTGCAATTTCTCTTTACGCAGCAACCAAAATTAAATACAGATGCAGATTCTGACGAGAAGGCAATCATGACGATTAAGTCATGTATTGAAAACTTATAGATAAAAGTAACTTAATATTTTACATTAAAAGATTATCCAGTTGTAATTTTTTTGTAATTTGATTACTGTGTTTAATTCCAGATTATTTTTTATTAATTATTTTTTACTATGTACTTTACTCAATAATTGTGCCAAACGCATGTACCACATTGCAAAAGGCACGCAAATGGACATGTGCTGAATACCATTTTCATTTACTAAATCAATGTACATGTGGAATAAAATTAAATAAAAATTTTGAATTGTCTTTCACTTTTTTTTTACTGCATTATGAAAACTACGTACTTATTGAAACTCATTGTACTTACATTACATTTCATTCTCAAAGACCAATATTTAAATTAAAACCGTAGTAAAATATTTCTATAAATTGCTTAACTGATATGGAGTAGGAGTTAAAGTAGAAGTAAATAAAAATTACATTAATCAATACATCAAGATTTGTGAATTCCAACAGGAAAAAACTTAAGCCTAAAACATGTTTCTATTTAAAAGTGTGTAGGTCTGAAAATTGTTGAAGATGTCAAATTTAATAGACAAAAATTACTCAATCCTATTATCAACCAATCTAGCTAAGCTAATCAACCTTACTAAAGTAATATTGTGATCTAAATGACATAATTTTGTTATTTACATAAAGGAAAGAAAATTTTATAATGTAATTACTAAATCCTACTTTCCCTAAATCTAGCTAAAAATATTTAATTAAATAATACAAGAACATTACTAAAACTATTAACTATTTTACCTCAAATTACTGGTATACTCCCCAATAAACTAAATATTAAGTTACTTAAATGTATATTACTAAACCCTAAATAAATTCAAAAATGATAATTATTCACTTTACACCTTTTCTTGCTTAATAAACATCCAAAGTCATACAACATGAGCTTACACTTATATGTAAACAACTTTAATACAAACAATGCAATTCACAAAAATACTAGTCATTTATTTGAATAAAATTATATATCGCAGCATTACAATATCTTTTATTTTAATAACAAAGACTATTGTACAATTCTTGACAGAAGTGACAAGTTTATTAATTATATATTTCCATTATTTGAAAGTTAATTAAAATATTTAGCATTTGTTGTTTCAACTTAATAAATATTTTCAATCAACTAAATTAATTAGCTGCAAATATAATTTACACAATTATAATGTGCATAACAACAGCTAAATAAGATTTAAAAAATAGAATACCACAAAAGAAATTCACTGACTTAATAAGAAATGAATGTTAACTCTGAATGTTATTAAAAACTTCAATGTTACAGTACATAATTCTCAAATAACATAGAGTTCTAATGTTGTGTATACTGAAGATGCTATTAAAAAAGGGACAATTTTTAAAAAAATTTACAATATTTATATAGAAATAAAAATTTAAGTTTCTTTAAAACCTCTAGGTTTTTCATCCAAACTTCCCCAAAATAAGGTTTTTGATGAAAAACCCAGATGGGTTTAGCAGTGGCGTATGCAGAATTTTTTCAAGGGGAATGTTCATAATTCTAAAAAATAATAGCCCGCATGATTTTTACTAAACTTTTTATTTTTGCATTTTGTCTGCGCTCAAGGGGGGGGATAAACCCCTAACCCCTCCCATTGCATACACCCCTGGGACTGAGTTAAAAAAGATGGAATGGGAGAGAGATGAGAATTCAGACCATGATATATAAGTATTCAAATGTTTCAAAATGTACAATAAACTAACAAATATCAGCTTTCTGACTAATTACCTACCTTACAATGAACAATAAAACAAAATTATGGGAAATAACCTGACTGACTCATCATTAGTGGTAGCCCATCAAATACTTACGAGATGGAAAAGATAGAAACGGGGTTTTGCCAACAACAAAGTTTGACTTAAAATGACAAACTTAAAAGTAAAGCCATCAGCTCTGTTGCACCACCAAATCCAACTCATATACCACACATCTATTCATACAAATATAGCACACACAAAAAGTTTGAAAAAGTAAAACACCAAAAGAGTATAACGCCAGAAGTTGTCAACAAAAATAGTCTCCATTGTTTATATAATTATTTTAAACACAAAATTTACAAATAGTTTTAATAAATTAAAAAGTGAAACTAGGACATAATAAAATTCATTGATTGGTATGCTGTTAAACAGATTTTCAAAATCATAAGTCTACATTTTATTGATTCTTAAATTTTTATATCAACAACATTTTTTACTATCATCTATAACCCAAAAGCAACCTAGTTCTTTATATTTGAATTTTAAAATATTGTAGAGTTTTCTAAGCATATTTTCAAATTTTATGTCAATATGAATCATGCTGTACAACAATCAGGGAATGTACAACCCTGGTTTGATTAAGTTACATAAAACATAATTTCTACGTTAATCAAAGAACTAATTTTCTAGATTTGGATATTTGGTTGATGGCTCTTTATTTATCGATATTTATAAGAGAAATATATTTCCTTTCAAAACTGTTAATTTCATTTACTAGACTTTTAATATTAGTAAAATAATCTTCATTAACTTAATCATTACTCAAATCCTGTATTATTTCAGATTACGTAACAGTAATTTTTATTTTTCTACAGTTTTTATTCTTGAAACTTCTTTGTATTACAGGAATTATTTACCTTTCGGTTTTATTAAGAATTATGCACCAATATCTATTAAGCTCACTTTTTGAAAACAATATGCACCTTAGTAAATACTGTGAGATGAAACCGTTAATGAAAGTTTCATAGTGGATGCTCATTGCTGCACTTAGTTTATGGCAGAATGAAATTTGGCAAAGATTCTTTGGCTCTTTTTTTGGTGTTTACTTTTTCAAACTTTTTGGTTGTGCTATATTTGTATAAATAGATGTGCAGTAATGTATGAGTTGGGTTCAGTGGTGCAACAGAGCAGATGACATTACTTATAAGTTTGCCATTTTAAGTCTGTCTCTGCTGTTGCCAAATCCACTTTAACTTTTCCATTTTGTAATTATTTGATGTGCTACCAGCCAGTCAGATTATTCAACTATTTTCTGTTATTTTGTTTTATTGTACTTGTTTTGTTTTTCATTGTGAGATAAGAAATTAGTCAGAAAGCTGAGATTTCTTAGTTTGTTATGCATTTTAAAACGTTTGAATACTTATATAGTTCTGTTTGCTGTTGTGCTGCATTTCTCACACATCACTTACAGTTCTTCTTTATATATTTTTTGTCTTATTTGTTATAATTTCTTTACATTCTATTATATATTTATATATATGTGTGTGTGTGTGTGTATAATATATACTGCAGTTAAGTTATATTGAGGAGATATTAAGAAAGAAATGTATCCTGTTCCTAGCTCTTAACATTTAACTAACACAATAACATATCAACATATATATATAATAATAATAAAACAGAACCAAAACACTAACTCCATTAAGCCCAATAAATGTAAAATGGATAGGATTGGTTTGTTTTGTTTTGGAGTACTATGGTCTGTTTTTTGCAACATGAGGGCTAATGAGACTGGGACCTACAGCTTAAAACCGATTCTGAATGGCTACAAACATCCATGCCACTGTGGGATTCCAACCCACAAACTCTGGTACTGAAGGCCAGCACCCTAACCAATTGGCCATCGTTTGGCCAAATGGATAGGAAGAAAGATGGATTGGGTGTGGAAGGTTTACGACTTCCATACACGGTTAAAACAATTGTTAGAAGAGGCTTGAATGTCCCTGTACACCCAAAAGACCAGAAGAATATAAAAGAGAATATGAATTAGAAGAACAAAGCATTTATAAAGCTATACAAAAAGCCAACTCATCCAGTATTTATGTTGCCACTATGTCAGTTAGAATTACTGCTTTAATTGAGTATTGGAAGCATTAACTTAATCCTATTAATATCTACTTGAAAATAATTACTTAATTGTTTATAAATAAAAAAGTAGGGGACAGTTAGCATTTAAAACTAATTCTAAATAAAGATTAATATCAAAATGAAATATAACTGGATTCTATGGATGCGTTCACTACGCTTTAAATAATTTAATAATATATTACGTTTAATATGGGTGGATATGCATGTATTCCAGTTACAAATTTTATTAATAATAAAGTTATAGTTAGATTTTTTATCATAAAGTTTATATAAGATTTTATTGTTTTCAATTTTTTAATTAACATCTAGAAATGGGAGGTAACCTTGAATATATTTAACGGTTTCAGTAAAACATAAAGAAGAAGGATAAAAAATTAGATTTTGAATTGAGAAGTCTTTGTCATAAATACAAATTAAGATATCATCGACACAGCAATACAAACTATAGTGATTTAAACTTAATGATCGGGATTCATAAAAATTAAGAAATAAATCTATTAATAAGGAACTGCATCCCCCTCCCATAGGTATGCCATTAATTTGAACAAAATAAGATTCACCATTCCCAAGATAATTTTCAATTAATACAATTTTTAATAAAGTACTGAAAGTAGAACATGTAACATACTCCAATATATCAAACTCATAAAAATAATCCATGATGATTTTAAAATAAGTAATCTAAATTAATATTATTAAATAAGTCTATGATATCAAAAGATTTAAAGTTAGTTATATTATAATCATGTTTAATTTGATTAATTAAATTATAGCTATTATTAATAATATGTGGACTCAGTTTTTTAATTTTTTAAAGTATTACTTTTAAAAAGAAAATTAATTTTATATAGGAATAAGTTATATATATATATATTAAAACCTACAGTTACAGGTCTAAACTTAATACGAGATTTATGTAATTTAGGAACAGCAATTAAGTAGGGGACATTAAATTTATTTATATTTATACCTGCTTTTTTATGTAAAGCCATAAGCCTTTTTTCAGGGTTATGTCTGAGTATTATATATATATATATATATATATAAATAATACTCAGACATCATCTCTCTCTCTATGTGTGTGTGTGTGTATATATATATATATATATATATATATATATATATATATATATATATATATATATATATATATATATACAGAGAGAGAGAGAGAGAGAGAGAGACAGAAGAGTTGCTTTGTAATACATAACATATACACACACAAAAGTATTGGAGTGCATTAAATTTTAAAAATATGGCATATAAAAGCAAAAAGTAAACAAGCATATAATTGTCACAAGACTGAGACAATAAAACTAAAAATAGATTGATTTATTAATCCCATTGACAGATAATTTATAATAATCCATTAAAGTAAGAAAATTTTAAAAAAATTAGATTTAAATAAAAATTATATCACAGCTTTAATACAGAAGCATACACTTTTAAATTATCACAAGCATGAAATTGCTAAAGAATGTAAAAGATTTTCTGAGGCTAAAAACAGAAACAGAGATTCAAGTTTCCCTGGGTCTCATGGGCTACAGTCATTATATTCCTAAGTAAATGGAGATTTCTGTACTACTGACTGACATCTTAAAGGTAAAAGAGAAAAAAAAAAAGGGAAAAAGAATCTTGTAAAAAGATTTGTTAAAAAAAGAAAAAACCTGTTTGCCTGCCAGTCCTACATGCACCAAATTTTGCTGAGAAATTCATGATTCAATGTGATGCATGTAACAAAGCCTTGAAGATAATGCAAGCGACATATCCGCCTCAGTCTGTGTACAGATGAGTACTTGTGAAACAAACTATAGGGCATTGTCTCTAAATACTGAACACTGGAAGCTTTGATAATTTTGTTCCAGTAATGGTCTGTTTGACACTTGAACTTTTGGAATGTGTAAAGCAGGGCTGTTATGATTGGACCCCCAAAAAATGAAATGGAAAGAGTTTGGCACCAAGTCAGCCAGTTTATAAGAGCTCTATGTCAACTCTAAGGATGAAGGTCAAAGGGGGGGGGGAGGTCACCTCACCTGAGACTGAGGTTTCCTCATAGGGAAGATGAGGAGTGGTAGACATTCGCTGCTAGACTCTTAGATTGGAAAACCATCTTCTCTTCTAAACATATTCCCCAACTAATCTTGTAAAGGAAATTTGTATGTGGGGTGTTTTTTATAGAATTAATGTCTTTATCCTCCCCTTATTTTCTATCATTGTTGAAAATAAACATCCTGTATACCAAGGGTGGCCATAAAATCGACTGCAAAGACATTTTAGGTAGTCCGTGCGACCATCCCGATGATGACCTCGGATACTAACAATTTAATTTATGACTTATGACATAGAATTAATGAATTATTTAAAATAAAAATTTACTACAGTTTACACTTTAAAACCTAAAACAAACTGTGCAAAATAATACAATGCATTTGTCGTTTTACAGTGGAAATTTAAATAGAAACAACTTGACAAAGTGGGAAGCTTAGATTATATGGTACTGATTTGATATACACACCGCGGTTTTTGTCACCAAACTTGGTGACTTTTTGGGTGATATCTGAAGTCACTGGAGACTTTCCATGACTTTAAGCTTTCGATGCTTTGTAGTGGCAACCCTGGTTTGTAATTTAAGACCCATCGGTACACGTGATTTGTGACGTCACAGCCCGGCACTTTTGCAGTCTATTCTCGGTCAGTGTGGGACTAGGTCATGAAACTAGCTTTTCTCTGTGATATCACTGCAAAACTTGACGACTTAAACCTAAATCTACAAGGAAAGAATAAATGTTTATGCACAATATGATAAACTTGTCCCAGATATACAGTGCTAAATTTCAACTAAACGAAGTGAATAGGATGGTCAATTTTTTATATATGAATACTTTAATTATTTTTGACAGTAAATTTTTATTTTGTAAATATTAATATTAAGTTTTTTTTAGAAAAATTAGGTAATTTACCATTTTTTCTTGTTATCGAAAATAAATATATAAACATGTACATTATGTTAATTTAGGTCTGCCATTGGTAGACTGCCTTCGATTTTTTAAATGGAATAGACCACGGATTCCAAAAGTTTGGCCACCCCTGCTGTATACCTTTTATCATAAGAGGACATCACATCTCATCTCTGCGTCACCTATACTCTGCATATCACTGAAAACAAGTGCTAGATCATACCAGACTAACTAGGGTGTGACAGAGGTTAAAATTTAAAATAAAGATAAAAGTTTTAAATAAAGATACTATTTGAAGAAAATTCTATGTTTTATAACATCTTTTGTGAATAAATTAAAAATTTAAGTATTAGGAGCACTTTTATATTAAATGTAATAGACAATAATTCAAATCAAAATCAATTTAATTTTTGAAACTGGCAGAAATTTAAAAAAAAAATAGTTTATAAAATTATACATGTAATTATACAAACAAATGTATAAGTCGGAAATAATAAATGAGCTAAAATAGGAGAGAAATATTTTTAAATTCAAGTTGTAAATTTTTAAATTCATTCAAAATCCAACAGTTTTTGAAGGGTAACTGGAGATATTAAAATAATAAATTAAAATATATAAAATTCAATATATGTTAAGTAGCACAAGAAACTTATTTAACTATAATTCCTTTAAATTGAGAGTCAATAGGTTTTAAAAGTCACATAGATATAAATACAAACAAATGTACAAATCTGAGATAATAAAACTAAAATATAACATATAGAATTTTTGATTCAAGTTGTAAAATTTAAAATTCATTCAAAATCAACTGGTTTTGTAGGGAAATTTGAGATATTTAAATAAATTAAAATATATAAAGTTCAATATATGTTAAGTAGCACAAGAAACTTATTTAGTGATAATTCATTTAAATTGAGAGTCAATAGGTTTTAAAAGTCACATAGATATAAAAACAAACAAATTCACAAATCTGAGATAATACAACTAAAATATAAAACATACAGTTTTTGATTCAAGTTGAAAAATTTAAAATTCATTCAAAATCAACTGGTTTTGTAGGGAAATTTGAGATACTTAAATAATAAATTAAAATATATAAAGTTCAATATATGTTAAGTACAAGAGAATTGTTTAGCTATAATTCATTTAAATTCAAGAGTCAATAGATTTTAAAAGTCATACAGATATAGATACAAACAAATACACAAAATTGAAATAATAAACCAAAATATAAGATATGCAGTTTTTGATTCAAGTTTTTAAGTTTAAAATCCATTAAAAATCAACATTTTTTTAAGTATAACATAAGATTTTTACATAATAATTTAAAATATATTAAATTCAATATACATTAAGTAGTTTAAGAAAATTATTTAACGATATACTTAAATTAAATATAACAAAACATACTTGGAAGTCACAATCAAGTTTTTAATAAAAATTTACAATTTCTACAATCAAGATACTACTTTATTTGGCATTTTTTGATTGTGCTTCCAAAAGTGTTAAGAAATTTAAATTAGCCCTTTCCAAAATATTAATTCAATTTATCAGAGAAATACTATAAGCTTGATAACAAAGTATTTAATTTCTAGATTGATATAAATTTATCAGTTCACAGAACTAAGTAGAAATGTTTCAAATGGATTTTCCTATCTTAAAAAAAGTATAATCTATAACAGGAAAAGAAGTAATTTGAAATTACTTTTTAACTGAGCACTTCATTAAAAAAAAAACCAAAAATGTTACAAAAAGTAATAATTTCATAAAATTCCAATGCAAGGTGATTTCAATTCTCTTCATTCTTTATAATCTTTTTTACAAATATGAATTGGAAATATTAAAACAATAGAACATTTTTTACAAATTAGTTATTGATTAAATTTAAACGGTTATTTATAAAAGGTCCTCTGGAGTACTATCTGAATCTTTCACATACCTATCACAGATTTTATTACTTAATTTATCACAGCATTCACTTAAGGTAAAATCATCTGTATATTTCATTTTCAAATTTTTTAAATTACTACTATTTACAAAGGTACTGTTACTACTGTGAGATCCTTTGGTAACTATAAAACTAGGAGCTAGTAAACTTGGACTATCATCCAAATCACTCGATGAATTAATATCTTCAATTAAAATTGTGGATGTTGATGAAACATGATTAAGTGATTTTGTACCTTGAGTAATACAAGCATTTCCTTCAATATTTTTCTGACATGATGAATTTGATTCAAGAATGGTATTGTTTTTAAGATTACAAGAAACAGGCATTCTGCAGTAAGATTGTCCAGATTTGGCACCATAAACAGGGTTGTTGTTTATATTGCTTGGTTTCGTAATATCTGTTCTTTCACCATCTCTTGCCATATATCTAGCACTATCTTCTTTATCAGTCCTTTGGATTTTACATCTATTTTCATTATCCAAATGACACCCTTCCCTCACTGACATATTTCTTTTAGATTTTACAAAACCTTTTTCAATTTTATTGTCAAAATTTGAAGCAACTGTTGTTGAGTTTAGCGATGGTTTACTGAAAGACATATTTTGAAAACAGGATGCGGCATGTGTATAAAAATTCTGTACAGGTGATAAAACTTTACAATGTGCAGTACATTTTTCGTTAACGATAAAAACATCATTCGAGTCATCAGATGCTAAATCAATAACAGTTGATGGACTTTTTTTCTTTCTGGTAGTTTCTTCCCTAATGATAGAAATTTCCTCGCTGGAATCATCAGACGTTAAATGAAGCACTTGTGACAAACTTTTATCTTTATGTGCAACTGTCTGTTCACTAATTCCAGAAACAGACTGTTCACATTTTACTGCTAAAGGTTGTTTAATTTTCTCAGTTATCCTTACTCCAACAACTGAAATTTCATCATCAGATGCTAAATCAACAACTTTAGAGGCTAGACTCTTAACTTCTCTTGCACAATAAGGCATGTCATACCACATTTCCGTGAAATTTTGCTCCTTCATAAATGAAGCACAATTTTGATTCTTAAGAGAAGGGACAGAGTTCAAAGGATTAGGAACTCCATTCATAGGCTCTAAGGCAGTTTCACTTAATAAGGGGTTGTTAAAATTTTGATATAAAACAGAATCCTTAGATGTAGTTTCATGTTTAAAACAAGTACAAGAATCTACCTCTTTATTCAGAGGAATATGAACAGCATTTTCATCTTTTGTGATTTGGGGTTCCTTCAGGGGTCTTTTAGAGTCACTTTCAGAATAAGTGTGAGAATTATCCTTTTTATATGCAACTTTGGTTCCATCCAACTCCAATGGGGATTTTTTATAGGCAATTTCAAAATAAACAAGAGAATTATCCTTTTCATCCACATGATTGACTTCATTTAGGTCTGAAAGGGCTCTTTTAGTGGCAGTTTCAAAATTAGCAAGAGAATTATCCTTTTTGTATACAGGTTCAGCTCCATTCAACATTGATCCTTCTTCATTAGAGGTAGTTTTTGATGAGGTAAAAGACTTATCTTCTTCATATACAGATTCAGTTCTATTCCATTCCAATAAGGTTTTCTTGGAAACAGTATCAGAATTAGCAGTAGAATTATCCTTTGGATATGTAGGTTCTTGGCTTTGATCTTTGTTAAGAACTTCATTTAATATCATTCCTGAAACTGAACTTTTAGAAATAGGTGATAAAAGCAAGGTGGGTATAGTCTTACTGTTTTCGTACAGAGGCTCAAGAACAATATTTTGGATATGTTGATGCTTATTTGAATCCAGTTTTAAAATTGCTTCACTAGGTGCTGATCTAATGCACTGGGAATACGTTTGATTTTTCAAATTATTTTCTTTCGCATTTTCACTCTTCTCTGGTGATTTAAACTCATTCACTGGGAAAACACTATGTGTTAAATCTTTTTCTTTCAGATGTGTATCAGACATGCTTTCTTTTGCTTTATCAGAAACTTTTTTCCCATCCAATTCTTTGTTAAGAAAACTTTTATTTACAGTAGTATTCAAACTAGCATGACTCTCTGTAAAATCTAGTAATTCTCCACCTATCCTACAATTGTTGGATGAATTATTTGCATTTAATCTATTCATATCCAAACTGGGTGATTTAGTGTTCTTAAAAATACTAAATTTGTCTTTATCTGGTAAGTTAATAACATATTTGAAAGAATACTCCTCTTCAGAATCAGAAGAACCATCAATTTTTTTAATGAAATGGAAAGATCTAGATTTATGTTTTTTTGAAGTAGATGGCTTATCTACAACAGATGTATGAACTTTACTCCCAGAAATATCTCTAAATGTTGTTTTAATATCAACACCTGACTCATGATTCACTATATTTTTGTCTTCTTGAATAGATATTTCTTTCTTAGAAGTTATAGCATGGGCTGACATTTCAACATTACAATACTCTTTGTACTCATTACTATTCTTGCTTGGTTCAATTAATACATTTCTGGAAAAGCTACTGCATTGAGAGGAAGAAATAGGAGGTAACACATCAGAACTCTTCACCTCATTTTCTTTCTTTCCACTTTTAAGCTGTCCACTTATTTCCTTGTTAGAAGCATCAGGAATATTAAATGGGCTTTTACCTACATCTTTTTCTTCATTTAATTCTTTTGTAACACTGTTTTCTTTCAAATTATTTCTCTCTTCTTTTTCTTGATATTTCATTTCCAATTGTGGTTTTCTTCCAGACAAAATGCTATGACTAACAGGCATATATTTACTACAATGATCACCAATTATTGATTGAGAAGGAGAAATCAAATCAGTTGAACTAACAGAACTTTTTGCTGGGGAACAATCAACTGATATTTTTTTACTTTCCTCTTCAAAAGACGACTTTATAACACTCTCTTGAGAAGTTCCTTGAGCATCATCAGAATCACACTTATCTTTCATTGGACTATCAAGAGAAGAGTTACCAAAAACTTCTTCATCTGAAGAAACTATTGGATTATGCCATTTTAGTGGTGACTGACCCAAAGCAAAGTCTCTTCCTGCATTTTCCTTCTGTAAATATATCTCTTCTTTAAGCATAGTTTCTTGTTCTTCGGTATTATCAAAATCAGTATCCACAGAGATATTCCCATGCTTTTGCACATCATTATTTTTCATCTTACAGCAATTTGTTTTATTTTTTTCTTTTGATATTTCATAGCAGTCATCAAAAAAAGGGAGTGAATCATTTTCATAACTTGAAAAATCTGAAATGAAAATCAACATCAATTACCATTAAAGCAGTTTTAAATGTATGTATGTAATACATGAATAAATAAAGCTTTTAAAAAGTAAAATTTTTTTCAATGAGCTACATATTAGGAGTGGCCAATAGAACCATAGTAATGGCACGAAAATATTTTTACTAATAAAGTTAAACCTTCATAGTAGACACCTCAGAAAGGGGAATACCTTTATTAAGGGGTATTTTTACCCCAATATCATACTTTTTATACATTTACCTCTAAATAAGGGACACTCCACAAAGTTGACAGTAATTTTAACCTAAAATGTTGAATAATGGGTTATTTCCTGCAAAAAAACAAAATTTTAAAAATCTACTTTCAATATCACTATTACAGGCATGTGGCATGTTATGCTTGGCACATGCCATATTGAACAAGTGCAAATCAATAGTACAGATTTCCCCGCATTGGGTTGTTTTCAATGGATGAAGAAATTATGCTTAACCTCCTTATAGAAACCAGAGAATAGAGGTTTGGAGGCAGGTTTAAATACAACTTGAAACAATTACATTCTTTGTCTGCTTGTAGTGAAATTATTTTGTTAAGATTAGTAACATGGGTTGAAATTGCAGTATAGAAGAGTAGCATGGGGAACAGTAGGAGTCAAAGGCTCTTTATTCGTATTATGTGCATAACATTGGCTTTTTGTAGCATTTTTTCCATGAATGTAAAAGAAATGACATGTACTCTTCTATTCAAATGGAATAACAGAGTTTATACTCAGCTGGCAGGTGAAAAAAAAGAATTACCAGCTGAAATGATGTTGTAGCAGTCTAGAATTAGTTAAAACAGTACAGAATGTAATACCATTTTTGTGCAATACACAACTTATGCAAACTTTTTAATACAATACCATTTTCAAATTTTACTATTTATGCAAGCTATAGTGTGAACTAATATAATAAAAAACAAAAAATTAAAGATTTATCTATGATTACACATTAAAATTACATCAAAATAAAGATTGTGATAACAATCGAACAAAACCACATGCTATGTATGCAATAAACAGATATTACAGGATGCATATTTCAATTTAATATTAAATGGCTTTGATATTAATACTATTATAAAAATGAGTGATAATAATTATGTATGTATGAGGAAAAGGAGAAAAAACAGTTTTAGTTCAACATTGAAAAGTAGTTTTATTACATTTGAAGCACTATAAGATATAAATTTATGTATATATATATATGTATATATATGTATGTATGCATATATATATACATATATATACATATATGTATACATATATATACATACATATATACATACATATATACATACATATACATATACATATAAATAAACATAACATATATATATGCATATATATACATATATATATATATATATATGCATATATATACATATATATACATATATACATTATACATATAATATACATATATATATACATATATATATACATATATATATATATATATATATATAATATATATATATATATATATATATATATATATATATATATATATATATTATATATATATATATATATATATATATATATATATATATATATATATATATATATTATAGAGATTCAATTGTATGCGTAAATTATACTTTAAAGTACTTCTGAGAAGTGCAGTCAAGTACTTCATCATGCTTTTATGTAAACATCAATAAAAGCAGGTAATGAAATGTATGTCCTGTTTTCTTTGCTTTTTTAATGAACCTGAAACTTTATTATAGCATGTCATTTGTGTTCTGTTAAATCATTAAAGTGGGATACTTAACAAATCTTTTACCAAAAATCAAAACATATTTTGTCATTCATAGTGCAATATCTTATGTCTCCTACTAGGTCATTGATTCAGAAAGCTAATTTTTATACTTTATATAAAAATTTAGCAATTTAATAACATGTAAACTACTTTTTCATTTTGTAATACATTTCAAATATGGTTTTCTTTCTGGTTTCAGTTACACTGAAACTAGAATTGTAAATATTTTTTTCTTAAATAGACTCAAAAACTGATAAAATTTTGGAAGATACCACTATTTCTCCAAAATTAAAAAAAAATACCCTAAATATTCCCTGATTTTTATTTTTTTTTTAATATGTGGTCACTCTATTTATAATTCTGCTAATTAAAAGAACATTAAGCATTCTTTAAGAGTTTGAATAAAATTCTTAATCTTTCACTTCTTCATGAAAAAGAATTTCAGTTTTCCCTCCTCCAATTATAAACAAAACATTAACTTCTACACCTAACTATTTGACTATAAAGAAAAGTAATTAATATAAAACAACTCTAATACATTTGGAATTTTGTGCACAAAACTATATCATACACTCCCTGGTTATTAATATTTATCCCCATGATATGCTTACCATGAACAGGAGGGCTTTTAAGCTTTCCCAATGGGGACACACTAGAACTTTCAGCTTCTGATGGGATTTGTATTAATGATAAAATCTGAAAAAATTAATATGTGATGAGTATATAGCAGTATTACAATACACAAAAAGAGTAGTCTAAAATCTATTAAAGGAGTTATTCAGATAGGCCTGATATTAAGAAATCAGTCAAATGGGTAGTGTTACTTGCATGGATCTTATATAAAAAAATATTACACATAAATTATAATTAACAAGAATTTTAATAAATTGTTCAAAAACTTACAAACATTACTACCATCAAAACAAGATTTTTTTAAAATATGGTCAAAATAAATAAATAATAAAATAGATAAATACCATGGGATTGGAGTTGATAGAATAAATCAACAGGTAATATAAAAGAATGAGATGACATTAATAAATATTGTCTTCATAATGCAGGTATATCAAGTTATCAAGCCTTAGAATTTGCCATCTATAAATCACTGTTGAAGCATAATGAAGAGCTGCAGATTGCAAACACCTTTTATTAAAGATACTAAAATAATAATAGCAATGATGATAATGATAATACAAAAATACGAGGTACATTGGGCTTTCATAGTTTTATAAAGATCCTGAGCCCAGCCAATCAAATTACAGGCACAAAACTAATCAAACACAACCAATGAAAACACAAAAGGATTAACTCAAGAAAAATTCGTACGTCCGAGAAAGCTATTACTTAAATAATAATAAGCAGCCAAGTATGAGTGCGATTACATATTTCAACAATCACTTAAGATTATAAAAATAACTTGCTTTTATAATCTATTAATATTTATTCATAATCTACTAATACCTAGGATCTCTTTTCAGAGACAATTAAAAAAAATTGTAGAATTTTTATATTTTTTAAAAATGACTTTCCTTTTTTTCTCAGTAATGGTAGATGGCAATCCTTATAAACAATCTCCCAAATTTTCAAATATTTTTCTTTTTTAAGGAAAAAAAAAACCTATTATTTGGATTGACATTTTAATTTTTCAATCCTATCCTTGCACTGAATTTTATTTTTATAGCAGATACATCAACAGAAGTTATAATAAATAACTATATCTAATATATTATAATAACACTTCACTTTATTGCCCTTATATAAAGAAATAAATCTGTAATCACTAAGATTTTTTTATTGGGGGGATGGCATTGTATAATGTTTAAAATTATAGTGTGTCACTAATGAGGGCAGGCTTTAATATTCAAATTGTATAATTTTCATATTTTTTTAAACTCTTGGGAATCCATAACACAAGGAGATATTAATAAATAGCACACACAGATTTTCTTTGAAATACAAAATTATTTGATAAAAATATAAATGGTCAATTCAATATACAGGAAAATCTACCTGAATGCAATGCTATGGAGATCTGAGTTATTCTTGTGTATTGGTTTCATTTGAAATGGTGCTTGCAATTATATTGTCATCTTTAAATGGTGTAAACTGTTTAAAAGTGGGTAAATAACTTAGTCAATGAAAATAGATCATTGATTCAACAGTCAATAATCAACAGAGGGAGATGAATGTCTTCTTCAACTTCTGAAAATATTATGCAAATGACAATGTCTCTATAGTGACCACATGTATGCTCTGAAGACCACCTCACGCTGGACTTAATATAGGTATCACATTGTCTTATTTCTCCTTTAACACTTTTAATGCCATATTCTAAATTTCTACTAGCCATTTGCTTAATAGCTTCATTATGACATCCACAGCACTGGTGCCACATCATAATGTTCTGTCTTATTTTTTGAAACTCTCTTGGCTAATATTAACTGCCATACAATATTCCATCTGTTTTGAATGTAATAAATATAAATTCTTATCCAAGGGTGCTATTATGCAATTCCAGAATTTTATATTAAGCACTTTGAATCCTTAACTTTAATAAATGCTTAGAGATCCAGCAAACTACCTGGAATAATGTTTTTAGTTGTGGAAGGACCCTAAGAGACTTTAAATAAGTTTAACTTCCAAAGCTTATTTTTAAAATTAAGCAATATTGTCAAAACATTCATTTTTTACTGAATTGTTAACAATTCCCCTAACATTCATGATTCATTGCTAAAAAATTTTGAGTAGAGACATATCAGATATAAAATGACGGGAAGATCCAAAATCAATAATCCAATCAAGGCAATATGAAGAATCATTATGTAAACTCATGCTTGCAGAACCTTCAGCAAATACACATGAAGTAGAATCTACTTCAATAATTTCTTCAAATCTTGCTTATAGTTAATATAAAAGCAGAATTAAAAAATGTGTTATAATTATGTATATTATAGAGATTCAATCGTATTCGGAAATTATACTACTGAGGGGATATATCGCCAATCTTTTCAACTTGAAACACCTTCATGATTTTCTTGGCTTAAGGTCTAGATTAGACCTATCTCTACTTTATACTTTCATAATGTTTTTTCCTGGTATTGTCTGTTCCAACTGAAATCTTCAGCTCAATTTGGTCTTTGAGTTCTCACACTCCAATCCATCATATACAGCAAGGAATTGTTTTTTAACATTTTCAAGAGTAAGCAATTTATCTTCAAGAAGCTATAGCTGTTGAACTATATTATTGTATTTTGAAGGTAAGTTTATTACATCAGGTAAGAATATTCACTGTTGTCTATTTTCTTACCATATGCTTCTAATCTGTCTTTTGTTTGTTTCAACCTTCCTAGGCAAACAGCCATAGTTGCAAGTGCATAATATTTAATTTTCATTAATTCAGCTTTGACGTAGACTATTCTGGCTCTAGACACCAGTATAAATGCTTCCCTTAGAGTCTCCCAAATTACCTTTGCATCAGTCATATCAGTCATCAGCCTCAACATAAGATTTTGCTGTTCCTGTTCTATGCACATTGCAATAGTTGACATGGCTTTCTGCTTTCAACATCTGACATTTAACTTATGTTTTTCAGTTACTGTTTCCTCTTCTGGTTCTTTTTCAGTGCTATCAATAAAGTCCTGCAAGCTTTCATGATGTAACAACATCTCCATGTTGAACTTCCAGTGCCTCCAATTATTTCCATTCAGTTTGAGGAAGGCAAAGTTTAGTCATAGTTTCTGCCCCCTTCTGTTATTAGTGTGCATACTATAGTTCTTTTTATCTTCTTCAAAAACTCCTTAATTCTTCCAAGCAGAGAACAAAGTCATCAACTAATCCTACATCTAATGGTAATAAAAAGTATTAACTGAATGTTCCATCTAAAATATCCTATATTATACATCCATTATCTGAGTCACTTTAAAAAGGTTGTGACACCTTCAGTGTTCTTGAGTCAAGAGGTAGCATGAAGAAGGATCACAGACATAACAGAATTGGAAATCACTTTTATTTCTGGAGTAAATACTGACTAAAAAAAACCAAAGGGATTCATCCCAAAAATTTTGAAGTGTAAAGCATGTTTGCTTGGATAACATATTCACGATGATCACAGTCGTAAAAAAAAGGATTAAATAGTCTCACACAATGAGAAGGCCTTTCCAGGGTGCAACGCGAATCCAAACTATCCCCCATTCAGTGTCTGACACCCTGCCATTCCTTATATGAGAGGATTTTACAAGTTTCCTGAACGTAATTGCTAAAAAGCTGGCTCCAGTCAAAAATTGTGGAAGCCTCCACAAGGTCAAAACACCTACGTAAAAAATGTTGAAAAGCCTTAAGTTGCAAAATTCTAGGCTTTTTATACCTGGGGGTCAGTTACAGTTACAGTTACCTGAGAACTCCAGTTAAAGTGACAGCTGAACAAAGCGTTAGTGTTCTGAACCAAGGGGTCTTCACAAGGTATTACCTACATAATACACCCTTTTTCAAAGGGCTAAGAACAAAAACAGTAATGTATCATTAGTTGCTCTTTAGATCAAAAATGTCAAAAGACTTGAACAAGAACAGCTTTGCAAAAGGAAAAGGGCAATTAAAAAATTTGTCATGCAAAATAGGCAAACCTCCAAAAAAGATGGCAGATCTCCAAAATAACTTGATATAAACAAGAAAGTTATAAGATCCACATAAGGTGTCAGCTTGCTTTTTTAGCTATGTGACAAAATCAACCAAATAGCGAGTATATTAGCACATTCACTGCTATGAGCATCACTGGTGGCTCTCAAAAATATTTCATTCTGTGCCTTAAGCATCATCCCTGGATCACAGGTATATTTCCCCATAATACTAAATTAATGTCTTGGGCTACTCAACAATGACTTAGAGTTTGCAGGTAGCACTCTAGTTTAATTTGTTTTCAAAAAAAATTAATCAACTTATTTTGTATTATTATTACTGTACAAAGTTACAACAAATAAAACCTTTTGAAACAAATTAGCGTTTCTAAGTTTGACATCGTGAAGTAAACTTTATTTATGGTGGCAGTAGACAAGTTAAAAACACTGTTTCAAATCAGTAGCACTTTAATTTAAAAAAACACAAACATAACAAAATAAATATATAAATAATAAGCAGAAGAAGAAGAAAAATAAGAAAACATACAAATTGAAAGTTGTAATTCTAACTACTACAAAAACAAATATTTGAACGAACTTTATTCATAAAAGTTTTGTTTGATATCAGAGACTGAAACGAGGCCTTCCACAAATGTAGTGCTATTATTTAAGAACTATAAAATCCTATATAAAACCTTTGTAATGTACAAACAACATTAAAAAAATTATAATTCCTATCACAAATGATGTGTATATGTATATATAAAAGTACTTACATGTTCTTCAGTTTGTTTCTCAACAACATTAGGATACACATGTTCAGGTTTTAAATAATGAACCATATCCCTGATTTCACTGAGTGAAGGATGGGTAGAATAACACACCCTATGGAATTCTACACCATCTTTATTTTTATCAACCCAAGATATACGTGTAAAAAATTTGGTTTCAAAAAACATTGCACTAGGTTTGATTTTTACTACCTCCACCTATAAGATAAAATATGAATATAGAGGTTAATAAATATATACATGTAATATATTAAACATTCTAAAAAAATAATAAATTTTACTAGATTTCATATTACATAGAAATCTAAACGAAATAAATTTTAAGTTACAAGTAAAAATCACAGTGTATCTTCATCATCAAGAAAATTATCTTTAAGCTTTTGTGCTAAGTCCATAAGAATTAGCACTTTAAGAAGTTACTAAACGATATCTCTATTACTTATAATTGAAGTAATTCAGACAAGGTAATATCAGTTTTCCATAATTTTTTTAATCCATCAATACTGTTTCTCAATTACCATGGGTCCATGGTTACCAATACATGTGTGTAGACCAGGGATGAACAAACTGCGGAACACGGCCCAACTATGGCCAGCCGGAGGGTTTTATCCGGCCCACGGTTAGAGTTTTAAGTTGCTGGTCCGAGGCAAATTAAAAGAAATATATATCTATACATTATATATCCATCTCCTTTTCTACTTTGCTTAAATATTATATCCCAAATTTATTATCTCATGCCCAGAAGATCAGCGGTATATTTGCTTCTAAATAAGAAGCATATATACTACTTCTTATTTAGAAGCAAATAATAATGTTTAAATATATATTTTTATATATATATATATATATATATATATATATATATATGTATGTATTTATATGTTTAAATATATATATATATATATATATATATATATATATGTATATGTACATATATATATATATATATATATATATATATATATATATATATATATATATATATATATATATATATATATATATATATATATATATTGGCTTATTTAAATAAGCTAAATAATAATGTTTAAATATATATTTATACATTATATATCCATCTTCTTTTCTACTTCACTTAATTATATTTTCTAAAGTTCAAAGTTGAAAACACTTGTTCACAAATAGTGAACAAGTGTTTTCAACTTTGAACTTTAGAAAGAATAATTTCAGAAGTAGACTGACAGATGAGCATTTAGCATCGTTCCTTAAAATCAGTACATCTCACTTCGAACCTCAGTATAAGGAACTTTTAAAAATGAAATCGCAATTTCATTCATCTCATTAACGTATTTAAACCATTAGGTACTTTTATATTGTTTTTAAAATTTTAGAAAAATTTATCTTGGCCCACCAAACTTATTTTCTTTTGATTTTTGGCCCGCGGCCAAAAAAGTTTGTCCATCCCTGGTGTAGATCAATACTTACTACTTATTGACCATTAGCCATTATCACAGTTCACATATTTAATTAACTATTTTTAAAAAAAAAATTCCTAAAATTGGTAAAATTTCTGATTTTTGCAAAATTTTAACCCAGATATTTTCCAGAATCATAAAGTACTCTGACAATCCCTGATTTTTCCCAGTTTTCCCTGATGTATGGCCACCCTGACATATAAATTAATCCTGAATCACATTATAGTAAATAAAGCTATGATGATTCAATTAGATTGAAAACTTACAGGTTTGCCATCTGGAGAAACAAAACCACAAGGTGCTTGACAAGGATAGCTTAATTTTTTAAAGAGTTTCTGCCTATCCAATGCACAGGCATGAATCCTGGCTTTAGAGGCACAGCTGGTAACAGCATCTTCAATATCTTTTATGCCTGCATACATTCTTTTCTTCTCTTCTCTAACATGAGTCTAGAAAAAGGAAAAAAATTCTATTTCTTTCCTTAGCAATACAAATTTAGTAAAACACTTTATATGCAATATAATAGCACTAAAAATTTATTGTAATTAAAACTGAAAAACTACAAATGTTTAAATATTGTCAAATCTTGTTCACATGAAGGTGCTTGGTCCCAATATAAAATAAATGTGGGATAGTAATTTCTACAAAATTATCATTACTTAGCAAAAGGGTTAGGTTTTGGCGGGCAAAAACCACAAAACAATGACAAACAGTCGAAAAAATAAGCAAAAATTGAAGAAAAAACTGAATAAAGAATAAATTTTTATTGTAAATTTCATATATTTATGCTGATTCAGTTTTAATGAAACAAAATTTTTACTGAAATTATTTTTATTGTTCAATTTAGAGAACAATTTCAATATGTAATGAGTAATTTAATTATAAAATAAAATACAAAATCACACTTTAGAATTTTTACTTTAACAAAACAAAAGATATGTTTTATTTAGAGCATATAGTGCTGCCTTATTTAATATTTTTCAATATTATAACAAAATAAATATTTTGGAGAGTTACAAGTGAAAATTTGTTTCTATTACCAGAACATTCTAAGATATTGAAAGACCTGAATTTTTTTTTTTTTTTTTTTTTTTTTTGTGTGTGTGTGTGTGTGTGTGTGTGTGTGTGTGTGTGTGTGTGTATGATTTTGGGTCTCCATGTTAGTTCATTGTCCTTGTGATAAACAGACTCTGACTATGGAACATCATCATACTAGTTTTTGAATTATTGAATCATTGCTTGGTTGGGCACCACACAAGGCACCACTATACCTTATATTATAGACAAAAAATAAATATATAAAACAAAATATACCTGCACACCAAATCTTTTAAACAGCTCCACAAAGACAAATTCATATCCATATTCATAAGAACAGGAAAGGTTTACAATATGATTAGGTCCATTGGAAAGCCAAGGTTCAACAATTGATATAATAGCATTTAAGCATTCTTCTCTGGAAGGAATGAACAAGCACCTTGCATTGCAAAATGTTGTATCAATGTACAAACTTTTCAGTGGTTTTAAACTGAAATGATACAAAATAATAATAAAATAAACTGGGATAAATCGAAAAAGAAATAGCAAAACTTTACTGAGTTATTTTACTTTTACATTTGCTGTAAGAGAGCATTTAAAATTTAGTAAGCATTTAAATATTTCTTGTTATATAGTCGAACTCATTTATAATGAGCTTGGACTTAATGAGAACTCATATGTATCAAGAGAAGCGAGAACATTTTGTTGGATCAATGTTAAATCTATGGAACAGAAGTAGCTTTTAACAAGCAAGATCTGGTTTTAGCGAGCAATATCTTTCTTCTCTTCTTTCTAGTCTTTCTGTCTTATCTTTTTATTCTTCTCCGTGATTTAATACTTTTGTAGGAAAAATTCCTCCATCATTCCAATGTCAATAGGGAGGGTTCACAAATCCGGTACAATAGGTGGGGCTTAATGTGGAACAATAGCAAAGGAAAGAGACATTGAAAGAGCTCAGAGTAAACTAACAAACTACAATTTTAAATATGTAGATTAATGAAAAAAAACAAATGTTTTCTAAGAATCTTTTCCTTTATTTTTCTTTCTGTTTATTGTTTCTTTACTTTAAGACTGTAGCACAACTAGAAATTTTTCGCTGGTTTGGGGGGGATTAATTGTCATTAAATTATGAAAAGTATTAAATTAATTAATGGCATTAAAGTAAGTATTAATTAAATTTTAAGTAAACTAAATCATTTGACCTTCTTAGCCCCCCCCTTTGGGTTGTATGCCTGCCTTATGGACCCGTTTATAACAAGCACTCGGATTTAATGTTAGGGTTCCTTTGTGCTCGTTATAAACGAGTTTGACTGTATATCTTTAATCACTGCAAAATAATGAGATATCTTATAAGCAAAAAACATGTTTCATAAAACATTTCTAAACATAATAATTGTAAACAACAACAACAAAAAAAAGAAAAATCATGAAGGATCTAATAACAAAGAAGAAATGTTATGCTTCTATGATTTAAACAGTTATTTTAATGCATGCTACCTATTGTGTAGGCAATTATCAGTTTGGTCGATATATATCATTGTTTGGCTTGTTTGATGAATGTCAAACAAGCCTTAATCATTAAAACTATCATGTATTTACTCCTCCTACAATAATGTATGCTCTTCTTTAACTACCAACTTTTATTTATGAAAAATAAATAATACTTCAATAATCCACTAAAATACAAATTTTGATTTTATACTAAAAATGTATATTACATATAAATATAATGACTGTTTTAACAATTATATTTTTTCACATCTATAGTTAAATTACTTGGAAGAATCAGTGGGGTTTTAAATTCATTATTTTATTAAAAAAAATGATTTGAAAACAAATATCCAGAACACCTTTCACATATCTGCAGAAAAGAGCCAGATATTCAACATGGATATCCATAGGGGAAATTTAGAAAATAAACACTTCTAATAACAACTAGTCAAAGGATGGTCGAATATGTAGGGCACTGCTCTTTGGTACCAGAGTTCAGAGATTTGAATCCCACTGCTGTACTGATATTCACAGCTATTTGGAATCAGCTATAAGCCGTAGATCCTGGTCTCATTAGCCTTCATATAATAAAAAAGTAGATTGTAGCACTCCAAACCAAACCAAACAAGAGGTACACCCCAACTGGGCACAAATGGGAAAAATGTACATACATATTAATGTTTTTCCCATCCAGATATTTGTAGAGAAAAATCAGATATTCAACATAGATATTAGGAGGGGAAATTTAAAAAACGAACTCTTCAAATGTAGTATGAACAATAAATATAGCTTTAATGAAAAAATTTAGTGTAGAATTGGACTTATTGGAGGTTTTACTTCTATCTTGATTTCACATCACTAAGTGTTTTGAGATATACTCAATTTATATCTTTGACATATCACAGTGTCAACTTTTAGAATTGTGCTAAACTTTAATTCAACAGAATTGTGGATTGTTATATTTTACATTTATGCAAATAAAAAGTATAATTTTAGGTACATGCTGGCATAGATTTTTCATTTCAATGCACCTAATGATTTCACCATTCTTTTAATTAGAGTATTGGAAATCCCTTAAGTCAAAGATATGTCTCTTTTCCATGCACAGGAGGTAGATTACAGCTTAAATTTCTTGCCTAGATAGTATAAATTGACATGTTTGTGAAATTTTGGAAATATTCCTGATATCTGTACAATTTGGAAAAATACTCTGATAGTTTGCTGATATTTTCCCGAATCATAAAATACTGTGACAATGCCCTAATTACCTGGTTTCCCCTGATGTGTAGCTACTCTGCATGAATACATATTAATTTATACATATTACAACAAATAGCAATTAAAAATTGATAATGAAAAATGTACTTTATCATTAAGAACTGAAATCAAGAATTTTAAAAAATACAGTAAATAACATTTTCTTTACCATCCACTCTCATCGTGCAAACTAGTCAACCGAGCTGAGCTACCAATAGGAAGTCTAAAATCCCCAGTATATAAAACATTTCCATTGTCACCTTCAATATAAAACCTAAAACAATAAAAAAAAATTATGAAGCATTCCTTTAAACTTGCAGAAAAGGCATAAACAAAAACATAAAGGGTTCTCATTATGATGATTACCACTCTTATTCATCAGACCATGAAAGGCTACATACTCTTATTAAATTTATAATTACTCTGTTACTACATTTTGTATAATATCATGCTACTGATAAATTTAGCAAGTTTTACTACTATCATATAAAACTATAACAATAAAGACAAAAAAAATTCTGGAGAAAAAGAACTATAAAGCATGACTAGGATTATATGACTAATTCTTTGAAAATAAGATTATTCATGATCTATCCTTTTTCCTTCCCATCTCCTCAGCACATGGTCGAATGGGTTGAGCACTGCTCTTCAGTATCAGAGTTTGTGAATTTGAATCCCACTACTGCCATGGACTTTTGTAGCTGTTTGAACTCTACTTTAAACAGTAGGTCAAAGTCTTGTTAGTCCTTGTATAGTTTTTTGAAAAAAAAAAAAAAAAGCAGACTGTAGTATTTTAAACCAGCACTACACCTTCTTTGTTTGATTGTACAGCATATTTGTAAAAAAAAAAAAAGCAAAGAGAAATACATTTTGTTCCTATCTAGTTTGAATGTGTACACATATAACAAAGTAAAATGCCTCTGTCCTTGCTTAATACACATACTACACAAAACTGTAACTAAAGAAAGAATTTCAACACTACTTGAAATTATTTATTGATGTCTAAATTATTACAACTTACTACAAATTATTACAAGCTCTCTGTTATGTTTCAAATAATACCACAGTAAAAATAACTCAGTAAAAACAGAGTGTTTGCTACATTTCCCCCCAATTGTTGGTATAAATTTCAACTATGTAAATATATATATATATATATTAATTTGGTAACCTTTTTCACAGCAAAATATTTCAGTACAATAACTACATTTTAAGATGTAAATGATTGTATATAAATTTTGATTAAATTAAATAACTTGCTTTCTAGCACTTAAGATTTCACTGTTTTCACAGGCTAAAATATATATGATTAAAATGGAGACATAAAACTAAATTTTTAAACAAAGTAGAAGACTTAAAATTTTATTATTTTTTAACATTTTAAGTAATAAAAAGTATTTATAATTAAAGCAATATCCAACTTCGAGCAAATTACTGGTACACTATTCAAATGTTGAATTAAGGGATGCATAAGTAGCTATTTTTTTTTTCACTCTGTTAACAGTTTTAACTAAAAACCTACTCAACATTTTTTACAAAAATTGCAGGTAAGTCAAAAAGAAAATATAAAATACAGTCAAAATTGTGTAAAATAAAAAACAATGGTTAAGATGTAAAATCATTTGAAATGAATAATTTCTATTCATAATGCATTAAAGTTGGAAGGTGTGTAATACAAATGAAAAAGTTTATAAATTAATAACCTTAATTAAGCCTAAAATTAATATAATTTAGAACTGTTAACTTCATTTAAAATTAAAGTCACTATACTTACATGTACCAATTCTATTTGTATTTAACAGTTAAAAAATAAAACATTAAGAGGTAAAATATGTAGCTTAAATGCATACAGATTTGATTTTTAAAAAAACATAATACAGAAAGGTAATGTACTATAATTATTAGGTAAAAGATTACACAAAAATATTATCAATAGTACCATGCTTATTTATATAAAGAAAAAAGGGCTATAACACTTTAAACACATGCACAAAGAGAAGCTGAAGAATGGGCTGAATTTGCTACTAAAATTTGAAATGAATATATTAAAAACTCAGATATGGGCTATTAAACAAAATAATAATGTCCTGGTGGATTTATTTTTGTGCTACTACAATTTTTTGTCAACTCTATAGAACAACTTATACTAAAATTTCATTTGAATATCTTTAAATTGACAACATTGTCAATAATCTATTGAGCTGCTTTTTAGTAACTTCAATGAAGTCAGAAAATTGATAAGGGAATTTTATAAACTGAATGTATTTTTTTAATTGTCCAATTACTGCAAGGCAAACCAATTTTATGATGCAAATTAGTAATATCAAAAGGTTTATTACATATATTAAAAATGCTACTATAAAAAAAATGGTGATTGGTGAAAGTGAATGGTTAAAAGTTGTGGGGTAAGATCAGTGAAAAGTATTTCAAATTAATAATTTAGCTTGTATAATAAATTTGGTTTATTCTAAAAGTTGGTTATAACTTACATTACAGATCCTAAACAATGTCCAGCTGTTAGTAATGTCACAACGACTTTTGACTTCTGTAATTACAAAACATATAATCAATAATTTGCAATCCTAAACATGTTTAGAGTAAAAATTATTACAAAAAGAATTTCTAATTGATAAACTATTTTATTTTATTAAAGCCAATTTCAATGATTTACTACCTATAAAATTTATTCAGTGTAAAAATTTCTCTCACTAAAATAAGAAAAGTGAATCAATTAAATGAAGACATATTAATCATATTAACTGAATATATGGCAAGCTAAAAATTTAAAATCTATAACTGTATTTTAAATGTATAACAACATAATCCAATTATGATGAAACAATGCATAATATGCTTATTAAACTACATGCTTTAACTATTAATAATTAACATTTATTTCTTTAACAGAATAATAGCATACATTACACACACAATTAAATGCCTTAATTATTCAATAAATATAATGACACTACAGTTAAAACAGTATCCAGGCCAAAATATTACCTTTTAGCATTTACAAAAAAAAAAAAAAAAAAAAAGTGTTCAAAATGTCAGAATATTTTTTGTGGCAAAATGACATAAATACAGTTAAAGGATAAGATCTAGGATGAGCCAAAAGTATTGCATACATTTAAAAAGTTAATTATAAACAAAAGTAAATTATGTTATTACTTTAAAACAATGTTATAAAAATTATAATTTATAAAAAAAAATAATTTATCAATATATATAAATATACATAGATGCATAAGTTAAGTATAAATTTATCCCTCCCCATATTTAATAAATTATATATATATTTATATTAAGCCCATCTGAACTCTTTCGAGCATACGACGCCTTGCAGTCAATACAGACAAGAAATTACCCAATTAGATGGGAGAGTCGAAAAGGAATCCAAAGAAATAACATCCTGTAGGGCAGGACAAGAAGAAAGGTGATCTCCATGCATTGGGGCTGAAGCACAAAGAACACAGTTCGGTGAATCAACAAGACCAACTTTGTACAGATGGGACTGAAGAAAATCATGTTCAGTCCCAAGGCGGAAACAGGCCACACCAATAGCTCTGGGCAAGGTGCCACATATTTGCCTATCCAAAAAGTCCAAATTTAATCAAAAATTTATTAAATACAATGAACCAGTGAAAACTATCTAGGACAGGGACAAGCAAACCCTGTAAGAGTTTTTTCAAGGAACCAAGAGATTAAAACTTCTTAAGCTGGAAAATTCAAATGTGTTATGGCTGAATGTTTAAAGATGCTGATCTTTGGTATCACAGGTTCAAATCCCACAGTGGCATGGATGTTTGTAGCTATTCAGTATCTGCTTTAAACAGTAGGTACCAGTTTCATTAGCCTTGTGTAGCAAAACGTAGACCATAGTGCTCCAAACCAAATGTGTTATGAAAAATATTTTAACCTAATTTTAACAGTAATTATCTTTTTCAAGTTTAATATGTTTTTAGGGTTTATAAAGCTATCTTACATTTTACAATTTAAGTTAAAATTTATATTTATCTAGAATTTATATTTTCAAAGCATCTAGAATGTGAACCTTAATAATTGAAATGGTTTTAACATTAAGATAAATATTAGGTACACATATAGACTAAAGGAAGTTAAAAATAATATCAATATATTAATTTACCATAATTTTTGTTATTTTTAAGAATTTGTGCTTGATTTCTTTATAACAAATTATTGTTATAATTCAAAACTTTTATCCTGGTCTGGTATCGTTTATTGAAATACTGAATTGACTTTGCTTATAAAAGATTGCACTTGTTATACTTTATACACAAAGTGCCAAAATTTCTTAATTTCCACCAATTGATACTGTAATTAATGTTTTATGTTACTCTCTATTATTATTCAACTCTTCAACAAATATAAATTTGTATCTCTGTTTGGTAAAAAATCTCACAATGTAACAGAAAGTCTCAGACTGAAATAAAAAGTAAATTAAACTGCTTAGTGAGAAAAAAACTTAAACGTAAAACTTTTTAAATGGAGAAATTTAGTATTATAGATACATGAATATAATTGGGACCATAGAAATAGAAAATCTTAGGCAGGATAACTTGTTAAATAGGATCTTAAGCTAGTTCCATAGTATTTATATAACATAATAAATTTTAATATCAAAAAGGATTATCTACAATTCAAGTGCTAACCACTTTACATTCTTGTTTAATTACGTACATAATGGCAACTTCATTTCAAATTGAAAAACTTAAAAATATATAGACTTTTTTTTCACTAGATGAAACCACTACAGGTGAATAAAAGTTGCATCCTCAAAATATAAGGATGAAACTGGATTAAATAAAAAGTTGAATATGTTTTCTAATTAAAAAGTTATCCCAATATTTGTAAAAAACCCTTTCAATTTATTAATTGAAATTATGAAAACAATGAAAAAAAATTAACATTCCCTTTCAGATTTTCCACCATGTTTGCTTTTATTGGATTTGATAAATTTAAATATACATAAATATTTTCTTAAATTAACATAAAGAAACACTATTTCATAAAATTTCATTTTATATTCCTGTTTTATAAATAAATTTTTAAATGTGAGCAAGGCATTTTACCCATCCTGTATCCTCAGTGCATCTTTGTTCATTTTATTTTTAGGAAACTTAAATGATATTTTGGACAGCCAAATATTAATTTATATAAATGTTGAGAGGTGATTGTTTGATTGGCAATATTTTGGACCAGCTATATTATGGCTGTCATATTTAGACCCTAAACTGATAAAACCCTAATAAAATTTTAATAAAATAAGTATTAATATCAACAATTAAATATGCAAATGATATAAAGTACAATATTAATGTATATTATATAGATTAGCAAGAAAAATCCCTTAGAAAAGCAGTATATATATACATTTGCATAAGCATTCAAATGTGGCATTGTCCTCTATACACTGAATACTATTGTTCATTTTTTAAATTAATAAAAATTATTTTAAAAAGATGGATAATTATATTAATAGATTTTATATTTAATAGATCCATAATATAATCTATTAATATTAATTTTACTTTTCATATTAACTGACATCATATAATTTAGTAATTTAGCTAGAATTATACAATAGAACTCTTCTATAAACTACTTAAGATATTTACCTATCAGGTATAAAACTCTGTTCCAGCAAAACATTAGCTTAAACATATTTCTAAACATCAGTGTGTTTTATTATAAGCATGATTGTTATAATTGTTATAACAACAAAAGGATGTGGTAAGGGTAAATATACTTATAAAATCTGTGAATATATTTATTATTTCTTACAATAGATTTCATAATCAAAGTTGGCATGATTTAAATCAGTTGATATTTTGGAAAAAAAAATCATTGATTTAAATAATTTTTTTTTTTTTACTTCTTTTAAAACCTATATTCTTAAGACAGGAAAATTCGGAATCAGTCAGCACAGTAATACCAATAAGTAAATAAGTGTAAATAGATAGCATATGCTTTCCAAGAATTTAGGGGTTGTTATCAGAAAGTATGTAGTAGGGGTAGTACAATGATTGATTATGACTGGTAGAATTCATTTTATGTAATGGGAGGTAAAGAGAGTATTACAGAACGGGAAATCCAGTTTGTCTACCAAATAACAACAGCTGTGGCTTCATCTGTTGGAATGGAAATACAGTTTTCTTCTTTTGGTATTGTTCATTCTAGCCTTCATAACCAATTAGGAGTGGATAAAGCATCAAAGCTAGTGTTTTTATTGAAACAATTAAATCCATAATTTGATGCTTAAAAATATTGAAATAATTGCGATTTGTTTTTTAAAAAAATAATTTGCATTAAAAGAATATTTAATTTGTTCTTTAAATTTACATCTTATTTAGTTTGCACTATCCAATTACAAAATAATGGAATGTATTTAGATTAAAATTTATATATTTAATTTTAGGTAATCAGTGTGTAGAATATACTAGATAGATAAGATGTTACTTCTTATAACAAACTATTCTATGTATATTGCAAAAAACAGAAAAACAACAATTAAAATTAGTATTCAGAAAAAAATCAAAACAATCTGATTTAAATCAAATAAATCTGATTTTTAAAAAAAAAATCATTTTTTTCCAACTTTGTTCATAATACTCATAGCTTATATGTTTAATAAAAGAGAAAATCAATAACTCACAACACTGCCATCTTTATCGTAAAGAGAAATAACAGTTGGTTCCTCCATTGGCAGCACTTCCTAAAAAGCACAAGTTAATGATATGTAAACATACACCTACTAAATCCCACTTCCAGTATAATTTCAAATTAAAAGCAAGAGGTACAGTTAGATACTTATGTATTTTCAATCATTGCAAAAATAAAGATTTTAAGAAAAAATTTAAGAGAATATTCTCATAAAACATGCATCATCTCATATAATTTTAAACTGTTTGTATGTGACAGTTATTAAAGTATTTACTTTATAAAAAGAAATTTTTTTGAGTAAGAGAAATTTCTTTTTATAAAGTAAATACTTTAATAAACGAATTAATGACCAAATAACGAATTAACGAGAGGAATTTCTACCACGGATCTTAAGGTTTAGAATACATCCACATTCAATCCTAGGAATTTGAATAGGTATTTATGATCAATCATATCTAGGGTTCCCGCTCTTTTTCCAGAATAAAAATTAAGGACTTTTTAAGGACCAAAGTAACTTTTTAAAAGGACCTACTTGAAATACATAACGGCATAAACCCTATTTCTTGAATAACATATTTTAATGATTACAAACCAGACAAGGCATGTCCCATTAAATGCCCTACAATATCTCAGAATTAAATTTTTAAAAATGCCTAAAAATTAATATAAAATAAATCTATATGACAAAAACTAATTTTGAAAAATGTACATCTAAAGTTTTTTGAGTGATCAAAGTAAAAATAAATTGTGAATAAAAACTATACTTGCGGATTATACCTGACGTTGCCTTAGAAAGAAGGAAGTTTTAGACTTTTCTATTACATTGAATGCAAGAAAAATTAAACTTCCATGAGTAACTAAAATATCTACAAACCCCCATCCTCCATGCTTTGTTTCATTAAAATCTGCATGACTGTTAGCTATTATGAAAGGGCAGCTGACTTTATACTTTAAACCTTTTAAGTATATGAAAGATTTATCTATTTGTCAAATAAATAACTAAGAAAAAACTGTCATATAAAAAAACTAATAGGAAATCACATGACAATGGCGGATCTCGTCGATGGAGAAATTGATCGCATTCTAATTTAAAAATTAAGGAATTTTTAAGGACCTTTGACAAAAATTAAATAGTATTAAGGGCCCTTAATACTATTTAATTTTTGTCATTGAAGCTAAATTTTAATTTTACTTAAGCTTTTAATTTTACTGAAAGCTAAAATTAAGGAGTTCTTAAGGACTTTTAAGGACCGTAGGAACCCTGATATCCTTTCTTCATAAATACAATAGAAGTTTTATATGCCATTAATTTTTTTGATATAATACAATATACAGTAGAACTCTTAAAAAGGCTATTTTTAGAACTGCACAAATATAACTACCTCTCAGAGATGGCTGTTATTTAAAGAAGTTCAGTACTTATGAAAGTTAATAATGTTATTAAAAAAATCAATAAAATATAAATCTTTGACATATTAGCTTCACTGTAATACAGACCATTACAAAAAGATATTTAAATTCATTTTACTATAAGTTTTCAAAAAAAAAAAAAAAATATTCTTAATTTACATCAATCACAGGTCATTAAAATTGAAACTATAATATCAATAAAATATCAAATTTTATACTATTAAATTTATATTATCAATAAAATATTACAATTTCATTGACTAGTCATTTAAATGACTATACAATCATTATCTGATCTTAACTGAGAAAAAAAAATTAAACTAAATGTAGTATATACAAACTCATATATTTATATAGCACAATTCAATAACATTTTAATTTAAACTATGTTATTTTTTTGCCAAACTGATGATATAAATTTATTTGAATGTTCAAATACAACTTTACCAGATTCACAAAATTATCCTCAGAAGACAATTTTATATTTAAATGAGACTTTACTTCTGTAAAAATACTATCCATTACAAAATTCTAAATATTAATAGAAGTAATCATGTAAAAATTCTATGCCACACATAGCACTTTTGGTAATCAAAGCAATTACAAAATAGTTATTGCTGCAATGACAGCAGTGCTACTAAGATTATAACCAAGAGCACTACGAAAGTTTAAAAAACATTTTAGCTTGTAACAGAGCTAAAAATTATGTTTCATTATGCTTAAAGCTGTATAAAACTGCTTTGTTCAGTTAATTTTACAATTTTATAAGATAAAACACATAAAACTATCATTCTTTTTATTGGGGGGGAGCAATCACCTAGAAATTGCCCATTTCTGGTGGTTATCAAAAAAAAAAAATGCAGGACGGCAGAGAGTGGTATGTTAAATACATCCATACTGAATTCTATGGTACATACAGCACTTTTGGTTACTTAAGCAATTAAGAAATAGGTATCACTGTGAAGTCAACATTACAATAATCTGAGATAATTTTTGCAAACATATCCTATATGTAATAATATAAATAAAATATTAAATATTGACGTACCAAATATTCTGATAAAAACTCATATTCACAATCATTCTTTAAAAGATGACTTGAGACATCTGATAAATAAATTTTGCTGAAACTCCTAAAGTCAAAAGAAAGGTAAAAACACTGTAATACAAATAAATGAAATTTTGAAAAAAATTACAAGTTAAATCCAGCAATCAAGTACAAATGAAGAGAAGTCATAATACAACAAACCTTGATTTAAGAAGATAGTAGAATGACCAACTGCTTAACCCTTGCATATGATCTGGAAAAATATTATGATTAAATTAGCAATACTTTATAATAATGACAAGCATAAAAAAATATGGAAAAAAATCTAATAATAACATAGGAACTCCGTCGGCTATATTTAAAAGAAGTACCCAGAATTTAACAATACTTGCAGGTTTAACATAATTTTTATCTTATATCAATTTAATAAAATAAGAATTTTCTTTATAATAAACAATCAGTTAAAAACTCTAACCTTTGTGGCAGTGAGACAGGAAAAAAGAAGTTGAATTAAAATTCCCATTTCTTTTCAGAAAACAGTCAATAGATATTAAAGGATATTCCTTGATTACTCCATCAAAAGTACTCATGCTTGTTAAGCTAGTAAAAATTTATAAATTAGAAAAAAACATAAAAACTCCATGTATAATCTATTAGGTGCATCGTTAACAATAATTCTCTTTTCCTTAAACAGTTATGATGAGACTCATTTAAACAGTCATGTGTGCAAGCATATTTGTTTCATTTATAAAACCGCTTTTAAATTTACGCAGTTACATGAGATTCACGGTTTTACTTAGTAAACATACTAGTAAAAGTTGTGGTACGTTTTGTATCTCGCTGAAAAAAAATAAATAGAGAGCAAGAAAAAAGAAAAGGGATTAGGGAATGTTTATACAATTTTGAGTATTTAAAATGTAAATAAAATGTTACTAAAAAAACCAAAGAAAAGCTATCATATTTTTATTTATTTTTCTCCCGTGATTTTCTTATAGAGAAAAGTAAATCTGGCATCACTCAATTTTTGATGACGGAAACTTTTGTTTACATCTTACCTTTAAACGTGAGGTAGCAAGGAAGTGCTATTTGCCTTCCCAAGTTAATTTAAATGTTAACATTTAAATTAGCGGGGTCTTTTATTTTGTATTGTACACCTAGTCTTCGAATATAAGATTTTAATATGTCTAATCCTTTATCTCGATCTGAAATAAATTTCATAAGACTATTAACAAGATGTGAAAATTTTATTCCTGAACGTGAACCAAATGAATGGAGACTGGAACAAGTAAATTTGACTTTAAAATTTACTGACATTTAACTATACCGTGTAAATTTATTGTACCTAATGTTGTTGTTTTTTATATGTAGTATGTGAAGAACTTAGAAGATAGGCTCTCAGAGCTGAAGAAAATGAATACCTGGTAAAAATTGTTTTTTTAACTGAAATGTTTTATATCATAAATTAAAATTGTTACAGAATATTTTATTATTAATTAGTTTTATATGCAGTGTCTAACGTACTGATGAAGTATTAAAATTAGTATGTGTAACCATCATGCTTTTAAATGCTTTTATTCATTTTTCTATAATTATATCGTCATTCGATTTACTACGAATAAATCATTATTTATAGCTTTATTCATATCTAGATTTTTTAATAAGTTGTAAACACCTTTAAACATTTTATCATAATTTCTTATCCATATGTACAACAGTTTGGTGATATGTATCAATGGATATGTATCATGATCAGAGACCTACAAAAGTTGTAAAATCTTAGAAGCCAGGAAAAATTCTTAGGACCCCATAGCACAAGTTCTTTCTTCAACTTAATGACTTTAATGCATTCACTATAGAATGAAACAGGGGCCACTCAAAATCAAATAGGGTGTTTTCTACAACAGGACAAGGATAAGGAAAATCTTTATTTGATTAGATTATGCAACAGAATATTATATCAGGTAATGTAACTATAAATCTTAAAAGAAATTATTAACATTAACAGTGTCTTTGAGTTTTTGCTCTGAAATACCATCTATCAATTGACTTCTCAGGATTGAATTCCTGCAAAGATGGTCCATTTAAGTGTATAAACATTAAATTTGAACATAGTTTGTTTTTGATGACATTCATTGTACTGAAACCTCTTTCACGGGAAGGGTCAGTACAATTGAAAGAAGATTTGTTAAATGTGGAAATCTGTCCTTCATCAAAATACACCTTTCAAAAAGAGAGTTAAGTGATAAATTTTTCCCAAGAACTTTGAATGCATACTATTCAACAATAATTTCAGAAATATCATCTTCACTGATAGCAAGGCAATTAGCAAAATAACGAGAAAGCAATTCAATTTCAAAAGCAAGTATCCAGGGGCATTTTTTTAGTCACCCAGGCAACCTGGCACCCAGGTTTTATCAGACTATGATCATGATATATGGTATTTTTGATATTTTCAAGTTATCATAAATGAATTTTTGTTGATTATGAGATAACTATTTCAGATGGGATAAACCAATAGCCAACCAACATGTTAAAAGCAGGGCTTCGAACCGTAATTTTTTTTGTTCCGGTTTTCGGTCCGGTTCAACTAAAAATTAATATCGGTTCAGTTCCGGTTTTCGCTCCGCCAAAAATAACGGTTTTCGGTTCAGTTTCAGTTTTCGCTCCGCCAAAAATAACTGTTTTCGTTTCAGTTCCAAATGAATAATTTCATTTTATGTATATTCTTATTTGTACTAAAAATGTAATTCTATCAAAATTTAGAAGATTTTATTCTTTTTTTAATTGGTACACTATGTGAATTGATACAAACAGCAGGTACGATAAGAGCAGCGAGCATTGGCATTGTTATCCATTATCAAAATCGCATTTGACAACTAGGTTCATGATTACCCACATTCGTCGTTTGACTCTCACATCGTGCACTTGGCCTTGCAATAATTATGTAAAAAATATATTATTTATTTAACATATGAAAATTGCCTCTAATTATTAATATATCTTCTAATGTGGTTTCACTGAGATTACTTCTGTTGTCTCGGAGAATAAATTTCAAACCTGAAAACGCTCTTTCAACAAATATCAAAATAGGAAATCGAGAAGCAGTATACATGTAATGATAATTATAAAGTTGACGTTAAATTAGAAAATATTGATAAGTTGGTAACAGTAACAAAATGACTGAAAGATATATCGAACCGAAATAAACCGATATTTTTTTCGGTTAAGTTCCGGTTTTCGTTCCAACCAAAATAATGGTTTTTTCCGGTTTTCGGTTCAGTTCCGGTTCGAAGCCCTGGTTAAAAGCTTCATTTGTAGACTAGGCCTGCCATTATCCCCACTCTAGGAATTCTGTTTTACATTGCACCTGGTGCACCCCTACTAACAAACACCCCACCTGGAGCAGCTATTAAAAAACAAAACATCTGTTAGAGCAAATGAAATATTTTCTACTTTTCTGCTCCAACAGCTGCATTAAAAGAATATTTTCCAGTTTTTAATTCATTCAGTCAAAACTGTAAATGGAAAAGTGATTAAACTCACATTTGTAATAAAATATTTCAATAAAAAAATAAAATATGAATTTATCCTATAAATTTTTATTTAAATAATAAAATTATCATGGCACTTTAGATTGAATTATATATTTTGTGTTGGATGAAAACAAAAAGCCAATTATTTTTTATTGAGAAAACTGTTTCAGTTTTGTAGTTGTTAAACTTATTATTTATAAATTATAATTTTGTTGTCAAATGAAAAAAGTTTTAAAATATTATACTATTATTACAAATATAAAAGAGAGGTTTTATGTTAATTTTATGTCATACTTAGAAATACAGTTTGTATTGGTTATATGGTCTGCTAGGCGGTCCAGAAAAATCAGACTATATAAGCGGGGTAACCATATATATGGAACAATACAACCCTATCGTGCATATACCGTGCATTTTTATTCAATAACAGAAGAGCTGTATCCACATTCCCATAAGGTGACAAGCTCTGACGTTTTCTTTCTTGATCACCGATTTCAACACTTGAGGACTAAAGTTTGGCAGCTAAAATGTTGTTTAATGTCATCCGGGTAATCGAATTTGCTTTGGCGAAAGTAGCCTTTAAAAGATTAGATTTTTTTTTAAATTTTCAATTAATTCATTTTTGGCAGCAAATGATAAATTCTTTCTTTTCGAAGCCATAATTAAAAAGGGAACGTTCTTATTCGGGACATATGATCCAAATGCAACAAAATTTTCCTTTACTTTTTTCGTCTCAATTTTAACTGAAGCAGGGAGAGATAACTTCAACCAATAAACAGACAGATGGCCACCTCTTGTCAGGGGGCAAGAAAACTAAGAGAGCTGATGTCTACACAAACAAAAAGAAGAAAAGGGAGGGAAATAAAAGTCCTCTCTGATTTTGTGCTGACTTCTTTAAAAAGAACAGGAAGTACTGAAAAGGCAAGAGTCGTTTATAATTTTGAGGGTTTGAAATGCTTAGGGAGGACAATCAGGATATCTATAAAATGATGTAACAGCAGTTAAAGGTTAAAACTTAAGGAGAATCTTTCCATTAAATATGGGCCAAACAATGGCCAATTGGTTAGGGTGCTGGCCTTCGGTACTGGAGTTCATGGTTTCGAATCCCACAGTGGCATGGATGTTCGTAACCATTCGGAATCGTTTTTAAGCTGTTGGTCCCGATCTCATTAGCCCTCATACTGCAAAAAGTAGACTGCAGCACTCCAAGCCAAACCATTAAATATGGATAACAATACAGGCTATATTCAAGAGCGAACATTTGTCTTATTAGTTAATAAAAGAAATACAGTGCTTGTCTTTATTTAAAGTAATTATTTAAGAATTTACTTTTATTTAATCTTTTCAGACTAAAATTTAATCTTTTTAAATGTGTTTAGCATATATTTGTATCTTTAAAAGATTTTTTTTTAATACAAGTGATTTAATTTCCTTCCCCACCAACCTTCTCATCCATGTTTGCTAATACTTGTTTTTGCATTCCTTGTGAAATATAAGTTCATAAAAAAATTTTTGTGGGGGGGGGGATTTTCTATGGCTTCACAAAATTCTTGATTATATATGTACTAATGTAATAAAGGAGTAGATTGTAGCACTCCAAACCAAGCCAAGCTGTCATACTTTCATCGTTAAAAACCCCATTTCCAGGGAAACCCTAATTCCAAACAAAACTAATTTACTTTAGATAATTATTCCCAATTCTGTTTATATGTCATGTTATTTACGATCTTTCTGTTTTTCTGAAGTGATACTTAAAAAATTCTTATACATCCTTCCAGAGAGATTGCAGTATATGTAATAAATATGATAAAATCCATGACATGCATCCTTCTGGGAGACCTGCAGCCAAGTCTGGATTTAATATGTTTTAAACAGAGCTGAATCATCACATAGACAAATGTCTAAATCACAGTTTTTTAAAGGGCCCAGTAAAACTGCTATTTTGAAAGGATTGTGAATTAGATAGTTTACTTTTCTGTTGGATAATTTTAATAGATAAATAAACAAAAATATTTTGCTTTTTTAAATTGGATGATTCATTTTAGCTATTAGAAGTATTTTGCAAAAGCCAAAATTTAATGCTTCCATCTAATATGCTGTAATTTATAACGAGCACAAAAGCAGTAACATTTCCAAATATTCTTCTTCAGCAGCACTACAGCTTACTGGAGGCCAAGGCTTTCTCTGTCAGCTTTCTCCATTCAGCACGGTTTGACGCGATATTTCTCCATCTATTAATGCCCAGTACTCTCAAATCACTCTCAACACAATCCATCCACTTTATTAGTGGTCTTCCTCATTTGCGTTTACCCTCAAACTTTGAAAACATCAATTTTTTAACAGGCTCTTGGTCCTCTTTTTGAAATATATGTCCCAGCCATCTGATTCTGTAGGACTGTATGACTCTTGAGATGTTAGGCTGTCTAAATTTTATGTAAATTTTATGATTGTATAAACTTCTCCAGACATTGTTTTCTTTCACTGCTCTAAAAATGCATCTTAAAACTATTCTTTCAAAAATTAGGAGCCTGTTCTTTTCAGTTTTGTTCATATTTCCAAATATAAAAATATTAAAAGTGGTATTTAACTTAGTCTATACCAAATATGCATCCAGTGAAAAGTCATTCTCAGTATTAAAACATATAAAACATTATTTACAAAACTCACTGAGTCAGTCAAAATTAAATTCTTTAGCTGTTTTATACATTGAACAAAATGCTTTGGATAATATTGATTTTATGAAATAATTAATAATTTTTCTGAATTAGAGACTAGAATACAGAATTTTTAAATAAAGTTTATTCATATTTATCTACTTATTTTGTCAGCACCTGTCCTTCTCCCTGTATTCATTAACAAAAATTAAGATTTGTTTTAGTTTTTTTACTTAATTCAGTTTTGTTTTATTTATTTTTTTATACTTTTGTTGCTTCTATTCTTGTGAGAAAGAGAGGAAACACAGTTTAAAAAAAAAAAACTTTTAGGTGACTCCTGGTTTGAAAGCATTTACTTTAAGATAAGAGATTATAATTATTTTTTCTCGGTAAAATTATGTTCTAATATATAAATTAGTAGCATAAAAGTGTTTATTGTTAGTACAAATTTATGAGTAATTCTATTTATTATTTTTTTCTTTAAGCCAACCCAGCAAAGATACTCTTGCAGATTATACACGTCGAGTAGAGTTTCTAAAAGGTGTTAGTGAAGCAGAAAAATTGGTAAATTTCTCTTTCCTTTTGTGAAAAAGTATTCATATTTTATTGTTTATTGATATTGTAATTAAAAATAAACTCATCTTTATCCAAAAAATTATTTAAATTAATCTTATAATTCAAATGAATCACTAAGGATCTAGTACCCTTTAACTTTTGCAAGTTGACTACATTTCCAATCTATTTATTTATAAAATAATTTTTTTTTGTTTGTCCATTTGTCTCTGAAACCGAAATTGTCTCTTTTGACACTGAAACCAAAATCTCTTTTAGTCACTATCGTGATAATGTTATCTGACCCGAACTGGAACAAGAAACACAAAACGTTGTGTAAATTCCAAAAATGTCACTTTAAGTCAGTTAATTGGTGATGTGATTCGGAACTGGTTCAGGGAAACCATTTCTGTACTTCCCTTGTCTCATTGCATCTAAATACATGGAACACTTTTTTTTTTTTTTTTTTCATCAGAACATTTCTTGTTTTACCAGGACGAATATTTTACAATCCACAATTAAACCCTTCAAAGTTGGATACACAAATGGTATTCCAGACACAGCCACTCTCCATGTGACAATGTTTGAAAACGAAACAGAGTGAACTCAAGCCGTTATTCGTTTAGTGAAATATGTAGTCATTTCACACTCAGTCGATCGAAAAAAACAAAATTTATTTTTCCATCACTTTCCCGGCGCCAAGCATATCCAGCCAACTTGTAATATTGGTGAGACTCATTCAAAATCACAACACAGTTTATTTCTGGTAATAAACATGAAATCCGTACAACAGGCAGACAGCTTTACTACTTCATGCAAACAGACAATGTGATCCCGCACATATACTTTTCAAGTAGGGATTCCTGAGGTAAAAGTCTACGAATAATCCCTAAGCACAATTGATCACATGATACAAAATACCCATGTTTAAAGAGAACTTGCTAACTATCGGCTAAGTAGCCCAGATACTGGCTGCACTAAGTCTATAGCGTGTCTGGAGGGAAAAATCAGAATTACCGCGCAAACCCCAAACTCACTTTATGAACAAAAGTTATTAAATTAATATTAAAATACATAAATAAGGGATTTTAATATTACATATATATATATATGTGTGTGTGTGTGTCGGGCTTCCCTAAAATGACACTAGAGTCCTGAGTACATTTTCATAGCTTTATTCAAATCTCAGAGCACACTACTCATCAATCCACTTCAATGGCATCGCACATTGGCACCTAACTTTTAACAAAGGCAGGCTTAGCTGCCTCGGGTAGCCACAGCTCTGTCTGCGGAATGTGCACACTGCTCTCGATTACTGCGTGTGAGCTGTATTTATATGGCTAACTTATCATGCTGCATCACTCCCAGTAATGAATCCCTACTTAAAATCTTTTAAAATTAATCTACAATTTAAATCCTGATATATATATATGTACACACACACACACACACACATATATATATATATATATATATATATATATATAGATATAGATATATATATATACACCTATTATATACATATATATATACAGAGAGAGAGAGAGAATAAAAAACTTCAAGGGATTTGCTCCTTAAATCAAGAATAACATTATGCATCATTACCCAAACTTAAAAAGTCTGTTATTTGCTACCTTTGCACCTAAGAGGGGAAATAAAAAAACATTGTACTCTGTATGAGTAAATGAAACCTTTTAGGACATTCATGATAATTTTATATATATTTTATTTTACAGCCTACAGTAACTGAAAAAGCACTTGCAAATCAGTTGCTATCACCAGGAACTTTCACACCAACAAGTAATAAATTACATCAACAAACCAAAGCTCATTATTTACGAGAAATGAGAGAAGAGTTATTAGGAACCAAAGATGACTCTCCTACCTGTAAGTTTTAAAATGTCTATTGTTAAATAAATGTATAAAATATTCAAATTGATACCTTTAGCAATTAAAAATAACTTTAGGATAAATATGTTTTCTATTTTGTAAAATTGTTTCTGTTTCAATATTTATGTTGAATTTGTAACTTTTAATTCTTCTAGAACTTTAATCAGTAGTATGTATACTCAGGATAAAACGACAACTATTTCAAGTCAAATAAATCCAATTTTATAATTAGCTGTTATTTTTATAGAATGTTTATGTACAAAAGTATACTGTAGTGTTTTGGTTGCATAACTTTTCTATATTGTTTTATATATTTTTTCTGAATTACTGTATCAAATCATGAAGGTGACTTGTCAGAACAGAATATTATTCATACCAATTAAACTGGGAGCAACATGTTTCTAAAAATAGATGATCTCATTTTATAAAAATGTGCTAGTGAATTGCTTTTCTTACCTTAAGTTGCTTTAAAAAAAAATAAGAATTCATTACTTTGAATCACTTATTTTTTTTTTTAGAATTTATCCCTTTTTTAAAACATACTAGGCAATTTGTTTTATGCCACACTCAAAAATTAGACATTTTTTAATTTAGAAAAGAGAAAGCATCATTGAAGACCAATATTTTAATTAGAAATCAAAAGTATGATTTTGTAATGTCATTTTGCTTCAGTTATCAACACAATAAAAACAGCTATAACCCCATTTATGGTGAAATTTTAATGTCTTTAAGCATGCAAGAAATGTGGTTAATATAGGAAATTACAATTTGTTTAGATCATAAAGCAATTTTGTTAAAAATATATCACACTTAAATAATTTTTTATCAAGCACTCAGATATTTTTGCAGATTCATTACTTTTTTATGTTTTATGTAATAAGTATTAATTATGTATTATGTAACACAACATAGATCATTTTTCAGTATTAACACAGTTTTAAAGTCATTGCTTATGTTTAAAAAAAAGTCATTTTTCTACATTTTGTTTGTTGCTATTAGTCATTTTCCACACATCATTTGTCAATTTTCTTGAACTTTTTTTTTTTTTTAAATAAGTCTTCTAACCACTTGGCATGCCAATATATAGCAAAATTTATTTTTCGAATTTGGTACATTATGCATTGTAAAAGACATGTGAAATCAACAAAAAGTTTGGTTATAGTTTCAAAAGTTGTTCACTTTAGTATGTTATGGTATTAATCATGCTTGTATCAAAAACAAGCCTGTGTTCACACTTGAAGTAAAGTGAAAGGACAACAAGTCTAATAAAAGCCAATTGGAAGGGAAACTTAAAAATAGATAAGAGGATATTAGACCTAGCATAAAGTATGTGTAAATGACAAAAATTAATATTTTATTACGATTATTATTTTTTATATCTATTCTTAAGATACATAAAAGAATTGAACTGATATTCTAGCAGCAGTACGGTATGTATTATATCATCTGACCTAATATATCTAAAGTATATTAAAAAGTTGTATTATAAAAACTATAGAATTTTGGCCACATATTCATCAGTTATAAAAGCAGCTTGTACATTTGTAAAATGTCATATTTTATGTTTACAGCATCTGAAAGGCTTCGTATGCGGCACATACAATCAAATTCCCCACAAGATGACTTTGATGCTGTCATGCAATATCATAATTCCATGCAAGAAAAGGTAGCTCAGGAAATGATGACCCTGGTTCAGAATTTAAAGCAAAACAGCTTATTAGCTGGCCACATTATAAAAAAAGACACAGAAGTAAGATTCATTTTATGTTTGAGTTTATAAATATAGTAAAAAATTTTATTTACTATGACCACACTAATTATAGTATATATTAATAGTAAAAAATATTTTATCTCATCACTTTAAGGTATTTGTCTACGTTCTGAGAACTTTTTTCTTTAAATGTAGAAACTAGTTCATGTTTTTACATTTTTAGATTTATTTTTTATATTATCATAGAGAATTGCACTTAAAAAATTTATTCTTGGAGAAGTTTTTATAAAATTTCTAATAAATGAAGAAAATTTAGTAAAAAAATCAGGTTTTTTCAAAAGGTCTAATTTTTTAATAAATTATTTCAATATTTTTTTATACAACACATTTCTTATACACTGGACTAGTAAATCACCTAAAATATTTGCTTAATTTACATTTGGTAAAAAGTTTTGGTCCTTCAAAATCATACACATTGAATATTTAACGAATTTTCATTACCTTTATATCAAACTATGAGTGTAACATCGTTAAAAATTGTCCAAATTTAAAGCTTTTAGGTCATTTACTAGTAAATACTATCAAAAACATTCATAATAATTTTCAGCTTTTTGAGAAATCGCATTTTAAGTTTCAACATTTTATTAAAAATACTGTTCTGAGAAAAATGCATTTGAAGTTTATGAAAGCAACTTTAACTATTAAAAAATTAAAATACCTGTTTAAAATTCCCCACACTTTCTTGCTTCAAAACTTTCTAATTGCCAAGTTGCTAATTATTAAAAATACTAGAAAAATGTTTAAATTAATCTTCATGAAAATTTAAAAAGTTTCGTTCCGGTTCTGAAGTTGCTACTTCCGTTTTGTTTTGACAGCTTTCACTGATGTTTAAACAGCTGTAACTTTTCTATAAAATGTCGTAGAGATAATACAAAAACAGATTTAGAAGCCTAAAAGTTTAAATTTTACAATAGAAAAATAAAAGAAAATTATGATTTTTGGCAAAAAAATGTCAACGTAGATGGATACTTTAATAATGAAATTCTGCATCAAATATCTTGATTATTTCATTTTTGTTTATATTTGTCTTGAAAATGTATTTTACAAACTGTGAAAAATAAATCATAATTTCCGTAAAACTTTTCTAGTTTTGTAAAATAAATATTAAATTATAGTAAATTTAAAAGAAACACATTCTCTATGAGTTTTGTTCTCCAAAGATTTTTTTTTTTTTAATTGAAGTATAAATGAAATACATGGGCACATACATACATATGCATAAGAAAAAATTAGTTTTTGGTGAATTATGTAGTTAAAACTCAACTACTTGTTTGCTCCTAACAAAAAACTCCAAATAAACATACCGACTTATTTAATAAAAGAAACTATGATGTTTACATCACTATCACTTACAAGTGTATAATATAAATATTATTTATTATAATTTTATTATATCATATTAAAATGAATATATATTAATCAACTGACTATAATTCTAGTTTTAAAAATTTACCTTTTAGGTATCATAATAATGGAAATCTTAAAAAGAAAATGTAAAAATCTGTAAATAAACCAGTATTTCATTATTTTATGCAAAACTGTATAGTTATAAAAACGTGTTAAAAAATTGAAGTTTACTACTATATTAAATCTTAAACATGTTATTAGTGCAATTTATTATAATATTTTTTCATTCATGATACTTTTACAGAGTTTATTTTTAAAAAAGAAATACCTTTTTAAATAAATTTTTTTTTCTTTTAGTTTCTCTCTTTTTCTGTTTTATTTTCCATTATCATAAATTAAAGGTAATATATTATAATTAAATGCTTTCTTTGAAGTCATTTAACAGTAAAATGTGTGCTGCTTTGAGGTAAATATTAATTGCAGAATGTAATTAAATTTGGTAATTTTGAATTATAAGTGTGAAGTTTGGTTAATATAATTTTTAACTATTTTGATTTTAATGTATGGTTGCTAGCATTAATTGCAAAAGAATGCCTTCTAATAGATGTAGAAGTAAAAAATAATGTAAATCGTAAGTTATATATGTAATGATATTTTAACCGCAACTAACTTAATTATAATTGTATACTAAAGCTAAATTTCTGATGATTTTATTCTTAAAATTTACTTTTGATCAAATGTCTGTATTTCTCCTCTGTGATAATATTTAGCAACTTTGAAGTCACCAATATTAATTTCTGCTTAGCTCGACTATTCTTATGTAACTCATTTATGTAATGTAGATTTACCTCTCCCATCCCCCACATGACAAGGTCTTAACATTCTTATTGGCTGGCCCACTTGCACCCCCACACCACTATATAACCAAATGTAAAATGTATTTGCGTGAGCACCAAAGATAGATTGCTTGAATAAACTCGGCATTTTTATTTTCAAATTTTGATCTTTTCTTTTCTGGCCTCACAACTCCACTAACCAACATGAATACCATTTTAACTTTATAGTGGGTTAAAAACATCCCTTACACAGACACACATATATATATATAGTTATCTCTCAGTTTTGTACTGTAGAAATTTCTTAAATCCTTAGGCATAAAGCAAATGAAAGTAGTAGATTTAATTAAAAAAGAAAATTAATATTCTAACAGAGTAGCATATCGTACTATTTTCTTATAGTACCGGGTGACCGAGCTCCGCTCGGAGAAAACAGGTATCGAAGCTAACTCGAAGATTGAAATTTTCAATTGTGATTTATCAAAACAATACATGCCATAAGAAAATTTGTGAAACCAAACAAACAACAAATTTAATGCGACAAATTCAGGGTGAAGTACGGCAACTTTGACGGCCAGGTAAGCTTGTTCGGCGTAATGGAGAAGCATTCTGACAATGACGGTATCTTCTAGTTGTCCATTTGCGGGTATAATTGAGTTGATCGCTTGTTGTTCCAAAATTCCGGCTCCTTGAAGCATTTCATGTAGAGGTGCATTCTGCATGTTGAAAATGTAGCTTGAAATCTGATGAATGTTGAAATATCGAACTTTGTTGACGGTGATTTGAAATCGAAATCAGTTCCTTAACACGTTCGCTGCCACCGACGCACTGGCGCGTCAGAGCGGCACCTCCTGGTATGCCGACGACGCACTAACGCGGCGACGGACTTTGATAAGTTATATGCTCTGTGTTTAGTGTGGCTTTGGAAATTGAACGGCGAGGTTGTTTCGGCACGTTAGTGAAGCATTATTTTTTAATTTTTTGTGGTTGGTTTTCAAAATTTTTGTTTGCATTATTATTTTTTTTTTTTTTACTATATCGTTTATGTGTTATATATACTTTGCTACATTAATTTAATATTTAGAGTTGATAGAAAGTAAAAATGGAAACCGATATCAATCAATAAAGACAAATCAATAAAGACTTTTATTATTATTATTATTAATTCGTCAGAACTACAGCCAATCGATTCCTCGTGGTCGAAAACCCCCGGGTACCAATTTTCACTTGGTTTGGACGCATGAGAAAAAAGTTTGCCCGCACCTGGGTTCGAACCCGGCCCTATCTGTAGCGCCGAACTACTTACATGTTCCAAATAATGTGTTCTATCATTTCAAAAATATATTTTTTTAATTCAAAGTTGTTAAGTTACAAAATGATAAGTTAGCTATAAAAGTCCAATACTTTTTTAAAGCTCCTGTTTATGACAATCAGTGATATTTTTATTCTATAGTTCACCTATCTCTTGTAATACAGGATTCATCTGCACCATACAAGCTGTTTAATTTTATAATCTCTTTAAAAAATGGACACCTGAAGCCCTTAATTCAAATATTAATTCAGGAATTTTTGAACAAAATTATAATTTTTCTAAGCAGCCAGATTTGAAATAAATCCCTGAGAAAGCTGAGTTCTTTGCAGATATTTCCTTTTTATCAGATTGATTAGTTTTTAAGAATTTTTATGGTAGAAAAATAATAACTTTCTTTCCTTGAAAAATAAATTGAATAAGGGGAAGGGGAATAAAGTTGATCCATTTGTAAAGATTTTATACAAATGTTAAAAGCATTTGCCTTTACTTTTATGTTTTATTGTAATTGTTAATTGCCAATATATTTTTGAATTGGAAAGGTGCAGGAAAAATAGTGAGTATATGTGAAATCCATATTAATTCAGTACTAAAATACAAGTTCATTAGAACCATGTTTTGTAATATAGTAAAAGAAAAAAAATATTTTTATTAATATATTAGTTGAACCTTAGAAAACTGATATAATTAAAGTTATAAATGTAAATAAATTTCTGTCAATCATAATATTCTTTTTCGGAGATATCCTGAAACATGTTGAAAGACTCCACAAAAATTCCATAATTTTCACCAAAATATAGAAAATTGATTTAGAAAAAAAAAGATTCCTTCTTCAAACAGTCCTTAAAAACTCCTGAATTATCACTTTCAAAAATCTTGTATGAGCCCTGTAATATGAAAATGTCCATTGGTATAATTAATTCCTCATTTTTACATTTGTTAATTTATATTTCTTTTTAGGTTCTTAAGAATTCAGCAACAATGGCTGACGATAGGTATAGTCAATTGAAAGTTGAAAGTGAGAAATTAGAAGTTTATGCTAAAAAATCTTGTAATTGGTGTGTATGGATAATGTTAGTTCTTGTCTGTTTAATTTTTATGTGGATGATTATTTTTATTAGGCTTTTCCCAAAACGTTAAAATATGATATATTTATAATTTTGTATATTTGTATAATAAAAAATATTTTTATTATTAGTATCCTTTTTTTTTACTTTCTTGCAAGGTGTTTAAAAAAAAGTATTGTAATCATAAAAAATTTCTGTGTCCAGATTTCAACAGAAATACTCATTTTGACCATACCTGAATCAGGGTCAGTTGATAAATAACAACAAAATTAATATTAAATAACAACAGCCATGGCTTCATCGGCTAAAATGGAAAGACTTTCTTCTTTTGGTATTATTCATTCTACCCTTCGTAACAAGTTCAGTTAATTTAAGGTTCAGTTGATTTAAAAAAAATCATTGATTTAAATCTTTTTTTTTTACTAAATTTACAACCTATATTCAAAGACAGGGGATTCAAAGAATTGGGAATCAGTCAGCATAGAAGTACCAATAAGTAAATAAGTGTAAATACATAGCATGTGTTTTCCAAGAATTTAGGGGTTGTTATCAGAAAGTATGTAGTAGGGGTAGGTACAATGACTAATTATGACTGGTGGAATTCATTTTATGTAATGGGAGGTAAAGAGAGTATTACAGAACTTGAAATCCAGTTTATCTACCAAATAACAACAGCCATGGCTTCATCGGCTAGAATGGAAAGACTTTCTTCTTTTGGTATTGTCCATTCTAGCCTTCATAACAAATTAGGAGTGAATAAAGCACCGAAACTAGTGGTTTAATTGAAACAATTAAATCCATAATTCGTTGCTAAAAAAATATTGAAATAATTGTGATTTTTTGTTTTTGTAAATAAACAGTTTGCATTAAATGAATATTTAATTTGTTCTTTAAATTTACACCGTATTTAGTTTGCAGTATTCCATTACAAAATAATAGAATGTTATTATTTTGTTATGGAAATAGATTAAAATTTATATATTTAATTTTAGGTAATCAGTGTGTAGAATATACTAGATAGATGAGGTGTTACTTATAACAAACTATTCCATGTATATAGCAAAAAATATAAAAACACAACAATTATTAAAATTAGAATTCAGAAAAACATCAAATAAATCTGATATAAATTTTAAAAAAATCTGTTTTAAATCTGTTTTTTTTTTCTCTCTTAAATCATGATTTTTTTTCAACTCTGGCCTGAAGGAAGGTTTGACAAATTCTAGTGTTATGTATTTACATACAAAGAAACTTTAATTTTGAAACTTTAAATATTCCTTTTGGCCATCCCTTGAGTATATTTTGAACAATTTGTTTTTGACATCTGTATTTACATACCTACATATGTATCTTACGTAACTCAAATATGATTAATTATAGAAGTTATTTTTCTATTTTTGACTGAGATAACCCACAACTGCAGCCAACCAAAATAGGTTTATGGCTCTCCAAGGACCAAGATGAGTGGGAAGAACCCTTCTACTGTATTGAGTTTTCTAAAATATTTTTATAAAATTTTATGTAAAATTTAAATTATATTAAAAATTTTACAAACAATTAAAAAATGTACATACATTTTTTTGTACAATTTAAATTAAAAAGCATTATAAATTTCTATTTTGTACTATTATCACATCTAGTTGTATATCTCTAATACTGATTGTAATCTGCTGCCCTATAATGAAAATTTTTAATATGCAATAAAGCTTCCAGTATACAACAATGAAAACACAAAAATACCAAGATATTCACATACAGTTGAAACAATGTTTTTTTACATCCATTAATTTTTGTTACAGTTTGTAATAATATAAACTCCTTGGCACAAATTTATATTACAGCATATTAGCAGTTTTTGGTAGACATTTTCTAAGAATATCGAATAAGTTAAGTGTATTGAAGCATTTTAAAAAATAAGAAAGAATCATAAAAAAAATAACTTATAAATTTACTTATACAATTAATAATTACATAAAAAATAATTTATTAATTTACTTATACAATTTATACCTATTATTTAATTTATATGTATACAAAATTTCATAACCATGAGTTAATATTTTAATAAGAAATCTTGAAACGTCCACCATCTTTATAATTTTAAAGTATGAGATAGTTTTAATAGCATCAGTATAATATATAGGCATATGGGGGAAATTTTTATTAGTTAAAACTTAAATTATTAATAGAAAATTATTATGAATCATACAGAAATGCTTTCAATTAAATAATATATTATGCTAAAAATATAAAGGTTTGAACAAAAGAAAATAGACAAAATGATTATGTAAATCAATACAACATAGAAATCTGATAAAGAATTATTTTTAAAAAGTGTGTTCTTGTTCTTTTGAAAATTGCACTTTACACTCCTTTGAAGCCACCAAATTCTTATGTGAAAACTATACAAATGAAAGAGGTTTAAAAACATTTCTAATATTCAAAATCTCTTATAATAAAAACTAAGTGTTTCATTTATAGAACTGTGAAACAGTGGCAAAACATATATTTCTGGCCCCCAGAGCAGAAGCCAAATTTATCACCCTGGGTAGCTGTCAAATTTTCTGACCCTTACCCCTACAAATACGATATTATCCCAAGGATAAAGTTACAGAGAGATTTTTCTACTCTAAAATTAAAGTTTTTTGTATATTTAAACAAACTTTATCTCTATTTATTATTAATATTCAAAAATTACTATTTCAATACAATAAACATTTCTTCATGCAAATAAAACAATTTTAGCGTCAACTTTAAATTATATTTACATATATGTTTAAATATATCTTCTTAATTCTCAATGTTAAAAATTTTTCGAATTGAAAATTATAATAACTATTATTCAAATACTACAGACTATTTCAGCATATAAACAGTTTTTCTTTGTCTGAAGAAAATATTTTTCTTCAACTTCCAATATATATGTAATATATCAAAAATTATTGTCTCTATAAAGTTCAAAATTCTGCCTATCCATGTTCTAGTTTTCTTAATCTCAACTTTCCCTGATACCTAAAATTAGTCGTATATATATCATTGATATTGACATTCCTTTCCCACTTCCCAAATCCACTGTGTTATGGATGTTAGTAGCCGTTCGGAATCGGCTTCAAGCAGTAGGTCCCGGTCTCATTAGCCCTCTTGTGCAAAACAGTAGACCGTAGCGCTCCAAACCAAACCAAACAAAATCCCCACTTCCCAAAACTATAGGCCGAACGATGGCCAAATGGTAGAGCGCTGCGCTTCGCTACTGGAGTTCACGAGTTTGCACCTTGCTGCAGGCATGGATGTTCGTAGCCGTTCGGAATCGGCTTTAAGCAGTAGGTCCCGGTCTTATAAGCCATAAGTGAGTAAAACAGTAGACCATAGCCAAAAACTATAGATTGAATTAAAATTTGCTATGTAAAGCCCTTTCTTTCTCTTCTTAAGTACCAGCTCTGCATTCTCCCAAGAAAAACTAAAAGACCACCTCAATGTTAATGCTGTTTGCAATTTCACTGATAATGTTTTAACATGCCTTAAAATAAATGCTTAACAAAAACTCTATTGTGAGAAGTCATACACGTGATTTTCCTCTTCTCGGGACGAGCTTTTCACAGATTAAACAGATCCATTTGTCTCTTGTCTGAAGACACATCCTCCAGTTTTCTTCATCATTGACATGCAAATAAAAGATTTTTTTTAATGTATTTTGATTGATCCTGAGTTTGGAGTGAAAGCCTTTTTCGCCACAATGACTGCATCTAAGTTCGCTATGCAAGCTCTAGCAGTTAAAAATATGGGCTATTTCACCCTTGTAATTGATGAAATTTTTCAACTGATATATATATATATATATATATATATATATATATATATATATATATATATATATATATATATATATATATATATGTGTGTGTGTGTGTGTGTGTGTGTGTGTGCTTTTTATTAAAGCACTTCTAAAAATTAAGCACGGAGCGGTAAAATGCGGAAAAAAAATGAATGAACAAGTACTGCTTTACTGGCACGAAATGCTGCAAGTAAATAATAGCTTTGTGCTTATTCATGAAACAAAACAAAAATTTTACAGAGATTAAAAAATATTTAATTTTTATAAATTATACATCATTATCATCATATTTAAATCATTGATAAAATGACGTTTGAATGCAAAACAAACAACAAAAACCGACATTAATAGGGCATATGAGCGCTAGTCACCTTAATAGCAAGTGTAGAGTATGATCATGCTTGTTACCACCGCAGAGTCCGGTAATGACTTTCCCCCTGAAGGACAGTTTCTAATTCTCTGAGAGTGCTTGGGGGTGGGAAATGTCTACATACAGCCGAGGGCATTCCAAACTTTTTAATTTGATTAAGGTTCTGGTGAGTAAAACGATCACTCTATACCGCGCAATCCTCTCCATCCTCCGAAATGTCGGCAATGAGGGCAGCTCTCTATTATTGTCCATTAAAACGAACGAAATACCAACTACTGCATTGTACAGCTTTACAATGGGGTCTAGGACCTAATCTCGATACAGTACATCGACCGATACCGTCATAGAACAGCGCCTGCAAATCTGCAGATCGATTCCATATCCAATGAAATCCCTGCACAGACCATGGGGCTTTCACCGTGGATTGCGTTATGTTCTCGAGCCGATTGCAGGTGTTCCTTCCAATTTCTTAAACGCTTGACATCGTGTTGTAGGGCAAATCGGGACTCATTTTTGAACATAACGTTGCTCCAATCAGATTCACATGCGGGCAGCATTACTTTAAAAGGGGCTTTTTTAATTGGAAGGATTAATAACACAAATTCGTGGTACCAAGGATATAGACTATTTAAGTGTAGCCTTCGACGAACAGTAGTGGCAGATATCGTCTTACCAATGACCGCTGTCATCATAGATTTCAAACACGTGGAGGTCGATTTTTGATTCCGTTTGGCTACAACAGCAACATATCTCTCTTCAGCGGGGGCTTTAATCATTTAACGACCGGCTACAGGTCTTCGAACAATTGTTTGTCTGGTTTGGAATTGTTTTCATAATCGTGAAATGTCGGAAATATGAAAGCCAAAGAAATTAGCAACATCTGTGTTAAACTGTCCTGCTTTAATGAGTCCGACATCATTCAAAATCTTTCATTCGTTTTCTAGAAGCTATAGAAACACGGCTAACTTGGAAAAAAAATTCGTACCGAATGCTCTAAATGACTTTTATTAGCGTTTACATAGGTAACTTGTATAACCCTTTACAATGCCGGCTTCTTACATGGCTTCCTGATTTGCACATTTCTCGATGTGAAATCGTGATTAGCAGTTACCTAACATATTTGCATACTTCGTTTTACCTTTGCAGTAAATTTCAGCTTTTAATTACGTTTGGTTTACGGAAATTAACATTTTCCTCTCCATGCTTAACTTATGGAATTGTGTGTACTTCAATGATAGGAACTTAACAGCCCCTAACAAAGTGTTGCCCAGCTGAGCTTCCCCTTTAATCGCCTATGCTACACTACTGAATATGTCTCATGGTTACGTTGTCTTCCTACTAGTTCTTTGCCTGGAATTTGACAGTACAGGAATAAAAACTACAGAAATTGAAGGTTAGTTATGCAATTAAATGGAAGAAATAATACCAAGAATGGAAATCTTACATTAACCCATTAACTGCCAGATTTTTTTTAAATATTTTTTTAATATATAGTTACGTATTTACATGTAAACCAATGTAGTACATTAAATTTTACAATACAGAAAAAAATATATGTTTTTTATGGATTTAAAAATCAATCCCCATTTGGGGATCACGGTACATTGCATGTAAATAACTGTAAATTTTTTTAAGAGTGCCATGGAATAACACATTCTACGTGTAATCCTACATCACACTTCACGCACTGTTTCCGAACATTTTTTTTTACAAACCGCACAATTTCTTTGTTTTCCGTCCAATGTTCTTTCTAAATAATGTCCTTGAGGATTTTTTCTTACGTCTTCTGGTACGTGCTTCTGTGAACTCGCACTGTACGATGGTCGTCCACAATTTTTCGGGTCAGACACGAAATTTAAATTCAAGTAGAACCATGCAACTTCTCGTCTGAAATTTAATAGCGGCATTTTTCCATTAGCAATACAATATATTGTATGAGCATTAACTAGAGCCACATCCACTGCATTAGTGAAAATAGGAAAGTACCATTTTTTGCCTCTAATTTTTATCCTATACTTTTGTACATTCCAGTCAAGCTTGTCAACACCTCCCATGTTCTTATTGTAATTTATAATGGCATTGGGTTGTGGAATTAATATTTTTTTTCTCAGCCCTAGACCATCTCGGCACACGTCCTAAAAGTAAAACTTCCAAATGATTTGAAAACATTTTAACAATGCTGTTATCTTTCCAAACAAGACCAAATATTCCATTTATTTCATCATATCTATAATCAAAAGCCCCTCTAAATTCTTTCTTCATTTCCTTATCTGTTTTTATAGGGCACTTATTCATCCTATTACATCTCACCGTTCCTGTCACAGGTATATTTCTCTCTTTTAGATTTTTCAGCAAATCAAAACTTGTGAAAAAATTATCGAAATAAAAGCAGTGTTCCTCTGGTTTGTCTATGGTTGCTATCTTATTCAATATTACTGACACACCTAATCCATAAGTATCTCCTTCTAAATTATCTTCTTCTGAAATTCTACTTGGCTTACCTTCATAGATGTCAGCATTATAGCAATATCCGGTCACACCACAACACATTGCCCATTGCTTGAACCCAAAGCGAATGTACTTTCCTCTAATAAACTGCTTTAGAAAATGATGACCATAATAACGTACCATTTGTTCATCAATACATATGTTATACGAAATTACGCCGAACTGCATAAATGCTTTATTCAGCTCATCCAAGATTGGTCGTATTTTAAATAATCTGTCTTTGTTTCCATTTATTAGTGGTATATTTGTATTGTCACTGAAATATAGATTTCTCTTTATTTCAATATAACGATTTTTCGACATACATTTCCTTACAATTCCAATATCTATATCTTCTTCTTCTGACCAATACATCTGCTCTTGAGGCAAAGAGTGATATCCAGTTAACAGTAAAAATCCCAAAATTTTTTTGAAGCAGTCTGAAGAGAGCGTAAATTGGTGACGATTATTTTGAGTTGCATAAGATACACTTTGCTGTACAATGTGATTTACTAGATCATCTGTGAAGAACACTTCAAAAATTTCTACTGGTCTTTTATCTTTTACTCTTTCTATCATGGTCATTCTACGTTGCTCGCACTCTTCTTCTCCCTGACTAGAAATGTTGAATGATGCTCTTTCTCTTTTCCACCTTGATATGGGTTTTTCTTTTTTAGGTTTCTTTTTTCTTTGAACAGTAACTTCTTCATTACACCTACCGCCATGAATTTCTAATGAACCTGGAACATCGTTTGGAATTGTATCTTCCAGAATGTTGTCATCTATATCTTCTAAATCAGACACATCATCCGCTCTATCTGGTGGTAATTCAACTATGTCAATAGTACCTCCTGGGTTATCATCATCTGTCAAATCAAGATCATTGTCCCAATATTCTTCAAGCTCTCTTAGCGTTGAAAATTTTCTTCTACTCATGATTATCCAAATGAAATAAAAAATATTTAAAAAACACAAATTATAATAATACTGACATTTATCAAAATCCAACCATGTTGATCTTGCGGATAAAACTCTCTAAATGACACAACTTCTCAGCACAATGTTCATGTCCATCTGCTCTAAAATTTTAAATATCTTGCCCAATAGACGAAAAGGACTGGTGACGTCCCACCCCAATTAGAAGCAGGTGCGTTTCAGAATCACCTGCTCTCAACACCTGCTATTTCCACCCCCACATCTTGTTTCTATTATTATTATTAGTGGGCAAATTCAACATTTTCGTTAGAAACATTCTTTCTGGAACTCTCCCCCTTTCTTTCCCCCTGTATCAAGTCTATATTTGTCAGTGGAAGCATTCCACACTTTTGTGGGTAACAGCCTTTTTGGAAATTCCGGAAACATATTGCGCCAGATAACTGAACAAATGAAAATTTCAATTGTAGCATAAATAAATCATTTTACATTGCAATAACCGTGAGCCCCAAATGGGGATCATTGTATTTTACAGGTGCTGACGGCATGAAGTAAACAATGTGCTCAATTTTTATTTTATATTACTCAGAACTCATGTGCAAACAACCTCTGTCAGAAAAATAATTCATTTTAATATAAATTAACAGATATTCACTTAGAAAATAGACATATGTGAAAAAGCGTTGTTTACAGGAAATTTTTCGAAAAAATGTCATATATGTATTTTATTTTGCAAATAAAACTAATAAATTAGCTATCTACATTAAGAGTAGACTATTATGTAGACACATGACTTTAAAAATAAATGAAAACCTAAAATTTAGGGATGAACAAGATAAAAATTTTTGTGATCCCCAAATGGGACCCATGGCAGGGAATGGGTTAAACAAAAGAGTTACACTTAACGAGAAATTTTTTTAAAAATTCACAAATTTTTAAATGACTTTTTCAGGGACCTAGCTTAAAATTAAGGACTTCAAGAGTCATTTTAAGGATTTCATTAATTCAAGTATTTGATAAATTTTAATAACCATTTAAATTCTTTTTTTTTCTAAAAGAAATATATAGCTAGTTCACATACATATAGATGCATGAAAATTAAAACTAAATACATTAAAACTAGAGTAAAAGTACTAAACAGTATTTACCAATTCGCACGATGTTTGCCTATTCAACGAAATTCTATGCGCATCAATGTAACAATTTTAAACACGTATCTAATTGAAATCTGAAGTAGTCGATGACAGCAAGTATCTTTTTAGTGTGCAATTACTCTGTCACATACACGAATGATGGTTTAGCTAGATTCCCTGGGCCTTGTCTCTAGTTAAATCTGTCACTTAAAATTTTATTATATAAATCGCTCGTTAGACCGATAATGAACTACAGTTTCAAGGTATGATGAGAAATTTGTGTGAATTCTCTATGATTAGGACTTTTGAATTATACCTTTCCTGTTTAAGATTATATGATGCTTATTTGATGACTGAGTTAAAATGTCCAACCCAGTGTTGCAAACAATTCTAGGAATAGTAGAGCTTTAGGTTACGATACTTATGCCGACCAGATGTCCCATTACCTCTTCAAAGAAATAAAAGATCAAATCAAGACAAGGTTGGTTATTTTCGGTAAATAGCTTTATAATCAGTTTTGTTTCTAAGGACTGAAACCCATGAGAACTCCAGCCTATAGTGTGACCATTTATCTTCCTTCCCCGCCATTTTTTTCACTCGCAGTGCCCAGTTTTTGTATGTTTATGCCAGAAGAGTAATTTGGCTGTTTCAACTGGGGAGCAAATGTCAAATCATAAATAAAACCTTAAAAAATTGGAGGGGCAAAACAACAAAATTGTTCCTCCTTTAAAAATTCTAGGGGTGGAGCATTTGACTCACTTGTCCCTTCCAAATTCCTTCAACTGCCCATCTATCAATGTCAAAACCCCTTTAACAAGGGCCATAGCAAGTGATATAGCAATCGCAAGGGTGGTGGAGAGAGTTTTATATTTGAATAAACAGGGGAAAATAATTGCGAAAGCAGTAAATTTTCTTGCAATTTTGTATACACACGTATACATATTGATTTTCATAAAATTCCAAGAATACTATAACTGTGAATTATCAAATCTCAATTTAATCATTTAATATAAGAAGATAAGTTCTTAGAATAGCAGCAGCAGTATAATAGCAGTTTTGCTTAACTATTCTTTACAAAAACAGGAAATAGGCAAACCTATTAAATTTAAATTATGTTTAAGTTTTAGGGAAAATACATATGGCTAGTAAGAATATAGGGTTTATGAAAGGTAAGTAAGATAAGTAAATAATGAGATAACCAACATTTTAAGTTTTGAAGGAAAATCATTGAAAATTATTTGATTGGTCTTCCATTCTGCCATTAAAAATTGGAATTTTTATTACTTGCATACTCTTGTTATTTGATTCTGAGTAAGAATATATTGTAAAGAATTTGTTTAACAAACTAAAATATTATCAATTGATTTTGTTGCAAATTTATTTTTAATATTTTTATACATTTAAAAAGTTAATAAAAGATAAAAGGGCTAAACATGTATATTTCACAAGTATTTTATCTTAAACATTTTATTTTTAAATCCTTGATTACTTGCAATGATGATACTTGTGAAAAATATTGGAATTAGTATGGCCCCTGAATCACTACATGACATAAACTGCTCATCTGACTGAAACATAATTTGAAAATAAATAGAAAAGGTGTTTTTAAAAATATATACCAGCAAAGAGTGTATTTATTTTAAAGAATTGTATACTTGTTAGTTTGTCAAGTAGGTTTATAAGTAAATTAAAAAATAATAAACAGATAATTTTAGCTGGAATTTAGACTAATGTATTATTAGGTTAAGCATGTATAATTTGATGACTTATTATAATCAGCTGTTAAAACACACACATACATGCATGCATGCATGCATGTATAATAGAAGCAATTAAACTACAGTGGGCTCTGCTTAATGTGATCAGTTTGGGACACCATGGTTTTGATAACTAACTGATTGATAACAAAAAATGATATACAAAATTAGATAAATTTACTACCACCCCTCTTTAATTCACACGTACTACATTTGAAAATAAAATGAAAAAACTCACCTTATGTTTAAATAAAATGAAAAAAACTCACCTTATATTTATGTACTGTATATTATCCTTTAAAACATAAGAATTGTATAGATAATTAAAAAAAATCAATTGTTGGCTGTCTACAGTTTTTCTAAGAAGATCATTGATAAAATGTTCATAATCATAATGCTTTTTAAAGTCATTGGAGCAGTGTTGTACTACACGTTTCAACACTTTCAATGTAATTCAAAAGCTGAGAAATGTTTAACTGCTCTGCAGCATTGTGCTGACTCATATTTGGTAACCTGTCATAATGATTTAAAATTTTGATATTTAGTTGTAACGTTAAATCTTTTCGCTTTTTGGCTTCCATATCGACAAACTGCATGTAAGCGAGTAAGGCATAAAATGTGAATACACTCCTTCTCAGTTCTCAATAGAACTTGGTGCGCTCTGCTTATCTGACAACTATTGACCACCAGCAGGGTGTGCGTATTTCTGAAAAATTCCAGGAACGTGTAAATTCCCACTCCTTTGTTTTTCTCCTTTTCCCTAGGTGGAAGAGGGAGAATTCTCGGAAATTAAAACAAGAATGAAGGGAAAGAAAAGAATGGGTTCCTTCTGAATACATTGTGAATATTCCTTTGCCAGTTAAAATGAGGTTTGAAAACTGATAACATTAACCTATGTAATGATCACATAAAGCAATAATTTTAACATACAAATGAATAGAGAAAATCGGGACCAAGTGATTTCGATAACAATAAGCGATTGATAACATTAACCGTGATCACATTAAGTGGAGTGCACTGTATTTCTAAATTTAAACTGTAGTAAATATGAAGAAATATTAAAACATTTATCAGTCAACTGTACAATAACTAATAGAATTTATTTTAACATAACCTCTTATGATGGGTTTACTTTCAATTAGAACATCTCATATAAATCTAGTTCCTATAAGTTGAAATCTTTGCACCAGAGTACAAGAATAAATGAAAAGTTAACATAAGTAAGACACAAACAGAAAATACAAGCAATTTGCTAAGTCTACTTTTACAAGGTACTGAATTTGCTTGTATTGAGAATGCAGCTCACTTGAAGCTCAAAAATAACTGACTGCATACTTTACTTTTCATTTGCATCTTACATTGGTTTTGCTAAAATCTAGTTCTGTTATTTTCTTTTTTGGTATATTATTCAAATTCTCATCAGTATCAAAACAATGATACATGGGATAATAAAAATATTAAAAAAAAAAAATACATAGCATTCCAAATTCTTATCTTGGATAGTGGCAAAACAAGTAGGGTATTGGAGTTTATGGGTTTGAATTTAGTACTGGCATGGGTGTTCATAGACTATCAAAATTTTTTTAACTTTAGGTGTCATAGTCTAGCCTTTTTGTAGGTTAACTGAGACACTCCAAACTAAACTAATCTCTTGTCAAAATTACAAGGATGAAGTACTGCCTGAATTAAATTATGAAAATTTTCAACTTGTGTTCAGATTTATATACCAGAACCACTAATAAGTAGTATACAGATGTATATATTGTATGATTTCATATAAATATAAATGGGACACTTTCCAACTTCTACTATAATTTTCATTAGGAATACCCTTGTGTTTATGTTTCAAACTTTAAGAAAACGATCATTTCTACTAATATGGCACCTTTTTGAGATTAAAACAAACATTAGTACATTATTCACTTCAAATGCAATTCCAAAACAATTACATTATCTTTCATTTAAAATAGCATTTGCATCATTTTGAATTGGGGACATTCTGTAAGCAACTGAACTTTCAGTTTAAGTACTTATTGGTTCAGTTTGGTTTGGAGCACTATGGTTTAATTTCTTTGCTACACAAGAGATAATGAGACAGACTTACTACTTAACGATACTTAACAACTACAAACATCCATTCAAGAAGTGATATTCAAAACAGCAAACTTTAATACTTAAAGGAAACATTTAGCCATCGTTTAGCTTAAGTACAGTGAAACTTCTCCGTGCGGCCACCCTTCTAAAAGACAAATTTTTCATGGCATAGATTTTTCGACTCATAGACCTAATGGTAAAATAACCTGTATCAGCAGCCACTCCACCCCCTCTAAACATCCACCAAGTAGGATTGCCCCTTTCATTTTTCAGAAAATTCTACTCGCTCCATGCTTTAATTTTGAGCGAAAAACTCAAGGTCAGGTTTATGGTCAGATATAAGACAAAGGAATAACTTGAGAAATCCATTCCTGCAGTTCCCCCCCCCCTTTCTAAGAAAGATTAAATCTGTTATCTCTTTTGTATTCTCCCCATACCCTTCAGATAGGGAATCCCTATTGCACCATCCATAGAAACTGAGGGAGGAACTGGATAATCAAGCACTGAAGGTGTCCTAGGGCTTTTGTTTGGAATTCCAATCGGTACAGTTAAGGAAGAATTGCACCTCTGTCAGCAAAAATGTCATTCACACCAGTTTCATTTCCTTAGTTGGTCAGTGATCTGAGTTGCAACGATGTCGAAATGCGTTTTTCTAAACCTTGAGCAGAGCATTGAAGTTCTGCGTGAATATGAGAATGGTAAATCGGCAAGAAAGTTAGCTGAATTATTTAACTGCTGAAGAATGGAAATCAACAAAGTCATTAAAGAAAAGAATTTGATTTTGAAGGTGTACGAAGACTACAGAACAAATAAAAACAAATTGTAGCCTTTTTTTAAAAAAATTGTAAAGAAACACGAAATAAAGTACTATTTTCTCTTTAGATGTTTTAAATTTCCTTTCCATAAGGAATATATGTCAGACTTGTTTATATTATGTATTATAGTAATTATCTTATAGTAAATAAAATCCTTCAGAGTGACCAAATATTCTTGGTATGGAGGGGTGGCCGCTCAGAGAGGTTTCACTGTACTTGTAAGTATTTAAGTAAGAAGGAAGCAGGAAATTTTTGAAAATGACACTGAAGCCATATTGCTAGTTTTAAACTTAGAGTAACCATCTGCTAAACAAATTTGAAATGGAATAGCAGTACTTGATTATGTGAAAAATTTTATGACTGGGATGTTGAAGGTGATACAACACAAATTTAACTTAGTGCAGTGTTTATACAGATGCATCCTTTCTGCCAGATATTCCAGAATTCCCTATTTGTACAGAATCTCATAATCCCATTTTGATATACAAATTAAATTCTTAAATATAAGTAAAAATCCTTAAGTAATGGAATTAAAATTTTAATTTATCAACAATTCTTATTTATGTGTGTTATGTAGACATTAAAAAAAATAATGTACAACATTATTTAGGGTAATTTTTTATTTTGTAACAAGTAAACTGAGTACCAGAAACAAAACTACTGTTGGTGCAGTGATGGAGTAAGTGAACAATCTGATTTAGTTTTACTTGCTATTTATCTCACAACTATATAACATGCACCCACAGCACAAAGAAAGCTTTTTTTTCTTTGCAACAAATTATATATAATACATTTTACATCTTTCAACACAAAAACAACATCATAAAATTTATATATAGCATTAATTACATTAACCAGACTAATTTTTAGACTTTTTTAAAGCTTTGATTTTTAAAATTTTTAACTTTTTTAATTTTTCACATTCAAATACCCTGAGAACAATGGAGAACAATTTTGATATAATTAGTATTCCAATAGAATATCTCATTTCAGAAGCAATTAAATTGTACAGCGCAAGACGTATATACACAAATAAAACACTTACCAATTCTCTAACAAATGTACATGAGACCAAGAATTGCAATTCAACACAATAACACTTTTACTGAACATGTGCAAATTTATACTTTACATTTTAAGTGGCAACATTTTCACAATTAAACATCAACAGCATCAATATATATGGCACTCAGCGCAAATCAACACAATGTTTTCAACTAAAGACTTTACAAAAACAAGACTGATGTGATTCATACTGCATAACTATATTATGCAAACTTTACACAGCATAAAGCAAAATCAGATAACAGAGGTTATAGGAACTATTCTGTAGTGACAATATCAGAATAGACAGATGAATTATTTTTTTTTCCTGAAATACAACTGGGATTCATATTGAATTTTAAAACTTTTCCTTCAATTTGTCATAATATATATTTCTACAAATTTTAATAAACCAAATGATAAACTCTGAGATGAATTTGTTAATTGCCAGTATGAAATTAAAATTATGAATTTATACAGTAGTTACAAAATGAGAATGTTTAGAGAGATAAAACACAAAATTATTAAATGGCACAGGCAAGTAACAAAATACTTTGTGACTTTATAAAACTACGGATTCTTTGAGCAAACAGTCCATTTAACTCCACAATACATGCTATCTGTGTACAGCATATATGAACACATATATCTATGTTTATACACGATAAAATATCTGCATGAAGGCAAACAATAAATAAATATGTAAAGGGTAAATGGAGCAGTCTTATTTTCACATGTTTTTTGCAAGCACAACCCAATTTGAAACTGTCTCTCTTTGTGTGCTCCTATATCACATACTAAAAATATAGATATAACATTTACAACTTTACATTTCTCCAATAATTCACATCCATGGATATATTGGATATAATATAAAATACAATGAAACATGAATAACATGTTTAACTGCCTCATGCTTTTCACAAATTTTCAATAAAGAGAATGATAACACAGTTCAGTTCAATTTCAACATCTTGTTGAGGTCAGTAAATGAATATGCACTTATATATGGGAAGCATTTCAATATACAGTAAAACCTGTTGAAGGATTACTTATGCATAACAGAATTCAAACTCATGCTAGATGTGTTATGACTTGAAAAATATTTGCCAATATACATGTGATGTATAACCCTAGAACAATTAATGTTTAATTTAATGAATTTAACACATACACAACAGTTTTAATAACTAAAATTAATTTAAAATATTTTTTTTAAGAATACAAAAATACTTTTTTATATTTCTTTCAAATATGATTTTTTATGAATTATTTCAGTCAAAAATAGTGACTAAAATAATATATTTATTTACAATAAGACTTAAAAAAAATTTTGCAATAATAAAATACACAATCAAATGAAGTTGATTTAACTGTTACTAAAATATCAAGTCTTAATATAGATATGTGTTACTATGCAATTTAAATAAAAGTAAAAACTTAACTCAGTTTTCATACTAATAATTTTGAAATATAATTGAGAGACCATTCATTTTATTAAATTTGATATGAAACTATCTCACTCTCAAAAGTATAGTTTTGAATCTCAACAAACAAATCCAACATTTGAAAAATATTTTATACACAACAGATGTTATATAAGCATCAAATCCACTGTTATTGAATGCTCAAAAGCAAACAAAATCTCTTTCTTGCACAGTCAGAATAAAGACAATTAATGAAATTTTGAATTTCTTCACATCCTCAGTATGCGTCTCATTTTTTTTTTATTTATAACTTGCATAATTATATAAAACTTAAAAAACTGGTTTCAAGCGTTAACTTGAAAGATATTTCACTTAATAATGCAACTTGAAAATACTGTTCACAGTTCTGACCACTTGTTTGGTCCTACAGTGTTGGTTATAAATAAACAGGTTCTACTGTACTTATCAAAACAATTAACTTCTAAAAATATTTCAGTTATCCAGCAAAGACAACAAACGCTGCAGTTACATCACAACACATGTTAACACATGCAGTTTTATACTAAGTACTTTATTTAGAGGGTGGTTTTATATCATCATGCATCACCCAATGTTAGCAACACACATAAGTACTACTGTATCCACAGCATATTCACTCTGTGCAAAGTAGTCTAAAGAAAATATATATTTTTTTTTTCTCATGTGCCCAAGTGATGTAAAAAACTGTTTTTTGACTAACTCTGCTTCACTAACTACAGTATAGACGAAAGATCATCTTGGACAAGAGTAAAATAAGTTTCCAAAGAGGGATAGAATTATTTAAATGCAAGGTTAAAAATATCAAACTAAATTTAGATGAAAAAGATTTCTTGCTTTCTAAACAATCTTTCCCATTTCATCAGAAAATATCATTAAAAGTTTTGATAACACATAGTATGTAAACATTTATACAGGGAGCATTTTTATATCAAAGCTCGAGGGATGACCAAGATGGTTAAACATTTTCACAGGATGAGCGTAAAATATGGAATATCAATTTTTTAACACCACAAGTAGACTAAAAGGACTTTTATTTATTTGCCTGATTGCTTAAGATTATTTTTAAAAAAATTATTGACTAAGATCAGGGCCAGGATAAAACTTAGATGTGACCCTGGCATACATGGACCCAATATGATTACAATCATAATAATTACTAAGCATGCAAGTTGACATTTACTTAATGTTTGCTTATGAAATTTGAAAAAATAATATTACGGAAATAAACTAATTTAAAAGGTACTATAAGCGATATTGACAATTCATATGTAATCATCCCTCAAAGGAGCCCGTAACCCTTGTTTGGCTCGTCCCCAGGTGGCAGATTAGGAAATGCCTCAATAGAATTTCCAAAAGTGGTAGAAGGATAATACCTTCCATGGACCAACAAGCATGAAGTTTAGTCAGTCTTCCTGCCTGAGTGGTTCCTCACCTAAAGGGAATCTGCTTACTACCCTATGTTATGGACCAGTCATAGACAGCCTTGGTGTGACTTTGTAATAATAAACACGTTCAAGTCTGTCTGCTTGTATTTGTTCTCTCTCTGCTTCTTCTACCTATCTTCTGCACTGAATAAGTATTTTCTTGGGTCAGTTGTCTACTGAGCAAAATTCTGTTTCTAATGCTCTCTTGCAGCAGGGTCTTTTGAATTTGGTGTAGGCTTTTCTACACCAAATGGATTAAGAACAACATGTATAATCATTCTATTATGTCAAAATTGAATATTCATCTCAAATAGCCATGAATAGAGAAACATTGACTACATCCTGGGAAACTTATGCAAGATTGACATTTTGATGAATGCAGTAATTTAATCTTGTTTATTATTTGATGGCTAGTTAGAAACTACAACTTTAACATTTTGTTACATTTTATAAATATGGTGTTTAATGTTTGTATTGCAGTGTTCTTTTATTTGAAGAAGCTCTGTTGAACTAACTACAACTCAGATTAACAAAAGTGTTTTTACATATCACTCCATCTAGTGGTATTATATAATTATCACGAATAATATTCCTGGCTCTTACTGCTTAAAGCCAATTCTAAATGGCTATAAATATCCATGATAGTAACCCAAAATCTTAAGTATTTTAATAAGTTTGACTACTGCATTTCTTATGCCATCTCTTTCTTTCTCTCTCTATATATATAATTTGATAGGGGAGAGCCTTGGACTATTATCCTGCTTATGTGTGTAATAATTATACCCTGACAAATATTTAAAAATAAAAATAAATAAATGTAGTTATTAAGTATATAACACTTAAATATTTAAGAGATAAAAAGATCACTATGATCAGTGAAGCAATTTAGGCTTTCAATTCAATTATATTAAAATATTGCCAGATATATATTTAAAGAAAAAAAAAAGGTTTTAAAATTTACTAGATTAAGTAATTTATTTGATTTTTTCAATTAAGAAACATTAATATAAATTTTATAAGCTCTATATCAATATAATGCAGAGGTAAGTTGTAATTCAGCTTATTTGTATATGTATCTGTCTACAATAAGAATGAATGTGAAATCATTGATATAACCATACTTTAAATGAAATAAATTTGTACTATTCAGTTAAAATTTAATGTTAATTTCTAAATGGCTGAAGTGCTACTGTATAAAGGGAATTGAGTTCAAGGCAACAATTCTCACTTACTCAGGATGTAAAAAGTAGAAATATTTTGTAAAATGTATACTGACAATTATGCAATACAATATTTTGCAAAAGAATATGAAAATACAAAAAATGTTTTGTGTTTTTGTTTCAAAGAAATCACCTATTCACATGCAAGATGCCACACACAGGAAATGTTAAAATCAGTGACTGATTTTCCTTAAAATTAAACAAAAAGCTGACTTTGAGAGTACTATTAGTTATAAGATACTATAATATATAAAATGATTGTCATTTTTTTATCATGTAAATCTTTGGGAAAATTTACTGTTTTATACTTTCTAGTTTGAAATGTATCTGTATATTGATTTACATCATGCAATTAAATTTATGTTTTCCATTTCCGACACTTAAAAAAGAAGAAGAAAAAAAAAGGAGCTACAACTATATTTTTTACCAGTAGTATGGGCAAATGATGAGTAATTATTCTGACAATAAAATAGAATCTATATATCTCTGTGTATTGATTTACATATTGCAATTGTTGTTTTCCATTTATGACATTTTGAAAAGAAAAAGAAAATAGGAGCTATAACTATATTTTTCTACCAACAGCATGGGCATGTAGTGAGTAATTATCCTGAAAATATAATAGAATCTATGTGTTTTCACGAAGAGCTCTCAGAAAAAAAAATTAGACTTAAAAAAAGGCACTTCAAGGAGTAAAAGGTCAGCATACATGATTAATCAAACTGCTTCACCCTTTTACATTTTAAATTCAGAACTTCTTATAAAAATATCATTTTTTAGTAAAATGCATCTATGCCTTTAGGTTAAAATGCTATCAAATAAATCAATCCACAGTTTTAATAATGCATTAAAAAACTAAATAAAGATTAAATAAGGGGAAAGATAAAATTGTATAAACAAACATTTAAAATATTTCATCTAAAACAGTTCCCTTCAATTCCTCAGTTTGAAAATCTTAAAATACCCAAGCCAAGATGTCACTTTCTCACATGTCACAAAAACTACTCAGTGCTTCATTGGCAGCTTTCAAATTGGTAAAGTCATGCCATATAAGAACTTGGTGAATCACAGCAGGTCTTTTTCCTCAAGTAAAAATGTGCTATATAACAATGATTTGCATCAATACCTCCAAGGAGTACTGCAGCAATTCACACAGCATTAAAAACAATGTACCATGCAAACATATAAAACAAAACAGATGAAAATCTATAAGTGGGAAATATACAATGATCAACATTACAATGGCTCAATTTATTTACAGTCACCTTCTTGTGACAAGTTACTTTAAGTATGCAACATATGAAATATATTTAAAAAATGTTGATGTCTAATTAAAAAGAAATTATCTAAAAACAATTCAAATTATAAAGCTCATAAAAGTCACCAGTCTCAATAAGCAACATTTTAGATTATTATTTTAAATTCTACAAATGCTAACAATAAAATATATTTACAGCAAACTCTTAACATCTTGAATCCATAATATAAATTTCAATTTTATTCCTAGGAGTAACAACAGTTATTATAATTATTTCCAAAATATATGCTTTTACTACAATTTTCAGGGCAAAATATTTTGCACTGCATATAAAATTTTAAATTAATTTTATTTATATATATGTATATATATATGAAATGTTCAAATTGTTAGAAGTTCAAGGTAGAAACAAACATAGAAAACATTGAAGTGATCATCACCTAGTTTATTCTCTCATTAGATCTAGAGGTGCTTTGCGAGCATCATACAAAAGGCTTGTGTTCAATTTGGAGGTAAAAGATTGTTAACTAATCAGAGAATTAATTGAGGGCCACAATGAGTCACCAGCAGGTACAATAAGCTTTATATTATAATCAATTATATAATGAATACTAAACCGAAAATTTTTTATTTGATGATCTTGCACTTACCAACAGGTTAGCAGAAATGGAAGAAAATGAAGGAAAATTGCTAAGAGACCAAAATGGGTGCAATTTAAGAAGAGATGCTAAAAATATCATAGAATATATCTATGATAAATAAACCATATATATATATATATATATATATATATATATATATATATATATATATATATATATATATATATATATATATATATTTGGGATTCAACCAATACCTAATATTCACAATAATACATATAAATAATTTGAAGATTTAATTTAATTTGCCTTACCAGAAAAATAAAACTTTAAAAACAACAATATTTTGCAGTACCTGCAATTTCAGGCATCCACTAAATTTGTTAATTTTAACTGATAAGAATTATAAGCACAAAGTATTCACTAACATAACAGTACATCTTACCATAAAATATTCAACAATCTAGAACTTATTTATTCCTTCAAACATTATTAGAAATATATATTTTGCTGTTAAGTGTTTAAAATCTTAAAAAAAATTATTAAATCAACTAAAATGCAACCAATTAAATTACCATTCATGCGCATATAAATCAGTTAAAATATCAATTTTACTACCCAAGTGTCCTTGGAATGATTTAAATTTCATACTACTTTACACTGTATCTAAATACCTTAAACAGATAATCTTCATTAAATATTTCTGCACAATTATCGATTGTATCCATATGTACTCTAAGCTCCAGTAGTAAGTTTAATATATAGAATAAAATATAATAGCATCATTAAAACATTAAATATTAAAAAAAATACAGAATAATTTTTAAAAAATAACCCTCCTAAGTATCATATGCATTTCAGAAACTTCAAGATATAAAGAGTTTACTCATTTTATAAGTGAAAAAAAATAATTAACAAACATAATACTTTACTAAAGTAAAAATCAATATAATCTACTTCATAACAATATATTTTTAAAACTTAAGTTCTAAAAATGCTGCTCTACCTAAATCTTTGATAAATAAAAATTTGATTTACTCACTTTGATTACAGCAAATATATCATTTTGATTGTCCATTTTGCAAGAATCAACATTTTTGCCACATTTTTAAAACAAACAGCCACAGTACTTCAAGGGGATACACAGCAGTTAAATTTTGCTAAAGAACTGGTCATACTTTTATGTACTTATATACATTCATAAAACTACACAGATTACAAACAGCAAACAGGCTGTGATCTTCAGGTGGCAGGTGCTGCTATGCTATGTCCCCCAGTTATCTGAGCTAATTTTCTGGCGCTTGCTGAGGCTGCCCTCATAGTCCAGAGTGGGTGGGTCAGGGGATGGAGAGGCAGAGTGGGTGAGAGTATGGCAAGGAGACATGTTCCCATGAACAGAAGGAGGCCTAAGCCCTGGAGATGGGCAGGGTTCACTCTTGATACGCATTGAAATAGGTGACAGTTGGGAGCTGTTTGAATTTAGAGTGAGGTGTGGCATGGGGCTCCCACTAATGTGTAGCGAATTTGAACTGAAAGAAAAAAAAGGGAAAACAATTTATCACTGACACATATTGGTAAAAAACTGGAATAAAAGATTACACATTTATAGATGACTTTTAGACTGAAAGCATGATTGCAACATTTATCAGATATTTCTACTTAAATTCTATTTCACTGGGTTGTTAGAGATATCCGATTCTAAAAATTAATTTTACCACAAAAGTCACCAAATGTAATTGCCATTATTAAAAGAAATTTTAGAAGTAATAAAATAAGCTGTTTTTCTATAAAAAAAAATAGTCTAGGTGTGTGAAACTTATACAACAGTTCAAAGAGTTTTACCTTGCCTTGAAAAATATAGTGTTAGTCTTGAAAAATTAAAAACAAGTATTCATGACTTTATGATTGAGTTCTGTTCAACAATTACATCAAGTTAATTAGTTAATAAAAAAGGGGCTTATGTTAAAATGTAGGAGCATTATAAAATTATGAAACAAACTTCACATTCATTCATTAAAAAATATGCAGATATTGTAATTTGTTTATATGTAGAGGGTACAAGTACAAGGATGAAACAGAAGTTGTACTATCAACAGTTGAGGTCCTGTCCAAATGTAACTGTTGAAAAGAAGCTATTATGTGTGGTTTGATTTTTAAATCTATTTTCTTGATAGATTTGTCTATAGCACCATAAAAGTTAATCCATCCCATGTTCAATTTTATTGACACATTCAGTATATAGATTCATAGCCACATTAATTTTGGAGAATCTGTCAACTATCTAAAACACATCATGAATTTCTTCAGATCTTTCCCCTACCAAATGCTGCAGCATCTCTAACTCTTTTAAATGCTTATTTGTTTTTTACCTTGCATTGGCACAATCCATTAATTCATCAATGTCTTCCAATTTAAAATTTAAATAAGCACATTGACAAAGCCCACAATTTCTATTACCTCGATTTTTTCAAGACTGACAACAGTTTCAATGGTGACTGTGGAACTTTATGTACTTTATTTAGATGTTTTGCATACACTTATTTATTTGTTCCAAGTCAATGTCTTAAATGGATGTTAATTGGGGAAGATGTGTGATTTTATTAGTTTTAAAGTGCTACAAGGTTTCTTACTTTGAATAAATAAATAAAATTGTGATGTAAAGATAGATAAAAGAAAAGTTTAAAGTTATGAAGCTAGAAAGATATAAAGTATCATTAGGACTACTGGATTTCAGTTGACCTGGTATAGGGTCTTTCATTTTTCCTTTAGAAAGAAACTAAACATACCTGTTTAAGTTTGTTGAACCTGTCCAACTGTGTGAAAAACCTGAAGAAGTGAAGCTGCTATTAAGTCCTATATCAGGACTTAAATGGAAGTCACCTAAAAAAAAAAGAATTTATTTTCAAAATGTAGATTATTCAAATGTAGATAATTCAAAGGGAACAAGTTAATGATGTTTATTTCCTTTCTTTTACTCTGAATAAAGAATTTCCATAAAACTACTACATTTACTCTTAAACAACATCAAAACATTAACTTATTCAAGTTGAAGGATAGTAGTAGTAGAAAGAAACAATTCTTATATCTAGTTCTATTAAAATTTATTTCATATTTACTAGAAAGGTGTATTTATAGGTAATAAACAAATGCAAAAATTTGAAAGAAAGAGCTTATCTTGCTATCCTGTTTTATTTTGGTAGCTCATTATAGGTTTATAAAAATTGCAGGTTGTTCAGAAACTTCATTTAAGTTTGACAACAACTTGATTAAATAATGTATTTCCTTGCATAATACAAAGCAGGAGTATCAGAATATTTTCACTTTAAAAATTTGAGTAAGTTTTTAAATAAAATGATATAGTGGAGAAAAATTTATACTTACTTGAGTTAAAAGAAGAAAGATTGGACGGATAACTGGACACATTGTTAGGAGTGGACACAGATACAATAGGAGTGGTGCCAAGAGCAGTACGACAATTCTACAAAATAATTTAAACATTTAGAATTACTCATCTAAAAATAGTATATTTAAATAGAAGTACATTAAATTAATATAAATTATAAATAACAATACTTTAAAAATTTTAAAAAAGTAAAAAGAAAACATTTTTATTTTTACTTTTTATTTTTATTTATGGAGTAAATATATACCAAATAAATCATTTGAAGTTTGAAAGATACTGATAGAAAAATTCAATGTAAATTTCAAACCTGACAAACAGATAAAGAGGTAACAGAAATACTTAAAGAAAATATTTATAATTTAAAGAAGATAAATTTTTAAAAATGATCCCAACTGTTAAAAAAATAAAACCTTTTATATGCTGCTAAAAGAACAAATGTTTCTTTACATTTTTAATAATAGCTTTTAACTCATCTATAATAATTAAAAACATTGGTTTTAAATATATCCCTTACCACAGGGGATGGAGAATGAGGAGCATTGGGTATGATGACATGGAAATTGGATCTGGAAGGAGAAGGCTGCCGGCTATGCCTGCCATCCACACTGCCATCAGGAGAAATGCTACCAGGAATCGAACAGGGTGAACTACCTCGCTGATAGCCATTGCTACCTCGACTAACATCTAGTAAATTGCCTAAAAAATAAAAAATTAGAGCAGCTTATTACATGATACCAGTATAACTAGAAAAAATTGCCAATGAAATGTGTAGGAATAATAAAATACATTAAACTTATTGATATTCATATATTGTGCTACAGAGCCATAGCCAGAAGAGGAGGAGGGGGGAGGGTAGATTCGAGCTCACCATTTGGTTATCAAGGGCTCTAAAGTAATTTCCCTCAAAATTCTAGAGTTTGTTGTGATATATTTTTTTAATTTAAACTTTTTAATGACATCATTAATATCAAATATTAATATTAAATTTTGTATAATTTCTTTTCTAAATTTCATGCATTTTATAGTTAAAAAAGTAGCAATATATATAATTGGCTAAGTCCAGTATGAGCACCCTCCCCTCCAAAAAACAAGCTAGATCCTAGTTAAAGCCCTATTATGTTATTTGTTATTCATGTGTGTAAAATGATTTTGCTGAGGTGTAGTTATAGCTTGAAGTGATGATCAAAAGGGTGATAAAAATTTGTTGCTGTTTATTCAGCACAGTCTAGGAAAAAACTGCATTTATCAGTACCTAGATGCTATCTGACTTCTCTTTTTAAGATTCTTATGACAAAACTTTAGTGGGGCATTTCTTATATCTTAAACCCTTTTTTAAAGGTTTGGTATGGAGTGCTGCAGTCTACTGTTTTGCAACACGAGAGCTCATTAGACTGGGACCTACTACTTAAAGCTGATTATGATTGGCTACAAACATCCATACCAGCAGTGGGATTTGAATTTATGGATTTTGGTACAAAGAGCAGCACTGTACCCATATGGCTATATTCCCTCCTTTTCTATTGCTCATGAGGAAATTTGTCTAACCTTGCTTTAAGATTCCAATGATTTTGGGGCTAGGTGATTTTTTAATTGCAGGTGACAATGTAGGCAGGAATTGTCCTATTTAAGGGTAGATTATAATTTTCTCAATATTAAGAAACTTTACTATCTTTAATATGAAAAACTAGATTTTATGTGGGCTCACTGGTAGACTTATTTAAAATAAGGTGTTATTCTTAAATTTTATATTCATCATGATAGGTAAATATATTACTTTACTTTTTTAATAATTTATATACAAAGTTTGATAAAATTATATTTTTATTAAACTAGCTTTAAAAAAATTGTCTAGAATGCTCTGAACAAACCAAATTATAACTTACATTGATGCATAGTCATTAACTATGTATAACAAATTATGTACTTATAACTATTTAAACTATAACATTTAAAAATTTTCTGTTAAACATTAATCTTTGAAGAAAATTCTACACCTTAAATTTAAAAGAAAATTATAAAAAGTTACAATATTTGTGCCTATTATAAAAGCCAAACTACCAAAATATGGTACTATCTGGTATTGTATACAGAATCACAAAAATAAAGTCATTATTATTTTTAAAATTTAAAAAAGTTTAAAAACAATTAAATATTTTGAATATTTTCTTTTGAATACATAAGAAGTTCAAGAGATTTAATAGGACATGCTATTAAGTAAATATGAAATCATATGAAATATATTCTTACCACAAGGTGCTGGCTGAGGACTAACTGAAGATGGACCATGCTCAAGTGCAGAAGGTTCAGGAGTATAACTCACAGTTACTGGCATTGGAGACAGTTCTGATGCAGCAGAAGATCCCTGAGGGCACTGGACAAAATTGACAAATGTAAATTAAAATCATATAATTGTATTGAAGACTCAGAAATAATAAAATAAAAACATCAGTTGTAGCAATGTACATATATACATTTAAGCAGAGCTTATAAATTTAAATTTACTTACTAATTACTAAAATGAAAAGAAAACAGAAAATTAATCCATTCTCTTTTATATATTTTTCTAGCAATTTTTATATTATTTTTTAAGATAAAAAAAAAACAGAAAAGAAACCAAGAAATTACTTAAAATTAGTGTTGCAGCTGCCACATACTGTAATAGTAACACAATTGACACTTTCTGGCATTTTATTTATTAACTCAGTAGTTAGTTTGGTGATCAGACATACAACATTTGGTTATGTTTGGTTACATAATGATCAGACATTTAGTTCTATGGGGATCTGAACCTTCCATTGTTTTCAAACTTCGCTCTTGGAATTCACTATATACTTCTTATAGTAGAAGCAATAGCTTTAGTATGTCTAGCAATAAAATTGTACAAAATACAATCCGGTCTCATTAATTTGCTATTTAGTTACTACCTTCCATTTTGGTGTTGAACTATCAGCATCTACATTTAGAATATAATTGATACATGATAATGCTATCCCTTATACTAGAAAATTAGAAATTTTAATAAAGATATCATTTTTATATGATATAAAGAATTTCATTCAAAATTCAAGTAAGTTAACTTAGCATGTGGCCACCATGAAATTACAAATGAATATTACTTCACAGAAATGAATCTTTAATTACCATTTCTCTAAAACAATTAGACTTTTCAATGTATAGTGAACTTTATTTCCAAAATCTGTAGTTTGGAATTTTGAATTTAACTTACAACTTTATTAAATATGGGAAATTTTTCAAAGATCTATAGTTTGGAATCTTGAATTTAATTGTAACTTTATTTACTAAACATATGCACATTGTATTTATTTAAAACTGGCAATTTTTACTAATGTTCTCATTTGCATTAATTCCAAAGTCAGATTAAAGACCAAAATAAAACACATTTTTACCTAAAACTCAAATTTAATAACGGATTCTGTTTAACTAATTGTAAATTTATATTGAGGTACATACTATAGCACTGCATAGCCAAAATTACCTCCAATGATTCCTGGTGGATTCTTCTAAACAGTTTGTTTTGCTTGTTAAGCATAAATGCACCAGTTCTAATATTAACACAACCTTCTTATCTGAGCAAGCCACAGAAATAAAAAGGTGACATAAAATTCGAAGTTTAAATTCCACTTTTTTGATTATTATTTAAAAATAAAAATGAAAGTGAAAGTTCATATGTTTCTTTACCAAAATTTGATTAAAAGAAAATGGTCTAAAATTTATAGTTTGCAATTGTACTATCAGTTGTTCAATGTCACCAAAAGAAAAAATCAGAAAAACATATGAAAAAGTCATTCAAATATTAAATAAAAACTTTTTTTTAACTTAGAAAAATAATCATTTTAAAAGTATGACTGAAATTTTCTACAGTAAATTTTGTATTTCTGAAACTTTTATCTCCTGCACTACACATTCTAAAACAGAGAAACAGACTCATATCTTACTTTATATATACAGATAAAAATGTATTCTTATTATTGCAATGAATCTATATTTATTAAAATATAAAATATCACATATCTTTTATAACTATACATAAATATAACATTTATATACCATTAACAACTAAAAGGCTATTACAACAGTTAAGGCTATAGCTATTTAATATATAATACAGAGTTTGCTACGGCTAAATAGTTTTAAAATTTTTAAAATTTATGCTGACCAAAGATAATATAATTAGTGAAAGTGGTACAAAATAAAACATTATGGCTAAATAAAATATTTTAAATTATCACTAATCTGTTCTTAATGTTATTTTAAATTACATGAGATTATAAAACAATAGAATTAAAATTGGACTTCACTACAATGATAGTCATTCAAGGAACAAATTGGTTTCAAACTAACAACCAAGGAATGAATTGACTAAGGAACTACGATTTTTGTCATAATATAACTTTTCTGGTATTTACAATATAAAGTAACAAATATAAGTTACAAAATAAAAAAAAGATTTGGAAGTTGAATCACTTAGAAATGTCTTCACAGTGTGACAAAGGCTATTGTTATAAGAGATGATAAGTAGATAATATAGGAATAGTTCTATCAATTTATTGAAATATGAAACAAATTTTTTGAAGGAACCTCCTCCAGTTAATGTTGATAAATTAAGAAATAAATAAAAAAGGAAAAGATCAATACAATTACTAAGTAGAATATAGTAATTAAAACTCAAATGTTCTACATTAGTAACTAATAATTACCCAAACATATATTAGAATTTATACTTGGCAGCAATTAATTAAAACTAAATTCACTAATTACAGTCAATTACAAAAATTCTTGAATTAAAAATATAGCATACCCTAGTGCTTCCATTCATTTGTGAGCTCCTCTGCATCATCAGCTCAAATTCTTCATTTATTTTTTGATACTTAGGATCAGATCTGGAGGAGATGGAATACTGCTCCATATCAGGCTCAGGGCTATCACAGCTGTTAGAAGAGCCTTTATGCTCTTTTTTGTTTAAAACCTATGAAAAAAGTTAAGTATGAAATATATAAAAAGAATGTAAAGAGCTATAATATCTTGATTCATCAGTGTCACCAGTAAATAAAATCTAAAAATTTAACATTGAACTTTTCTATTTATTCTATTCTATTGAGTACAATTAAATAAAACAAATAGTTGAATTAAAATTATGATTCAGTTTGAAGCAGTATGGTTAACATTTTGTTACACAGAAGCTGGGTAAATTGAAGTCTACTACTAAAAATTCATATCTATCAGCTACAAGCATTCAAACTAATAGTAAGACTCAAATCCATGGGCTTTTGTTTTTCTCTAAACAGCAGTTCTGTTGATGTTTACAAATTATCTAAAGGCAATAAAATGAGTATATAAATCCAACCATTATGGAGCATGTGTATTTTCTACCAAAATACTGTTGGAGAGGAAGTAAATCACATATTATCAATTACATAAAACTAGTAAGAAATAAAAATTTGGTTTCTGTAACAACACATTTTAAACCTTTTATATATACACATGTATAAAAATAGTCCATAACTTGAAAAAATAATTTAGTGTTCTAAATTTTTTAAGACATTGTATTTAGAAAATAATATTCATCTTATGTTCTTGAGGTCATTTAAAAATTATTCTGGTGAGGTAAATACCTGTGAACTAGTTTAAAACCATTATGCATTATGCTGCTTACATAACTAAATTATATAAAAAATATTTATTTACTTTTAAATTTTAAAAGCGAATTCTAATGATTTTAACTAATACTTCTCTCTTTTTTGTAAAAATGTTTTGAATAAGGCACTTACAAAAGAAAAAACAGCCATTAAAAATTAATAAAATTAGGGAGACATTTTACAATAATTTTTTTTCAAAAACACTCACAAAAGTGGATTTGTATTAGCTATGGTAAAGTAAAATAATTAGATACATTTTTTAAGGTCAAATATGTATTCAAGTCCATTTTTCACCTTGTTCCAAAATAGTTAAATGGCAAAAATAACACAATCAAAACTTTTAACTTAAGTTTGCAATAGTTATGCTTCCATTTAAACTTTTTTTTTCCAGTTATGAAATGTAGGATAATGTTAAAAAAAGTTTTAGTATAAATTTTTTTATTTTTCACAAATAAGAGAAGCATAGAGAAACCAACACTGTAAAGCACAATTAATTTTTTTTAAACACTACTAGAAACAAATTACTATTACTATTAGAAAAATCAAAAGCAATAGCATCAAATTAAAAAGTAAACTTTCAGAATATATGCAACAAATTTAAATTATATATCCCTTAATAATATTTCATTGAAAATATATAAATTAAAATGCATCAAATACTTTTAACTATATTACATCAAAGAGATAATACAAATTTATATTTTAAAATAAGTCAAACAAAAAAAAAATTAGCCAATAAAACATATGAATAAAATAAGACAAATTGCCTCATAATTTTTAACTGAGTCTTTTAAATCATTTAAATGTACAGTTAATATATAACTACATTTACAATTAATATATAAATACTGCTTTTCATAAAATGTATAAAATTTTTTAAATATATTTGTCTATGAATAATTTAGATATTTTATTACAGGAAAAATATAACATTTAATTTACCTCAACTATGTCACTATTGGTTCTGCTTTCATGAGGTTCATTATATTCAGTATATTTAAGGAGTACTTTGTCCATATCAGTACTGGCATACTGAAATAATTTATTGGTGCTGTTAAATATAATTAGTGCTATTTCACAATCACACAAGACACTGAGTTCATAAGCCTTTTTCATTAAACCAAATTTTCTCTTTGTGAAAGTGACCTGGAAATAAAAAGGAAACATTATTTTAAAATTCTTATTTTATAATACATCCATACTTCTAAAAGTACAATTTAAATTTAGCATTATATATGATCAAAAGGCAAACATTTTATATTTTTGCTTTATAATTTCAGACAAGTTTAATCATTTTTCCCCAGTAATATTTTGCATACAATACATATTTATATATACAGTCAAACCTTGCTATAGTGAACTAGTACTCAGTTGTAGTGAATTTTTTTTTACTGATTCTAACTGGACTCCTATTAAAACTAATTTCAAATGTTTATAGGGCATCTTGAGAAAATGAAAGCCTACTTATAGTGAACTGAAATTTCTTTAACACACATTTTCTTTTATCCAGTTTTTTAAAGATAATTTTATATATACTATCCAACTAAAAAGTTCAAGATTTAAAGGGACATTTAAAGGGAAATTTTAAAAAATGTATTACAATAATTAACCATAAATTTTTAAATATTTATCAGAATGTCAACAAATTTGGGTAGAATTTTCTAGACACATTAAGGAATAATTTGAAATAGGAATCTGAAATTGAACAATTTTTGAGATTTGTTATTAAATTGACAGTGTTGATTCTGTATAAGTAACTGAAATGTACTTAGTCAAAAATCATAATTTTTTCCTTAAGATGTAGAAAGGAAATAAGTACAATATTTCAAAATTTCTCATTTAAAATGACATAAAAAATTGTTAAGTCAGTAATTTATTAATTAGTAAACTGTGTGTTATCCCAATGATTCTTTTTAAATAAAATTACTGTTAAAAACTTAGAAATTTCAATGTTATAACACAATTGGATATAATGAACTTTGTATTGGGTTTGCAGATAATCTGCTATATTAGAGTTCTATCTGTGTGTGTGTGTGTGTATGTATGTATGTATGTATATATATATATATATATATATATATATATATATATATATATATATATATATATATATATATACACTGAGTTCACAAAAGAATTAAAATTAATTTATAATAAGAAATAATTACAGTACAATTAGTTTAAAAAAATGTAACTTTTTAAAATAATTGTACAATGTAATTGAGATATATAAGAACTTAATAAATCTTAACATATTCATTTAAGAATAGCTTGTAAAGTAAATTAATTACCTGTCTATTTCGCTCATCAGTTATTCTAGATATTTGAATCTTTTTACGACCCATGATGCTTTGACTTTTTACAGGAGCTGAACCAATACCTTCCAGTTCAAAACTTTTAATCTGTCTTATAAAAGAAACTGTTGCCTAATCTTTTTAAGGGCAACTCCTTCACAATTCAACACCCTAAAATAAAAATTAGAAACATAAGTAAAATGTAAGTACTTTTAGTTAACATTTATGTGAACTAAAAGCTTTAGCTTTTATAAAAACTTACTATATCAATTCAACTAATTTATGATGTGCTACACTTACAAAGAACAATTTTTTTAGATAATATATAGTATTCACTAATCTATTTTTCCACTGAGAAACATAACATATTTAAATAAAACATAATTTTTTCAAATATTTTACAATCTTATTATGATGTTATATATACATATAACACATATTAATATTGTCCATCCATTTAAATCACAGTAGATTTGGAAATTTTGAAACTTATATTAATAACAAATTTCATATACTTTAAATATGAATTTTCAGGGTGAATTATTTATTACTCTAAAAATTCAGGGAAGTTTTTTTTAATATATTTATTTTTAACTTAATTTATGAAAAAAAAAATGCAGAGTTAAAATTATTATAAGAGAGTATAATAATAAAATACACTCAAATGTAAATAAATAAATAAATAAATATTTATTTATTTATTAATAAAATATTTAGACACTTAAATAAATGTTTAAATAATTTAAAACTTCAAAATATTCAATACTGAAAAAAATGAATATTGGTAAAAACAAATAGATAATCTTACACTATGAATTTAATGGTTTTCCACTTCTAGGATATTCTAATTATTATGATAGGATAATCTGCATTAGAAGTTCTTAAAAAATGTAATATCGCAGTAATGTTCAATACGCCTACACAACATAGTATTGGAGATGTGAAAGCGAGAGAAGAGAAGTTCAAGAATTATACATCAATGTTGTTTTTAACTACAAATAAGAATACAGGAAAATATTCTATCGCGATACCTTAAAATCCTTGTTTTAAACAGAAAAATACATCTTTATTCGTCAATATTATCCAGAAAAAATTCATCAATAGTTTTGAAAAATTAACTACGCATCTAAAAATAATAACGATACATATGTCAAAAATATGATAAGTTAAAATAACAGCGACAAGACAATAATATTATTGATGTAATATTTTGACTTTTCATCTTCTGACATAAGAAAATACCGAAACCAACGACCGACATTTTACAGCGTTCAAGTTATCACTAAGAGAGCACATAATATAACGCAGTTTTCATTACTCAATACGAGCATTCTAAAAGTCTACATATTAGATACAGGTGCTTCATAAACGTTAGCGGTTCACCGGAAACACAATTGATAGATAGTTAAAACCCCACAACAGATGAAAAACTGTGAAAGAGCGGAGAGGTGTGTGGGCATGTGTAAACTCATATCCCAAAAATAGTAACATACCTTACATCCCTTCAGCGCCTAGAGATCTAACCGTTCCTCCATCGGGCATGTGCTTCGCAGGGTTGCAAGGAGGAGAGCTTGGCGATCATGGAATTGCCAACTTACGCCAACGTCAGAGATAAAATCACAACTGAGCTGGGATACCGTGATGACGATATGCTTGGGTTAAGTGAAAGATGGCAGAATATCCGTTTGTTCCAGATTTTTTTTTATTTAGTTTCGCTGTGTAATATGTTTATTACATTTTAGATTTATAAAAAAAATTAAGGTAGATAAATAGATATACTCATTCTCGAAAATGGAACAAATACTGTAGAATAATGGGTTTTTATAAAATGAGGTAAAATGCGAAAAATACTTATAAGCAAACTAAATAGAACTAATTTATCTTTCTTTAAAATTAGATTTTATCCATTCCACATATCAAATAACCTTATGAATGTGCTCAAAAGTGAAAAGTATTATGTTAAATTTTTACTACAAATGGAAACCATGAAAAATATCTAACTAGTAATGAAAAATGGTAGGCGTGGATATAGTTGTAATATAATTAGAACACTCTCCCTAAATACTCATATTTAAATAATAACCAAGTAAAATATTCATCTTAAAAAATAACGAAAATGTATCAATACGCGGCTGATTCTGAATCATTAAGAACAAGATTTTAACCACTTCCGTACACATAGTGCTACAGAAAATGAAATATTCTCCCTTATCTAAAATACTTCCAATTACCCATCAAGAAAATATTTATTCCAGCAAAGGAAGAATCAAAACTTTTGCTTGTATTTAGCAGTCTCATTGTTATACAGTACAGTTTTCGAAGGCGATATGATATCTGTACCCCTAATAAAATTGATTTAGAAAATTAATGAGCAATTAGTTAGAAAGAAAAGATAAAACTATTACAATCCCAAATTGGCCGACATATGAAATGCATTATAAAATTATTAAAAGTATAAAGTTATATCTTATTATTTTTAACCACTGATCACATTTCGCAAAAGCGAAAAGGCATTTTATTACTGAAGATTCCAATCTAGTAGTAGAATTGTTGGATTCACTGTATTATAGGCATGCAATTCAAGTATTTTTGCTGGATAAAGTGTTTAGGCTCGTCTCTGATAAAATATCAATTAAAAATAACTAGTGCGTTATTTTATCCGACGGAAGTTCAATTAATAAATAGAAATAATGATTGTCGAGTATGTAAACGGAACTAGATTCACTCTTCTTGTTATTGTTATAAGAACGGTTAAATGCATTTATTTATCTCAAGAAAACTTTTCTCTACCCCAGACCTGGCCGGTCCAAAAGGCCCTGCGGGCCGCATTAGATGTGTATTTTATGCTGGGGATCATACTGTATATTTGTATAAAAGTATGTATATATTTCAGGGGAAAATTTAAAACAATACATTACTATTAAAGCATTATTATTATTGTTATTATTATTATAATTCATAAATAGTAGAACAGTTAAAAATTTATAAATATTTAAAGTATTAAATCAACCGAATAACATATTCACCATAATAAATGCAATTTTTATCTCAATTACATATTTTGCGAATTTCGCCGTGGGTCACAAAATTTTAACGATGGTCACTATTTGACCAGTCCTGCGGACAACATACTGCCCGTCAGTATAAAATTTTGCTACCCGTGGCGGAATTAACGAAATTTATAATTGTAACAAATATACATTAATTACAGTAAATATAATATTATTCGATTAATTTATTGATTCTAATTATTTAAGCATACTTATAAATTTTTAACTGTTCTATTGTTGTTAATTTATGACTAATTAAAAAAATTATCTATGCTAAAAATTATTTTATAGTCTGTCGCTGGCATCAGATATAACTTATGTAGGAATTTATTTTTCGATATATGTTTTTAGTTTGTGTTCGATGTAACGATATTTTTGGTTAAATAAATTAATTCAAACATCCTAATCAACCTGCCAACTGCTATGAAAAAATCGTAGTTTCTACGAATTCAGCAAATAATTACGATCCTACGAAAATCGGTAAGAAAAGAAAAAATACGAATTTTTGTCAAAAAATATATAATTGGGATTAACTAACTATATTTGGCAAGGTATCACGTTTAGCATGAAAGTATGAGTATATTTTTCTTTTGAGAAATATCTTATATTTTTATTATTACATAAATATTAGGCAATAATCTGTAGTGTCACAAAGCCCATAAATCATTATTCTTCTTGGATAATCTCTCTCTCTCTCTCTCTCTCTCTCTCTCTCTCTCTCTATATATATATATATATATATATATATATATATATATATATATATATATATATATATATATATATATATATATATATAATATTTGTGTGTGTGTAGGAATTGGACGCAAAACGCAACAGTGTCATTTGATTACACCTTTAAATGATATATGCATTACAAAAAATAATAAACTGTTATTTTAAATTTAAAGATATTTATTTTTATATTATAAAAGGATGAGAAAAAGTTTAGCATAAAGCAATTTACATAATAAATAATTATAAAAAAATAATGTATATAATTATTATATTAGGAATTAAAATTGAAGCAACCAGTTATGTGTTTGATAAGACTAATAGGGTAATTAATTACATAAGTACTACTATAAAATCCTTTAAATGCTCATTGCTATTATTTCTTGAATATATATATATATATATATATATATATATATATATATATATATATATATGTGTGTGTGTGTGTGTGTGTGTGTATGTAATGTGACGGACTTCTCGATGGGTGGTTGCAGTCATGGCCATAAAAATGATACCATTTCAGCTAAAGACCTTTATTAAGATAACGTTGAAGGACGAGTTCCCACTTCATCATAGGGACAGGACAAACTGAAGGGTCAGCTAGCATGAAGTTCTACGTACAAGACACGTAACACCTGGGTCAACATCTGTGGGAAAATATCTCTAGAAAAATCTGTCTCCGACATATATATATATATATATATATATATATATATATATATATATATATATATATATATATATATATATATATATATATTGCCGAAAATAAAAAAAAATCTCTTAGAAATAATATGCTAGTTCTTAAATAGCCACTGTTGAAAAAATAAATGTAAACATTGTTAAAATGATTTCTTTCCAAAGTTCCCAAAATTCCGGGTTTTTTATATATCTAGATGTATTTGATCCACAAAATCTACAGTAATAATAGTTATAATTGTGATAATATTGTTTTCAATTTTTACCTTAAATTCATACATACGCACACAACATACATACAATGCGGCCCTCAGGCATAAGATTCACTTCCAATGCGGCCTGCGGAACCTTTTCGGATAACCAGGCTATATACGACTCAAGCATTTCCTTTCAAAATAACTTTATTTGGCATCCATTCTGTTCAAACGCGCTAGATTAGAAAAAATTTTCCACAATCATCTCTTCCTTATCTTCAGAGAGACGCCAATAAATCTATGTCCAACCAACTTTCCATTGTTTTAGCATCAGCTAAAATTAATGGTTAGGGTCGCTGGTTTCAAAGCCAAAAGTGTGTGACGGTATTATTTGTTCTGCATGAAAAATACACATTGAAATTCTAAACAGGATTGAAATGAAAGTAGCCGGTTAGTGCCCACATAAAAGAGATGAGGACATGAACCATTAAATTTACAAATCAGAAATAAAATCAACCAGAGGATTTGCATAAAATTTAATACAAATTCCCGTAACGTAGGGTGATGAGATGTGAAGGATTTTAATGCAATTGTAATGAGAGATAAGGAAATCAACGCGATAAATGAGATATGTAGTCGTGTAATTCGTTTAGAGTATTTCAAGCATATCGTAAAAGAAATTAGATGAGTTACTAATGGAAAAAGGATGTCGGTTACTTATAAAACGGTAGTTTATGAGAAAATATAGTAATTTCTGAGAGCCCATCTCAAAAGAGTGTAATATATTGCCCAATTATTCACGGTATCTTACCCTTTTTTATATATTTTTTAACCAACACCAGTTTTAGCTTTGCAAAACTCGTAAAATTTTAAAGCAACAATATACTGTTACATACTGTTGGTACTACTTCATAATATTTCTGAAAAAGATTAAAACTTTTTTTTAAAGGTGGCACAGATTTATGAAATGAACTTTTAAACAAAATCTAAAGTACCCAAGATGGGCAAAAAGATTTGTTTGTGTAATTGCCTGGTAATTATAGTATTCGAATAATGTAATGTAATTCGGATTTATGAAATGAACTTTTAAATAAAATCTAAAGTACCCAGGATGGGAAAAAGATTTGTTTGTGCAATTGTCTGGTAATTATAGTATTCGGATAATAATTTAGCTCTAAATTAAAAATATATCACCTATTTTACAAAGTTCCAGGTGCAAAACGTGACTGAGCTCTGCCTCCCCCTCCAGAAATTATACTATTTTTTTTAACTAAAAAAAAAAAAATCAAATTTAGTGAAATTTATATATGATTTAATATTAATATTAAATATTAATAACTGAATTAAACATTAAATAAAATTTCATATATTCATAAAAAGTTCATGAGCAATCATGCATAATATTGTTTCAATAATTATATAAAATAATTGAGAAAAAATATTGAAATTATAAAAGTAGATAGAAGTTTAAAAAATAAATTTTGATCAAGTAGGCGGTTTAAAAAAATTACATTGGAAACTGTACTTTTATTATCTCAGTGTTAAAATGTAATACCGAATTCTAGATTTATATATATAATAGCTGCTTCGTACCCAACCTTCGGTCTGGGAAGCAAAAATTTTAGGAATAAAGGTTTAAATCAACTACTATAGATAAACAAATTTATAAAATTATTAAAAAACTCGTAAGCTACAGATTGTTGACAAATATGATAATTTTTTACAACAGAGAATCCCAATTATAAATATGTAGGTGCATAGTATTGCCCGGAAACACACACACACACACACACATATATATATATATATATATATATATATATATTTTGGGAGGGAGGCTTGAGTTTATGGAAGACCTCTCCTCTCTGACTACGGCCCTGATATTTATGAGAGGTGACCTCTTTATAGAGAGGTCCTTGAGAGAGGTTTCACTGTATGTCTAGGTCCAGAACTTTAGTAACTAAACTTTAGTGGAATAACTAAGATTTGGGAACTCCGGGCGATTGCAATGCCCGTGTGTAGGATCGCATTTTGCTTTTGAACCATTTCTTCCAAAAGAAAAGAAAATGTGTTCTATGGAACTATAATGTAAGCCTTCTAATCTATACACACACATATATACATAGGTACATAGTCTTTTACTTATTTTAGTGAACGTTCGAAAGACAACAACAGTTAACTAACTGGCACAAATACTTAAAATTTCCATTTAAAATATTGAATTTTTTTTAAATAGTTGACAGATTATGCCACAGACGATTTCTTTTTACAAACTTTTAGCTCATATAATTCTCTAATAAACTGAGAAACATCCAAATTATTACCGAGTTGATACCGTATTCTTCTTATAGCTGATTATATCGTAAATAGTTTTTTTTTTTTAATTAAGTTTGAAAAATGAACGTTCCGCGAATTCATTAGTTAAGTTCTTAGGAAAATGATCAAGTTTGGAACAAAATTAATTTTTGTTATTAATTTCAAAACTCTCTCAAAGGTGAGAAATCTTTGTCCAATACGGAACATCCCGCTGTTATTTCATCACAAAGTTCCTCTTTATGTGTATCCGATGATTCTAATCAATTAATCCGAAAAATTTCTTTGCGGTATTCTTCTCAGTTCGGTTAGGCAATTCTACGCCTCTCGATTCTCCAACTCCGTGCCTGAGCACGGACTAAGGAAATGTTCGGCTCATAAATTTCAAATACGTACAAGGATCTTGCAACCGAGGGCGGGTCTAACACTAACGGAAATGAGTTGTGCGATACTGTCTGTCTCTTATTTTTCGTGTAAGGCTATTTTAATAAGCATTAACAAATTGAGAGGGTGGATGATTCTTTCTTACTCTTCTGTTTTGTTAAAAAAAAAAACTTTTATTTCATATTTAAGGTTTGGTTCTGCGGTCTACTTTTTGCAACGCAAGGGCTAATGAGACCGGTAACTACTGCTTAAAGCTGATTCCGAACACTCATGTCTCAGTGGGAACCGAACCCACGAATTTCGGTACCGAAAGCCAGCACCCTAACCATTCGGCCATCGTTCGGCTTTCATACTTAATAAGATAATACATTTCAGTCTTTCTGTTTAGTGACTTTTTCATTTGCCAATTTGTTATGTACTCTTAAGTTTCCCACTCTCATTTCAAATTATAAGTCAAATTCTTCCTTCTCAAAAATATTCAAATTCTAATTTGAAAACTAAACCTATCTAAACAGTTAATAGACTGCAACATTTTCTATAGATTAGTAATAGTTTTTTTTTTATTTATAGATAATATTTGATTAAAATAACTTAAAAGAATGCGTTGAGATTATGCGTTGAGGCAACATGCATGAGTAACACATTGCATGCGGGACACGTACTAGTACGGGTTAGTGTAACAGCATGGTTTGTTTGTGGGTACAAAAATAACGGTATATACAAGAAAACGAAACCGAATATTCTTGTCTTTCATTTTTTTATAATGTAAAAATGTTTATATACAACATAATTCGAAAAAATTAAAACTATATACTACTATTTCTATTTGATTTTTCCTATTTACGATACTATTATAAATTTATCCACTAAAAATATATTTTTTGTTTACAAAAATCTTATGGTTGTTATTTATATATATTTTTTATATATTTCAATATAAAATACGAAAAGTTGGTTAAAAAGTTAAATAATTTTCGATCTATTGAGATTTAACTGAATAACTAAATTTAAGCGCAAAATGCCCACTCCCGTACAATTTCGCCGCGAAATGTACCCACACACAATGTGTTAATACGTTGAGATTATGCTTTGAGGCAACATGTATGAGTTTTGAATACAAATTCTTCTTTTTCAGGTATTCATAATTTTAAGATTAAAATTGTTCTGTTAACATTAAATTGTAAATTGTTTGTTTACTTTAAAAAGTTTTTTTTTTTAAATTTAATGAAGGCAATATAAATAAAATTAAATAAATTTATATGCTTCTATTGTTGAATGAATGAAATCACCTTTAGGGCAGTTCCTGGGGGGATTCCCCAAGAGCAGGGCACTGCGACCAGAGGTCTATGCTTCTATTGTTACTTAGAAGGTTCATTAACAGCAGAGAATAAGAGTTTGAATATCATTGGCTGAGAAGGTTGCCCCTCCTTCTGTTGCACGATTCATGTACGTATATGACATTTGTGTCCGGTCCTGACCATGTGATAATCGATTCCTGTTTAAGCACATCAACAGCACGAGACTTATTCATCGACCACTTCGCTCTCCACCCCTGCCCGATTGCGAAAGCACAATGGCGTCCTTCTTTTCCATGCTGCGTGAATGTCCACACATCTCGGATGGCCTGCAATGAATGCGCGCGTTTTGGTGAACGATCGACCTCCAGAGCATCAATGATCATCAGTCGTAATCAGGTGCTTAGGAAAAATTCGATGTCCTGATATGATACGGAGTGCCGTTCACACTTGCATGATCGAAGAAAATCTTGATAAGGATTTTAAGAAGTGCATAGGCACCAAAGAAGAGGGATGTTACTGTTGGCACAAAACCGCCAAGTGAAGACCAGAGGTGGCCAAAACGCTGTTGAATTCACGACATTTATAATCGAAACAAACAGCGCACCAATTATATTGAATTGTAAAATTGTAAGTTGAGAACACAATAAAATTGCACAAATATTAAATCGCTTTAATAGTTACTGATTTTAAGAAGAGCAGGGGCACCAAAGAGGAGGGAATTTGCGGGTGCCCCAAATTCGCCCAATAAAGACCAGATGTGACCAAAAAATGACGGTGTTCAGGAAATTTATAATCGAAACAAACAACGATTGATATAGAAAATTGTAAAATCGTTAACTGAATACATATTCAAATTGTAAAAGTATTAAATTGCTTTAATTGTTGCTACTTTTAAGAATGCAGAGGTACCAAGGAAGAGGAAATTTACGAATGGCCCAAAACCGCACAATAAAAACCAAAGGTGACAAAAAAAAAAAAAAAAAAGTGGAATTCACGACATTTATAATCAAAACAAACAGCGCACCGATTATAGTAAACTGCAAAATCGTAAGTTGAGATCACATTAAAATTGTACAAATATTAAATCGCTTTAATTATTACTAATTTTAAGAAGAGCAGGGGCACCAAAGAGAAGGGGAATTTACGGGCGCCACAAATCTGCCCAGTAAAAACCAGATGTGATCGAAAATCGACGGTATTCAGAAAATTTATAATCGAAACAAACAACACACTGATGACAGTAAATTATAAAATCGTAAATTGAAAACACATTAAAACTGTAAAATTATTAAATTGCTTTAATTATTACTGGTATAACTGTATATATATATATATATATATATATATATATATATATATATATAGTCAGGGCCAGTTCTCGGCTATTAGTCGTTTATGTGCACAATTTATTTACCCTACCCCTACCAATATAGATTCCCAGTATATTAATGGCTAAGTCCGTAGGTTCCCAACCTTTTCTAAAGCACCGGCCCTTTTACAAGGAAAAAATTCTAACGTCCTCTCATCCGCAATAATTAATTACAACAAATATCAAAACACTGTTGTATTTTATATTTACCTATTTTATTTTTATGCTTATCTGTTAAAAATCACAAAGTAGAAATTGATTAAGACAACCATCAATTTTAGTAAAAACTAATTTATTATAAATTTAAAAGCAATAAGAAATAAAAAAGAGCCAGCTGCAGTGGGAAAAATCGAGGTTACTTAATGTCTCACAAGAATCTCTTACTCGTGTCAAAATGGGTAAGCCGCTGCTTTTCGGTACAAGATTTCCTGGGTTCTAATCCTACAAATGGCATGGATTTTCGTTGCCGTTCGGAATCCGCTTCCTGCAGTAAGTTACGATCTCATTAGCCCTAGTGTAGCAAAACAGTAGACCGTAACATTCCAAACCCAATCCATGTGAAGTTTTACTATAGAAAAGAGTTAAACGGGCTGTATTCTGCCTTTCAATACCCTAATCTGTGGTTCTGCATCCCACAGATAGCACGGTTATTTGAAGCACTCGGTATTAGTTTGAAAAAGTAGATCCAGACACTGTTAGTAAGTCCCAATCTCATTAGCAAAAAAGTAGATCGTAGTGTTTGTTCCAAACCAACTAACAAACCCTTAATCGTATAGCATAAAAACAAATGCTAATGCATCAATGATTATAAACAAATGCTATACAAATGATGTAGCATAAAAACAAATGTTAACCCTTTGCACCCCAGCAACACTTAAAAAATATTTATTGAAACCGTACAATACATTATTTTAAACAGGTAAAAAATAATTAAAAAATTTATAATACGAAAATTTATTGAAAAAGAAAAACTGAATTTTCTAAAAAGAAAAGAACATACTTTTAAACTAAGTTATTTTGCACAAATAACTTGTAAAAAAAATCTATCTTTGTCAGAAATTTATTTCTGGTGTATCCAGAATATATATTTTAAGTTAACAAATCCAAAATGTATTTGAGCAACAATCATGTGCGTCTGATCAAACAGTGAACTTTCTTTACCGGAAATTAAATTTAGTACGGCAATTCGTTAGAGTTTACGAAAAAAAAAATTGCTAATTGCAGCGTTGTAGGATAGCGAGATAGCAATTAGAAATAACATCGTCTTTTGAAGCTCACTGTACTTTCAAAATATGTGACAAGAATTGGGAGATATGTTGTAGATTTGCAACACTCTACAACAAAGAGTTAAACAATATTTTCTAAAGCCCCGAATTCATATTCAAAGTTTCGGCATCCTTTAACTCGACACAACCAGGTTTTTTGTAATTGTTCGTTTCTCATTGGTTTACTTTTGTGGTAGAAATCGAGCAACTTTTGAGTCCTTTGCCGCTCGAAACATCAAAGCAGTTCCGCTCGAATTTTACGCTTATGGAAGACGGAATGACTGGCTTTGCTTTTACTTCGAAATATTCATTTTTTATTTATGCCATTATCAACGTACGGGTGCCTAAAATTAATCATACAACACTATGATGAGTTTATACATACACATAGCTAGCTCTCCGAGCTTATGACAGGGACAGATGAGGTTACATAGGCTATACCTTTTTAAACAAAGGTAATAGTGGAAAGGTGAAATTTTCATAACATGATTTGTACAACGTCACACATTTTAGTCACAATTTTCCGAATGCATGTAAACCTAAAACTGACATAGTCATTCATAATGTAGCAAAGTGTGTTTTTGGCTACTTAGCGACATTCTTTGCACTACCTGCTTAAGGTTCTTCTGGAAAATTCTAGGCATTACACGAATGTATATTATATGCATATATACACAAGTACGGTCTCTTGCAGAGTCTTCGAGTCTACTGTTTGCAGTGGTAAATGGAGATTTAACACTATCCAGTCACACCTGTTTTAATATAATTCGCACAATCGTAAAAATTTCGTTACACAATTATCCTAATGCAGGTTAACCTAAAAGTAATATATTCATTAATAGATATGACCCTCTCTGTGTGTGTGTATATATATATATATATATATATATATATATATATATATATATATATATATATATATATATATATATATATATATATATATATATATATATATATATGTCAGGTTTGAAAACCTAAAATTAATAATTAGGGGTTTGAGAGCAGAAAACGTAAATCACGTTTTTAATGCAGGCGCCCGAATCTTTAATAACTCATTATAAAAGCGCGTAAGGATTAAGAGAGAGCGTCTTGAGAAACGGTTGCTGCATGAAACCTCGCTAAGCAGGGCTCCTTTGTTTAGCCTATGCCCGCCAACTGACCGACGCCATGTTTTATTAAGATGTGAATAGATAATGTTTTAAGAAGGATACTTATTGGACTCTTCATCCCTCAGGCATAGGCCTGACATATATATATATATATATATATGTACACACATATATATGTATGTATGTATATATATATATATATATATATATGTGTGTGTGTGTGTGTGTGTGTGTGTGTACACACATACATGTATATATATATGTATGTGTGTAATAGGCATTTAGGTCAATCAAAAATGAGAAAAAAAAACTATCCATACTGCCTGTAGTGAAGTCGAGTGGTCGGAAAATGAAAAAGAGATAATTCAGAAATAAAAATGAATTTATTTTAGCATTTCGTCTCCAGGGTTCCTCCCTGCGATTCACGTACACACCGTTATAAACGACTGTGAGCCAGCCAATCAGTGTGTTAATAGTTAGTCATGGGATGGAGTGGGTGAAGCAAAACTAAGTTATATAAAAGAGTTATATAAGAATTGCTGAGATAAGAGGGAATTAATTTTTATATATGCGAAGTCGCGAATTTTCCAGAATGAGAAGGGGAGAACAAAAGAGTTTCAACAAACCACGAAATTTAAGGGTGGAATATCCAGAAATATATTTTAAAATACGATTATAATTCAGTTGGATGGTTTTGGGTTAAAATATCATTACATACAAGCAAATCTTTGTCGTAAAACAAAGTGTACGGAGGGAGTAGGGAGGAAGATTGCAAATCATGGCTAGTTGGGGTAAAACAGCAAGACACAGTCTCAATGAAGAAAGAATATTTATTGCCGGAGTATCGGTTGGATTCATTCATTCACTTCGCTTCATTCTAGAAATGGGACAAACTGCGAGATCATTTAATAAACATATTCGGCAACATAAAACTGTAAGACGAATCTCTAAAAAATCTTTGAAAAAATCGGTCTCCGTCAGCATGCATCCCCTTTTTGTTTAGTATTTCCTAAATTGGCCACTAGGGTACTATAAAGTCTTAATTGATTGGACCTCCTTGACCGAAGGCGAGAACTGTAGCCTCAATGATCAGTTTAGAGTAGGGGTTCAAAGGGGAAAAGCAGTGACAAGCGGGGTCTTTCGCCCTTGATCGTAGATTTGAAAACCACTGAGAATTTTCTTGGGTCGTCTTCGGGTTTTATACAAAACCTCTACATTTGTTTACAGATTTAGCTTACATTTACCTTACAAATACACACGCACATATGTAATGACTTTTTTTTTACATACAATAAACTTACAGTTATACCAATGTTGGATAAAGAATACACATTAGAACAAAAAATAATTCGAAGGAGAAAAAGAAGATTCTGAGAAAATGTTAAAATTGCCGTTGCTGACTGGAAATCATTAGCAGGTGCTACATCGAATTGGCGATTTAACGGAATTTTAACATAAGAAAGATTTGTTGACACGCATATAACGTGTATCGTTATATCGGAGTTTAACTGTACGTGCATTTCACAATCTGTGTTAAAAAATAGTTTTAATAAAATATAAAGACTCTACAAACTATTTTACTAACTGTCCTCAAATAAGGATTTAGGCTGTTAATGCATTTATCTTAGTTTGGTTTGCTTCGGAAAGCAAGGTGAAACTTTTACAACTCGAAGGCTAATTAGAGCAGGGCCTAATAAAATATAAAGACTCTAGAAACTATTTTACTAACTATCTTCAAATAAGGATTTAGGCTGTTAATGCATTTACCTCAGTTTGGTTTGTTTCCGAAAGCTATCGTAAAACTTTTACAACTCGAGTGCTAATTAGAGCAGGGCCTACTGCTTAAAGCCAAATTCGAACAAACATGAACATATCAGACAGAAGCGGGATTTGAACCCACGGACCTACACTCAGAGCTCTATAAATTCGTCCATTGCAAGATGGGGATTACGATTTAAAATATGTATCGCTGACGACTCTTCAGAGTTTAGATTTATTTTATGTATCTTTACTCTAATCCCTCTTTTGTCCTTTTTTTTAAATCGTTAAAAAACATATTTTCTCCTTCCTAACTTCAGAAAGCGCAACCTTTACAAATTTGTCGAAATAAAATACTTAAAAAAAATTTTTTTAATATACCACACATGGAAACTTTTCTTCGTGAACCTAAATTTAACCCAGAAAAACAAAACTCTAAAATTTTTAAAATAAATTACATGCAATTGCGTTTTACATTCTCGGCAATAAATTACGCACAAAACAAATCTCTGTAGAATTTAGTAGCCCACAAAGGTGATTAATCAAGCAAGGTTTTTAACCTGTACCTCCTGTCAGCTTTATTTTCTGTTATCGATCCCAAGATGGGACTCGATTCGTGAGAATCTTGCTAATCACATTCATCATTAAACTGGAGTTCGTGAAAATAAATGAAGGTGTGTAGGTCTTTCCACTGTTCTACCGTGGTTCCGGTCAGATGAGCACCCAAACTGTTTAGAAGTTAACAGAGCAGACGAATGAATCATGTAAAGGAAAGCAGTTACATAAAGTTCTAAAAACTCTGTGATTTTTTTCTTCTATAATTCGCTATCGATGATCCGAAAATTTTAAAACCAAACATTGGAAGATGATTTCATGCCTTGAGAAATAACTAAATTAAATATTTTTTATAGCTTGATTTAATTTCCCTGAAGTTTTAGAATTTAACAGAGCGGATAATTCACTTAAAGGAAAGTAATTACAGTAGAATCTAGACGTGCCCCTATAAGACCATCGTAATAACGAAAGATCTCTATAACGTACCGAAGTTTAAAAATTAACCACAAAACCTAAGAAAAGGAATTACGACCTACATAGCTATAGCAGTTTATTGACCTATTTAACTAGTAATAGTTCTTCGTTGAAAAAAAAAATGATAATTTTTTATTGCTTTGAAGTGATCTGTGAATATTTTATAATGAAGTTCTCCAGTTTGGTTTAATTTTGAAGATAATTTTCAGTACCATCTTTCAAAAAGCATTTCATTCAAAATACTGACGTAATATTTTGATTGAAAAGGAGCAGCTTTCGTAGCCGCTTTTAAATTGCAATTTTCGACATATTTTTTTCGGTCGTCATCGTAGTAATTGTCATTTCCAATTATACATGAAATAAGTTCGTTCTTATGTAGAAAGTTCCTCAAGGCACTGAAAATGGTCATCCGCCATAATTAAAAAAAAAATAAGGCAAAAGATAGATGTTCGGAATAAAAAAATGTTCATATCAAGAAGTTTCATCAGTTCTTGATCTTCATCGTTCATTATCTGTGTTCTAATCTGACGGTATTACTGACGTTGACGGTCGGACGTGAGGATTTTGAGCTGTTTTTCGAATTATTTTTTAGTTTTGAATCCAGCACGACGAAAACATTAGACTATTGTTTCCTTGGTGATTTCTCCCCATGCGGGGTATACTGTATTTAGTAATTACGATGAAATTCACAAGGTTGTTGTAACAATTCAAAAGTAAAACTGTTCCTATGCTAAACCGATTTTGCCTTTCAATAACGGTAGTTATAACGAGGAGGATGCTATATGAGGTCTTTTGAAAGAGGATATACTGAATCTACAAGTCTGAGATTTCGCAAAAATTAATTTCGCTTAAATTTGGTGAGCGATCTTTAAAACGAAAGAAACGTAGGCAGATAGTTTAACTCCTTGCTTGTAACGCCCGAACTCAGTTCGGGCAGAGCAAATGCGCCAATTTTGGATCGCCCGACCCAAGTTCGGGCAAAATAAAAAACGGTATTTCAATTCCGTGAAGCCCGAAATAGGTTCCATCACTGCATAATATTTAATTTGCCATTTTCCCAATAGATAAAGATGCTTTACCGTGAAAAGTTTGGCATTTTTGCGCCATTTGCCGTTATTTCTCGGATACTGTAAAATGATTTGTGAAATTCACATAAATCTGATGGATGTAGAATTAATGACAGTTGATATAAATAACAATATTGTTGTATTAGTTTATTTATAATTATCCAGAAATTTATGTCATTTGATTTATTTTGCTAAAGTAATTCGAGCAAAAATTACTGTAATCCATCAACATTTCCCATATATGTGAAAATAGTTATTTCGTTAAAAAAATGATTTTTTTTAAATGATCTATATCTAACATTTTAATGATAATAACGAACAAAATTAAAGAGAGAAAAAAATTTCTATTTTTAACACGTTTTTCTCAAATATTCTCAAATAATATATTCCACAAGCAAAGGGTTAATACCGACATATACCCAAATTGAAAACTATATTTAGCTTGATTTGTTTATTTTTTAGCTCTTTTGTTCTTCTTGCATCACATTATGTAAGTATCCCCAACGTATTTTATTCGCTACAGTTTTGGAAAAATACGTTGTTAACAGTTTACAGGTTCCAATGGTCATTCGGTCGACGTCCTGGATATTATTTGGACTTCGAATGGACAGAACGTTTATCCCATGTAATCCGTGGATTGTTAAGGGATTGCAGTTTGGTACATCTTTACAGATACAAATATATATATTTCCTAATCATACATATTAAAATACTTTGGACATCGAATGTAAAGAGGAAGACGTAATCATATTTATTACTTTCCATATAAAAGCAATCTTTACAGATGGATTTCAAAATAAAGAAAATTTTTGGGAGCAATAGCGAACTTCCCTTTTAGTCTATAAATATTAACGGTATATTAAACTAATCCAAAATTTCTATGTTATCAAACCTTTTTATCCTTCTTCTTTACGTTTCGTTAGTGTTTCAGTGTAAAACGCATACCATCCACTCTGGTGGCTAAGCTATGATTTCCAGATTAGATGCTTTTTTCCAACGTTTTTGCTATTGATCTTTATTACAAAAGACAATATAATTTATGCTACGATGATTACCTATATTTTTTGCCCGATGAAATACCAATCCTGGTATGGATATCTAAATTGGTCTAAGTTGTAGGTACCAGTCTAATAAACCTTCTAGAGGCAAAAGATTCAGGCTTGACTAAAGAACTGGGTTCCCCCGCTAACTTGGCGATAATGGTTTAAGTATGGTGGCCTAATATTTTCTCCTGATCTCACCGTGTCCAAACAATCTGTAACTATATTATAATTTATATGATATTTGCATCCAACTCTCCTTGTGTAACTCTTTTCTTATATAGTAAAAGTGCGCAATGCTTAAAAAAAAATTAGATATAACAAACCATTAATGATTCGCTATGGCTGATTTTTAATACTTTGGAGCTATTGCATTTGTAAACTGTTAAGGGATTAATTGCCCGTAAATATAAATGTTCGGTTTTCAAGTCGTTTTCTTTAATTAAATAAGAGTATATAATTCTATTATGATGGCGCACTGTGCGTTAATTAAAGTCGCCAGAAAAAGCAATAAATACAATGTTTGGATGGATTACTTTTGTATTTTAGTAAATATCGCCAATATTTTTGCCAAATTTGTCAAGGGGAACCCAATTCTTAAGTAGTCCCAAGATTCATTGGCAATACTAAAGAATTAAATTAAGATGTGCAGCAAAAGATTCAGAATGCTGAACAGCAGAGACGGTTTGAATAGGTAATACCAAGTATTACGATTGATAAAAGAGAACATAAACTAATACGATCGCTTAGCTAACAAGCATGAGTGTTGTCAAGGTACTTGTTACAACTAGTTACATTGCCTTATCTATAAAAACTGGCAAAAAGTTGCATCAAATCTGATCAAGATATAACTAGTTCAAATATCACCGCCAGTGCACAATACTAAACAAATAAATGCAACAACAGATGAAGTAGGCAGAGCAGATAAAGTAATACCTAGTATTACAATTTATAATAAAACACAAACTATTGCATTCGCTAAGTACACGAAGGTCATGACACTTGTTTTAACTAGTTTTATTGCCTTATCTGCAAGAACCTGCACAAAGCTAGTTATAATCTGATCAAGATACAACCAGTTCAGAATACTAAAGAAATAAAACATGCAAGAAAAGATCAAGTATGCAGTACAACAGAGAGGGCTTATGCAAGCAATACCTAGTATTACGACTGATAATAAAGACCGCAAACTAATACAATTCCTAAGTTAACGCGCACAAACGTCATGGCACGTTACAACTAGTTTCACTGCCTTATCTGCAAAAACTCGCACAAAGACAAAGCTACTTATAATCTGCAAAAGAGACTGATAGAACGTGATAATATCCTACCAAGATCAGGATAATAAATTCATGATTGCGATAAGATCTAATGATAAGAAGAAATCGCTAAAGGACATTTTTTGAAAGCCAGTCTCCAAAGTACGGTTTTTCAAAAATGCAGCATAAGGCAGTGAGATATAAAGTGTGGCAATATAAACAAAATTCTTTATGAAACTCACAGACTTCAGATATAAGAGATTATTTTTAAATGCAAATTATTTCAGAACAGTGCTACTATTATATATTATGATCTCCCCCCCCTCTCAAAATTAAATCTGTTCAAAATATTTTGACACTGAAATTCTTTTTTGAATGCTCAGCATAAATTAGTTAAAATAGCTATAATAAATTATAAAACAAACTCTACGAATTATAAAAAATTAGTATAAACAAAAAGAATAAACAAACTTGATTCTATACAGTATATTTGAATTTCTTAGAAATAAAAAAGATAATATTTACTAATTTTTACTGTCCAAATTTAAATATTTAACTAAAGTTTCAAAAGCGCTGCTAGGAAATATTTATCAAAAATGAAAATTTTTTATTGTGATTTTTAACGTAAAATAGTATTTGGAACATAAAAAAATCGAGACTTTAATAATAAAAATATTAATCTAGTGAATACATTACAATTAATTTATGCTGAATATGCTTAGATAAATGAGAAAAAGAAAAAGAAATGTTTAAAAAACCTTAAATGGCATATTTTTTTAGTAATTAAAATACATAGTTAATACAAATCTTTAATAAAAAAGAACTCGGTATAGTTCGTGAGACAATTATCAAACGACTTCCAGGTAAAAATATATTTTTAATACTAAACAACTGCTACAACAGGATATGAAATGGATTAATGAATTTTTAACCATGACTGTATGCATCTAAAGATATATTTTTCTTATTATTTCTGCAACATTAAAAATCTTAACCTGATTCATTGCTCAAACTTGAGGCTGTATTGACTTTTTAATTACTTAATGCATATATTTAAATAATAATTTAAAAAAATTATATAAAATTGATTGGAAAAGAGAACTTAGTAGAGACCAAGGGATTATTCAAGCTACGCAATGTCATGTGTACGAAATATCGAGCACTTTTTTCTATGAATTTGTTCAGGCTACCCGGTTTGGATGGGTAATATCCCTATTAACAAAATACTGATGAATCTGACTGAAACTGAAACATTTCATAAACTGATAATACTATTACAGTTGTCTATATATTTTTCTAACTATATATACTTTTCGAAATTGTAATATCTTATTTTTTATCAATTATTATAACAATTTAATGTCTAAAAGTGAATAAATGTCATTGCGTATATAAATACAGTACTTTTTCAATAAGAACACGGATTCATATTAATCGGGATAGTCTGATCAAGCCCGGGGTTTAACACTAAACATAGCATAACCGGCCAAATGACCGGTAATGTATATGCAAAAAATGCGATAGGTAATGAATTAAAATAGAAATAAAAGAAATAAGTATGTATTAAGTGTTTAAAATAAATAAATAAATAAATAAAAATAAAATAAAAAATAGGTATGTATTAAGTGAATAAAATAAATAAAATAAAATAAATAAATAAAAATAAAATAAATATGTATGTATTAAGCGAATAAAATAAATAAATAAAAATAAAAGAAAAGAAATAGATATGTATGAAGTGAATAAAATAAATAGATAAAAAGAAAAGAAAAGAAATAGATATGTATGAAGTGAATAAAATAAGTAGATAAAAAGAAAAGAAAAGAAATATATATATATATGAAGTGAATAAAATAAATAAATAAAAATTAAATAAAAAAAGAAATAGGTACGTATTAAGTGAATAAAATAAATAAATAAAAGTAAAATAAAAAATAAAAGAAATAGGTATATATTAAGTGAATAAAATAAATAAATAAATAAAATAAAATAAATAGGTATGTATTAAATAAATAAAAATAAAATAAAAAATAAAAGAAATAGGTATTAAGTGAATAAAATAAATAAATAAAAATAAAATAAAATAAATATGTATGTATTAAGCGAATAAAAGAAATAGATAAAAAGAAAAGAAAAGAAATATGTATGTATTAAGTGAATAAAATAAATAGATAAAAAGAAAAGAAAAGAAATATGTATGTATTAAGTGAATAAAATAAATAGATAAAAAGAAAAGAAATAGATATGCATGAAGTAAATAAAATAAATAAACAAAAATAAAATAAAAAATAAAAGAAATAGGTACGTATTAAGTGAATAAAATAAATAAATAAAAGTAAAATAAAAAATAAAAGAAATAGGTATACATTAAGTGAATAAAATAAATAAATAAAATAAAATAAATAGGTATGTATTAAATAAATAAAAATAAAACAAAAGAAATAGGTATGTATTAAGTAAATAAAATCAATAAATAAAAATAAAATAAAAAATAAAAGAAATAGGTATATATTAAGTGAATAAAATAAATAAATAAAATAAATAGGTATGTATTAAGTAAATAAAATAAATAAATAAAATAAATAGGTATGTATTAAATAAATAAAAATAAAACAAAAGAAATAGGTATGTATTAAGTAAATAAAATAAATAAATAAAAATTAAAAGAAATAGGTATATATTAAGTGAATAAAATAAAGAAATAAATAAAAATAAAATAAAATAATTAAAAGAAATAGGTATGTATTAAGTGTTGGTATATTTAGTGTTAAGGTGTACCGAAAATCCCACGGTTCTAGCGTTACGAAAGCTTCTGCAATTTTCTCTTCAGTGTCATCGTTATCCACACAGAAGCGTAGTGCCGCAGTACACTGACACAATTTACAGTCTAAAATCTTTAGTTTTACAATGTAAAATTAGCAAATAGAATTTGTTTTAGGGCAAGCTATTATACTTCAAAGCAGTGAGCTTTGGAGTGATTTATACGACAAGTAGCAAATTACTGAGGAACGTATTTGAGGAAAGCATATACATGCCCGTAGCAGTTAAGGGGTTAATTTCTGGTTGCAACCAGTTCAGTTGTAGCGTGAATTATTCATGTTTTATTCTATGTTGCATACTGACACTCCATTTACAACTACTGAATTTTGATGACTGGTGATGATCAGTGAATGAACACGAAATTTATTGGAAACATCGTATTGACAATTGCGAGTGAAAGATAAATCCGAAATTTTAATTCAACCTTCATAAACAGATAATCGGGAAATGAACACATGGAATTTATTGGTAATATCGGATTCACAATTACGAGTGAAAAGTAAATCAGAAATTTTAACCCAACCTATAAACAGATAATCGGGAAATGAACACATGAAATTTATTGGAAATATGGTATTCACAATTACGAGTGAAAGGTAAATCCGAAATTTTAACTCATCCTTCATAGACTCAAACATTTGAAACATCAATCGATGAATTGAACACACGAAATTTATTAAAAAATATCGTATTCACAACTGCAAGTTAAAGGTAAATCCGAAAACTCCGAAATTTTAACTCAACTTTCATAGACAGATAATCGGTGAATGAATATATAGAATTTATTGGAAATATTGTATTCACAATTACGAGTGAAGGGTAAATCCGAAATTTTAACTCAACCTTCATAGATAGATGATCGTTGAATTGAGTACACAAAATTTAATGGACATATCGTATTCACAATTACAAGTGAAAGGTAAATTTGATATGGTAACTCAACCTTCATAAACAGATAATCGGGAAATGAAAACATGAAATTTATTGGTAATATCGTAATCCCAATTGCAAGTAAAAGGAAATTCCAAAATTTTAAAATTTTAACTCATCCTTCATAAATTCAAAAACATTTGAAGCATCAATCGATGAATTGAACATACGAAATTTATTAAAAATATCATAATCACAATTGCAAGTAAAAGGTAAATCCGTAAACTCCGAAATTTTGACTCAACTTTCTTAGACAGAAAATCGGTGAATGATTACACGGAATTTATTAGAAATATCGTACCCACATTTGCATGGTTATGCAAAAAGTAAACGAATTCTGCAAGTAAACGGTAAATCCGAAATTTTAACTCAACTTTCATAGACAGATAATCGGTGAATGAACATATGGAATTTATTAGAAATATCGTATTCATAATTACGAGTGAAAGGCAAATCCGAAATTTTAACTCAACCTTCATAGATAGATGATCGGTGAATTGAGCACACAAAATTTAATGAAAATATCGTATTCCCAATTAAGAGGGAAAGGTAAATCTGAAATTGTAACTCAACCTTCATAAACAGATAATCGGGAATTGAACACATGAAATTTATTGGTAATATCGTAATTCCAATTGCAAGTAAAAGGAAATTTCTAAATTTTAACTCATCCTTCATAGACTCAAATCATTTAAAGCATGAATCGATAAATTGAACACAAGAAATTTATTAAAAATTATCGTATTCACAACTGCAAGTAAAAGGTAAATCCGTACAGTCCGAAATTTTAACTCAACTCTCACAGACAGATAATCGGGGAATAAATACACGGAATTTATTGGAAATATCGTACCCACACTTGCATGGTCATGAATAAAGTGAAAAATTCTGCTATAATCAATGATAAACAATGAATGTTAAATGCTTTAAGAGCTGAAAACAGTAATCGAAAGTATTGGAATCAATTTTAAAAGCCACCTACAAGTGTTACCAAGGAAATAAAAACGAATGAAGGTCACACAGCGAGAAGTTGACCTACGGAAAGATTCGAAACTGGTCAAAAACTAAATTCGAACAGGTTTTGTGACTTCAACTAAAAAGAAAAGAAAAAGTGAAGTAAAATCTTTTATCACGTCTCTTGAACCAACACTACAAAATTTTCAGTGCAGATAACTGACGTCACATAGTTTGAAAAGAAAAAATATGGGGCAATGTAAATGAGAAAAGAAATAAAACTGGCAACATATTCACTTGGTGTGATGATAATACTAAATAATGTATATGCACATTAATATTATCATCATGTTTTAAATTTACGTAATCTGATTTCATAAGCATTGGACAACCCTACACTGTTTTTAAACTTGTCTTGGTGTTTATATAACTATTGATTAAGAGACCAGGAAGGTCTTTTATGATTAATGTTAAAATTATTATTTTTATGTATTTTTTTTCACAGAAACTATCACAGACAGGACTATGAGATTTTTAAATTTGGTTGGAGCGTTACAGTCTACTATTTTGCTATATGGGAGCTACTCAGATTGGGACCTACTGCTTAAAGCCGATTCCGAATGGTTACGAACAACTATGCCTGTATGTCTTCGAACCCATGAACTTCGGTACCATTTTTTAGTTTGATAGGGGATATGCGATGCATTTTTAAAAGCTCATAGTTTTGTATTTAAAAAAGTTAATCAAATTTAATGTTTTAACAAAGGGCTAAGGAAACCGGGAACTACTGCTTAAAACCGATTCCGAACGGCTACGAACAATTATGTCCGCAGTAGAATTCTAACTCTAAAACTGAAGAGCTCATTTTAAGTTTGATAGAGGAATATGTATGAATTTTTCAAGTTTGGTTTGGCTTGGAGTGCTACAGTCTAATTTTTGCAACACGAGGGCTAATGAGATCGGGACCTACAGCTTAAAGCCGATTGCGAACGACTATGAACAACCATGCCTCAGTGGGATTCGAACCCATGAACTCCGGTACTGAAGGCCAGCACCCTAACCATTCAGCCATCGTTCGGCTATATGAATTTTTAACGGGTCATATTTTGTATTAAAAAATGTTAATTATATTTAAGGTTTTAACTAAGGCCGGTATTTTAACCTCGAGCTTTCTACTATAAAAAGTTTTACCAAATATTTAAATACCTTTATTAAAGCTGCCAGTATTATAAAACAAATTTTTTATAATAATTCCAAATCATTACATTTTATAGATAATGAAAAAGAAAATTGAAATTGTATCTTTGGTTAAAATAGATTTAAAGGTTTTAACAGCATCTGAAAAATTTATAAATATTTACTCAATATAATCGTTATTTATGTGGAGGATTACCTACATAATTTTTTTATTATATGTATCATCCAGTTTCATATTTAGCTATTTTTTGACTTAGGATGACATTGCAACTGTATTGGAACATTATTTGTTCCCTATTATATGACAGATAAACTCACTCAGTCAAACAACAGTGAACCTTGACATGTGCCCTGACAAGTTGCCCCCACATGAACCTTGACTTGCGTCAACTTGACATGTTCCCTGTCCAAGTGTTCCCACATTTTAGTACAGTTGACAGTTAATCAAATTTTGCTCAAAGGTTTACCATGACTGATTCCAAATTTAATCAAGTTTCGCCTTTTGTTAAATTTCTTGTATTAAAAGAGACAATATTAAAGATGCCACATTTAAGATATTTTTTAGTAGCTAAGTAAAATACTATTTTTTCTCAATACAGGGTTTAGATTTAATTATATACAGATTCATAAGCAATATTTTTTGAAAAAATTACTTTTACAAATTTACATCTTTGAGGGTGAAAATACCAAGCGATAAATTATTAAACGCACTTGTTAAAACAATTTTTTCATATAGTGTACAATTCTGTTCTAACATTACACCGTCCTACCATTCAAAATGCTTAAATATTATAAATACAGCATGCAAATAACAATCAGGGGTATATTTAAACAACCATTAAACGAACATTTCGTCATTCTTTTAAATTACTCGATCTAGAATTCTAAACCTGCGTATTGATTTTCTAGAACAATCTGTACAAGAATAAGTGATGTAATGTGTGCGATATAAACTTAATCTCATTTCACAAAATTTTAACGCTTGATCTACGCCCACACAAACGATAGCTCATGGTAAATCAAAAGATTCGAGGATTAACTGTTTAAATGGGAAATCTAAGCTCGCCAGAAATCAAATGGGGAATTCCAGTTTTATTTAAGGCAAAAATAAAATCCTCCAAAACCATTTGCTTTCATTTTATTAGACATACCTTTCTTCAAATCTAAAACTAAGTAGCTACAACCGATATTCTACAAAGTGGACTGTAAAGTTGAACACCGTGCAGTATGTTTTATTACTATCATTAAAAAATAAGTTTTAAGACAATGAACTAAGGCTGCTACCATATTACTATCGACATATGTAACTGGTGACTTTCACGTCATAATGACGTCAAATCACCAGAGATGAGAATTTGGTACCATAAATTTCCTACTCTGACATCATTATGACGCAGAAGTCACCAGTGACATATGTCGACCGTAATATGGTAGTACCCTAAATGTACTACTTTGCACACGAGGTAAGTAATAAAGTAACAAATTTAGTAAGTGTAAAATTATTTATTTTACTCTTACTGATATTCCTGTAATTCCTCATATGGGGTAAAAATTAAATTACTAATATAACTTTAAAATTCAACGCTGGATACAAATTTCAGTACTTCAAACTTATGTACTAATTATAAAGAAAGGTGTAAGTTAAAATATTCCTAACTTAAAAAAATTAACACAACTTTATAAACTTTTTCAAAAGATTAAGTGCAACTTGATAAAACTTATTCGAGAATTCAAAACATTTTATCAGTTAGAAGATGAAGTATAGATAAAAAGATACCTTGGTAATACAACAGAACCTCGATTATCCAAACCTCGATTAACTTAAACTCTCCGTTAACCGAAGTCGGTTTCTTCTTAACTTTTTTTTCACCTTCTACTATCCTCCAAAACTTTTTCTTTACAAACATTCATTTTTAAACTTTTCTTTTTTACCACATTTCTTTTGTATGTAAGCCGTACTTTCCAAACTACGACTGTAGTAAATATTTTGAAATTCCCTATTTAGAATTCCTTCTCGTAAGCACAATTCTCGGCATGAGTGTAGTCTTCCCTACTTTCAAGCATCCCTGTTCTAAACCAAAACACACCCCGTTTCGAAATTTCGAAGGTCATACTGCCGACTCCCAAAACAATAGAATATTATTGCACCAATGACGATACTACATGTTAAACTAGATGATTATTGATGAATTCTCGATTATTCGATTATCCAAAGTAGGTTCGGTCCCAATTACTTCGGATAATCGAGGTTCTACTGAACCAAAATAATAAAACACCCCCTGTAGGTTTTTCTCAGATTTTTTTTGTCGTACGAAAAATATTCATAACCTACACATGTAAATCCCTACGTTCTACCATTTAGATGAATGACAACAAAAGAACAATTCTTAGTACAGGATCACGAAAGAAGCAAGTGCTTCATTTGTTTTAAGACAACGAAGAGATAAATTATCTTCATCTCCATTCGAAATACATTCACATATACACTTCGAAAAACGAGACAGAAAAATGTAAAACCTACTTACGGAGGGAGCTAAATTAAGTTTGGGTAACGCCATTACATAATGTTACATAAGAAAACCAAAATAAGTTGACGCGGCAGACATCTTATAGACAAAGTTGATTTCTGTTGTTTGTTTCTACCTCTTTTCCCCCACTTAGGATTAGAATGTTCTTCAAATTGCTCAAATCGAACTTCCCAAGCTAAAATGAAAATAAAATCCTTTACTATAACCAGCAGAACTATTCAGAGGTCTCCAATCTGATTCAGACAGCCGAAATTCTGTTCGTAAGTTTCATGCTTTTTTTTTCAAAAGACATGAACAAAAGCAGATATTAAATTATTACAGAACACAAGTCACCAATCACTAGTTATATAAACAAATCGACCGACATATAAAAATAATCACTACTGCCATGTATATTTTTTATACATTAAAACATAAAATAATTTTTGCAGTTACTATGGTATCGCTAAAGATATATGACTCTGGAAACGACGTTTTCAGAACGATATTTTAAAAAAGAATGATGGAGAAATAATTTTTTCTTTGTTCACATTTACCTTTGAAAATTACCCAAGTTGTTTCCTATACCTTAAATGAATTTAAGCCTAAAGTTAATTTCAGCATTCAATAATTTGTTATTTTAATTACAAAACGTCTCCGACATGTAAGGATACCATTTTAGGGTGTATTAGATGCTGTACTGAACAAAATTGAATGCAGTTTATTCAGCTTCCCCAGTCTGCAGCTATAATGCATTCAAATATATCTACTTACTACCTACTATCATAAATACTTGTCCTAATATTATGAAAAAAATTAGGTAAATGTTGCAAAAAATTTTCTTAGAAATTTATTTAAACTCTTTTGGTGCTGTATACTTTTCAAACTAGTTGAAACACTATTCAACTTTTCTGACAAACTATAATGCATCCAAATATATCTCTGTAAAGGAATTACCCCCTTAAATATTTATTGCCCGAATATTACGAAAAAAATGCCAATAAATATTAGAAAATTACTTTTGAAAATTTATTAAGCAAAACTCTTTTGGTGTTTTACAATTCACAAACTTGTGAAAACATCATTTAACTTCTTCTGAATTGAGGTATAATGCATCCAAATATATCCATCTACCCACGGAATTACTACCATAAAAACTTATCGCCCTGATATTATGAAAAATGTTAATAAATATTACAAAACTACTCTTCGAAATTTATTAAGCAAAACTCTTTTGGTGTTTTACACTACACAAACTTGTGAAAACATCATTCAACTTCTTCTGAATTGAGCTATGATTATACAAACATATCTACCCAAGGAATTACTATCATAAAAACTTGTAGTCTTGATATTATGAAAAAAAATGTCAATAAATATTATAAAACTACTCTTGTAAATTGATTAAGCAAAACTCTTTTGGTGTTTTACACTTCCCAAACTTGTGAAAACACCATTCAACTTCTTCTGAATTGAGCTATAATGCATCCAAATATATCTACACACGGAATTACTATCATAAAAACTTATGGTTCTAATATTATGAAAATATGTCAATAAATATTATAAAACTACTCTTGTAAATTGATTAAGCAAAACTCTTTTGGTGTTTCGCACTTCGCAAACTTGGGGAAATATCATTCAACTTCTTCTGAATTGAGTTATAATGTATCCAAATATATCTACCCAGGCAATCACTATCATAAAACTTATCGTCCTAATATTATGAAAAAGTGTCAATAAATATTATAAAACTACTCTTGGAAATTGATTAAGCAAAACTCTTTTGGTGTTTTACAGTTCACAAACTTATAAAAACATCATTCAACTTCTTCTGAATTGAGCTATAATGTATCCAAATATATCTACCCACGGAATTACTGTCATAAAAACTTGTCATCATCATATCACGAAAAATGTCAATAAATATTATGAAACTACTCTTGGAAATTTATTAAGCAAAACTCTTCTGGTGTTTTACACTTCACAAACTTGTGAAAATATTCAACTTCTTCTGAACTGAACTATAATGTATCCAAATATCTCTACCCACGGAAGCACTATCATAAAAACTTATGATTCTAATAGTATGAAAAATGTCCATAAGTATTATAAAAACCACTCTTGGAATTTTATTAAATAAATGCAAACACTATACACTTCAAAAACTAGTAAAAACACTAGTTTATTTAACTTCCCTTGAGTTATATTGCATCCAAACACCTACAGTCTAGTATCATAAATATTTACTGCTTTACTATTACGAAAAACAACTGTTAGTAAAAATTACAAGGCTACTCGTGGAAATTTGGAAAGTAAAGGCCTTTAAGTGTTTTAAATTTCTCAAACAAATGAAAAAGAGCATACTATTCTATGAAAAATGAACGCTTCCTCTTAGAACTTCGCATCGACATGAAAACTTTCACGTCGCTAGAAGAGTAAACGAGATGAAAACCGCTATACGACGACCCAAAATATTTACAATTTTTCGGCTGAAACCTCGGGCAATAACCCGTTTACTCTTTTTTATATTTTTCTTCTTCTAAGCGTCGGCTTCAAAGGCCCAGGCAAAAATCGGAAGATCATCCACCCAGATAACTTGACCTAATTCTGGTTGGACAAATTTGGAACGCTCTGGGAAGACGAACCCAGGCTTTTCGGCCACCTTGGGAAAACTTTTGATAAGTTCACAGATTTGAAAGGAGTAAATGGTCAGATAATTTTGGGACACGTTTTACTTAGAACTGTACGGCTTTTATACTCATATAAAAACCAATGAAGTAATTTACAACATTACTAATGCATATGAGCAGATTTTTCTTTTTTAAATAACAGATAAAAAATAGCAGATATGAGGTATAATTATTAATAACACTATTTATTAAATTAATTTTTAACGAAAAATCCACCATTTTATTTTAATGTTTAATTAAAAAAATAATGGTATAATAAGGGGTGTGTTACATTTGAGATGCTGCTAGAGCTGATTTCATTGTTAATTTCTATAACGGGCTTAATCAGCCCAGTAAACATATATATATATATATATATATATATATATATATATATATATATATATATATATATAATCTCATATTCTCAGGGGTTTTCAAAACTTAAATCAAGGGCTAAAAATTCCCTCGTTATTTTGCATTCCCCTTTTTAACCCCTAACCTAAATTGACCACTGAGGCTACAGTTTACGATTTTAGAGAAGGGCCTGATCAATTATAACTCTACATGGCCCAAGCGGACAATTTAGGAAATTTGCAAATAAAAAGGAGATACACACAGTCGGAGGCAGATATTTTTCCTACAGATATTGACCCAGGTGTTAAGGGTCTTGTACATGCTGACTCTTCAGTTTATCCTGTACCTATGATGAAGTGGGAACCCATCCTGTAACCTAATCCTAATAAAGGTCTTTAGTTAAAACGGTATCAGTTTTATGGCCATGACTGCAACCATCCATCGAGAAGTCCGTCTCATTACATACATACATATATATATATATATATGTATATATATATATATATATATATACATACATATACATATATATATATATATATATATATATATATATATATATATATATATATGTTTGCATATTTAAGGTGAAAGATGAAAAAGAAACATTAAGTATTAAAGCTTTGCTATTGTTATTCATGAATTAATAACAGAAAACTTGAAAATTTATAAATGTGAATAAATAGTTATATTAATCAGGAAATCAAGTGAATAATATTTACTGTAATTAATGCGATATTTATTTCAATTATAAATTTTGAGAATTCTGCCTGTATTTTACTCATGTGCCAAATGTGGCCCACGGGCCGCCATTTTGCCACCTCTGTCTTAATGACATATTCTAAAATTGATAGTAAAATGCAAACTAAATATTTAGCTTATTCAAGAAAAGTTAACTCACTTAAGCTACATATATTTAATGTATGCAATTAAAATTACATAATTTTAAATATAAATATTTAAGATATTCAGTGAAACTAAAGGATACATATTACCTTTCGAGACATAAAAAATATTTAGTTTTGTTATTCTAAGTAGTTCATATTTTTAACATAAGAGACATAATAGTAATACAATATAATATATATAACATAATATATATATATATATATATATATATATATAATAGTATATAATACATATAACATAATAATATATAATATTTTTAACATAAACACGAAACGAAAAAATATTAAAATTAATATCTTATTTAACAGCAGGATTACAACAATATATTTTTGAAATATCTTTTTTCGAAAAAATTTTTTTATAATAAATTGGAGATAAGTCTTTTCTATTTATTAAATCTAAAATTTTAGACGGATATCACATTTTAAATTTAAATTTTTAAGTAATTCAAAATTGAAAATCATCTATCATGCTATAAAATATAATATATTGCTTGCCTCAACTTACCTCAGGTTCGCAGAACAAAAATCAATTAATATGAAAAAATAGTTTTTAATTTACATATTTTCAAAGTTATTTTGCGGGAAAGTGGATTTTTGTTTGATTTACTTTTCTTATATACTTTATCTTTTTTCAAAAATGCATTGCGCCAAAAAAAAAATTTAAAAAAATAAAAATAAATAAATAAATAAAAAAATAAAATAAAATAAATTTTTTTGATAAACTAGATTTCGATAGATGCCTGGAGGAACAATTTAATTTTCAACAGACCTGAAATTTTTATTTTACTCTGAGGTAAACATTTACATTTATATTAATTTACGTTTCATAATATATAGAAGTAATATCAAAGCTCTGGAAATTATTCTGATAAAATAAAGATACGAACCTAAAACTGACAGTAAAATATATATGAAACATATAAATTTTAGTATTTCATTCCTACGTACTACAAAAGAGGCGAGATAAACAATTTGAAGACGCAAGCACTTCACCCCAAACCACGACGTTCTTTCAAATTCCAAAAAGTCGGATATTCGACTGAGATCCACTTTCGTCTAAGCTCCTTCAACGGATATCAAAAGTAAATCCCTCTCTGCAATTCCATTCACAAAAGAAAACAGAAACACCACGCAGGAAATTTACGAATATATTTCGCATTTATGTTTCCTCTTTTCTTCCAGAGAGATATGGGTCAGCAAAAAAATATTTTTTTGACGTTTCTTGTTGTGCGATTTCTTCAATACGTAATAAACAAGTGTAAAAAATTGGAAAAACAATCAGCGTTTTTATTTAAGTAATAAGGAAGGTTATCCTTCTATCTCTCCCACCTTTATAATGATGCATGACAGAAAAATCCTGATAACGAAAGCGTAAAAGTCCTTGCAGAGTCTCAAATAGACCAGGTATGTAGATCAGTCATCTCACCCATGTTTAAATGGAATAATTTCATACACTATTAAGTATACAACCACACATCTGGTTATTATACGAAGACCTCACGAAAAACTAAGAGATCACCTAACAAGAAAAAAAAGTAAAAGTATAAGTAAACAAGAATAAGTAAAAATCTGTCTCCGACAGCGTGTATCTCATCTTTGTTTAGAATTTCCTAAAATGGCTGCTAGGGCACTAGGGTTGGCATGATTTAAATCAATTGATTTTTTTTGAAAAAAATCATTGATTTAAATCATTTTTTTTTTACTTCTTGTTTAAATTTTGACCCTAAACTGATAAACCCCAGTAAAATTTTAATAAAATAAGTATTAATATCAACAATTAAATATGCAATTGATATAAATTACAATATTAATGTATATTATATACATTAGCAAGAAAAATCCCTTAGAAAAGCAGTATATATACATTTGCATAAGCATTCAAATGTGACATTGTCCTCTATACACTGAATACTATTGTTCATTTTTTAAATTAATAAAAATTATTTTAAAAAGATGGATAATTATATTAATAGATTTTATATTTAATAGTTCCATAATATAATCTATTAATATTAATTTTACTTTCCATATTAACTGACATCATATAATTTAGTAATTTAGCTAGAATTATACAATAGAACTCTTCTGTAAACTACTTAAGATATTTACCTATCAGCTATAAAACTCTGTTCCAGCAAAACATTAGCTTAAACATATTTCTAAACATCAGTGTGTTTTATTATAAGCGTGATTGTTATAATTGTTATAACAACAAAAGGATGTGGTAAGGGTAAATATACTTATAAAGTCTGTGAATATATTTATTATTTCTTACAATAGATTTCATAATCAAAGTTGGCATGATTTAAATCAGTTGATATTTTGGAAAAAAATCATTGATTTAAATCAATTTTTTATTTTACTTCTTTTAAAACCTATATTCCAAAGACAGGAGAATTGGGAATCAGTCAGCACAGTAATACCAATAAGTAAATAAGTGTAAATAGATAGCATGTGCTTTCCAAGAATTTAGGGGTTGTTATCAGAAAGTATGTAGTAGGGGTAGGTATAATGATTGATTATGACTGGTGGAATTCATTTTATGCAATGGGAGGTAAAGAGAGTATTACAGAACTTGAAATCGAGTTTGTCTACCAAATAACAACAGCCGTGACTTCATCTGCTGGAATGGAAAGACACTTTTCTTCTTTTGGTAGTGTTCATTCTAGCCTTCATAACCAATAAGGAGTGGATAAAGCATCAAAGCTAGTGTTTTTATTGAAACAATTAAATCCATAATTCGGTGCTTAAAAATATTGAAATAATTGTGATTTGTTTTTTTAAATAAATAGTTTGCATTAAAAGAATATTTAATTTGTTCTTTAAATTTACATCTTATTTAGTTTGCATTATATAATTACAAAACAATAAAATGTATTTAGATTAAAATTTATCTATTTAATTTTAGGTCATCAGTGTGTAGAATATACTAGATAGATAAGATGTTACTTCTTATAACAAACTATTCTATGTATATTGCAAAAAACATAAAAACAACAATTAAAATTAGTATTCAGAAAAAAATCAAAGAAATCCGATTTAAATCAAAAAACCTGATTTAAATCAAATAAATCTGATTTTTTTTAATTTTTTTTTTAAATGATGATTTTTTTCCAACCTTGTAGGGCACTATAAAGTTTTAACTCGTTAGACCCCTTTCCCTCTTGGAGTAAACTTGTAGTCCCAGTGAACAGTTTAGGGGTTATAAAAATGTGAAAGCAGAGAGACGCGGGGTTTTTGTCCTTGACTTAAGATTTGAAAACCCCTAAGAATTTTCTAGGGTCGTAATGAGAGTTTTCGGTTAGAAATTTACTTCGGCATGATTGAACTATCACGGTACGGAAAGTTTTTTGACATATTCCTTAAGGTCCTGTCTTCGGGGGTTTTATACAAAATCTCTAAATTAGTTTACAGATTTAGTCTACTTTTCGCTTACATATATAAGCCAGGAGAAAGTTTAACTAAACTTACAGACGAAGGTGGATATTTTCTACGTAACCACAGAATATAGCTCCCTTAGGAAAACCAGTATCACGAACATCTAAAAGTCGACATTTCAAAGTGGCCAAAAGCCTTGGTCACTTGGAAATATTTTACGGGGTTCTAAGATCTACAATCAATGCAGATAGCCCCGTGTACCCCCGTTTTTTATCCTTTTAACCCCTATTCTAAACTGACCATTGGGGATACAATTCACGCTTTCAGGCAAGCAGTCTGACAGTTTAAAACTTTTATAGAGCCCTAGCGGCTAGTTTAGAAAATTCTAGAGCAAAATGGGAGTGCACGCACAGACAGAGCATATTTATTTTAGATTAAAAAAAAAAAAAAAAAAAAAAGATTTTGCAGCTTTTAGAGGATTTTTCAATTTATTCCGTTTTTAGGATGATTTGAAAACCCTACAAATGGTAATTGTGATAAATTGTCTTCAGTCACTGAAGCTGTCTTTTGTACCATTGCCTTACACCATAAAGCTATTTACAACCCTGTCGTATACTCGGTTTTACGATTTCTCTCTCTCTAATATATATATATATATATATATATATATATATATATATATATATGTGTGTGTGTGTGTGTGTGTGTGTGTGTGTGTGTGTGTGTCAGGTCTAAAAAAGGGGTAATTAGAAATTACGTGAGTTATAAGCGATTTTAAAAGGGAACTCTTTTATAATAATAAAATAAATGAAAAAGACCCACGCTCGCGTAAGCTTTTAGGATAATCCGGTCAAGCGGAAGCCCTTTGGAAGAATTTGATGAGTTTGCAAACAGATAAGATGAGTGAGAGCGTGGACATGGAGCTGTCAACACCTATTCCACGCTTAGCTCCGCCACGAAAAATGAAAATGGCGCAAGTTGCTTTTAAATAGAACTATGAGTTAATAAACTTATTATTATCAAGGAAGACTGTTTTCCATTCGCTTTAACACTGGATCCCGATATACATATATATATAGTGTGTGTGTGTAATATATCAAAATTATTTAACTTTAATATTTCCTTAAAAACCTCCTCTCTTTCATTCTAATTCCTTAAATCTTTTTCCCAGCCTCTAAATATCTTAATCAACGGAGCGTCCTCGACTTAAAATTCTTTCATTACATTTCCCAAAGCTTTCTGTCCTACAGATGTAAATTTTCTGTACACTCAACAAGCTTTCCAGCTATCGCCGGCAAGTTCTTCAACCTTGGGTTTAGTTTGAAGTGCTACGGTCTACTTTTTGCAACACGAGGGCTAATGAGACCGGGACCTACAGCTTAAAACCGATTCCGAACGGCTACGAACATCCATGCAACAGTGGGATTCGAACCCACGAACTCCGGTACCGAAGGTCAGCACCCTAACCAATCGGCCATCGTTCGGACCTTGGGAAAATTCTATCTGTCTTCGCTCTTGGGTGCAACTCTGTTCCAGCAGAGTGATTTTTGTGTCTTTTTCTTGTCGTTGACTAGTAAAGATGTCCGTTTTACCAGCTCTAAAATAAAGTTTTAATTAGACTTGTGCCGGTCTCTTCAATGTGGCCAGACTGCATCGTTCGTTAATACTGTTAGCTGCATAGCTCTCTCCTTGCCTAGAAGCCCGGGTAAATAAAAATAATAGGGGCTATATAATTATTGTGACTAGAGGAAATAATTTTTACATATATATATCACAACATCATTAAACCTTTGTTTTTTTTTATCTATGTATTGCTTTGCATCCATCTCTCATTATCATTGTCTACTATGTACCTACATATATCTACAGATAATGTTTGTGTATGTGTAACATTTGAAACCAGCTCGTAATGAGTTACCATAACTGAAACATTTTTTTCCAGTTATCGAAAGCGAAACTTATTAACTTTCAATAAGATAAGCCGTAGATAATTTTCAGAGCATAGCATGGAAGCATTGTTGTACTACACATCAGCAATACACTAAAATCATAAACGTGAGAATTCTTCCTCTCTCCTTCGATGGACGTCTATACCACTTGCACTAATAACACCATGCTGGCGCGAAGATTAAAAGTAACTGGAGCAAATGCCAATGTGATGATGATGGGATTTAACATCTAATTAACGTTTTATACCACCAAGATGTTATGTGGCCTTATTAAGAAGATGCCATGTGCAGTAAATTTTTGTTCGGACGAAATTTGTGTCTCTCCAACCACATTTACAAAAAAATATTTTTCAAGCCACGTCGATTGCTTCAGTTATTCTCTAACACAATGCAAGAATCCGAAAGGGCCCTAGATTTATTCAATCACTCGATTGTAAAATGCTGAGATTAAGACCCAGAGTAATTTCTCACTCTCATTGTTTATTTGTTTGTTTCTTTTTCACTCTCTGACCAACAAGGCCAACGGGAGCAGTGAACGCGAAAATAGATTTTCCAGACAGAACTACTCGTTCGGGTTAGAGAGTTGTCGAGTCATCGTACGCTCTACCTGAAAACATCAGACAGTACAGACATACATTTTCCGCATGATTAACGGTACGGTTGATGTCAAAAAGCGATATTGTTATTTACTAACAGAGTTGTAAAGCTTTGTACACATATAAATTCATGTGATACTAAATTAATCACAGCAAAAATTAAATGAAATAATTTTTTTAAAGTTTTAATTAGAAAAAATATTTGTTAATTTTTTCCACAGCAGCTGCATTAGCCAAATGTTATCCAACAACCCCAAAAAAATTGTCTTGTTTAGAAGTTGTTGTTGTTGACTTATGACACTTGGTAAAACCAATCAAGAATGAGTGGAGGCTACTCGTATTAAGGCTAAGGGCTGCGCCTTTCGTTTATAGCAAGCACCACAAGGGTGAAAGTACGACTTATGCTCAAGTGTCCTCGTAATTTTGAAGCAGGGACCAAGCAGATGACCCATAAACTTGGCCTGCCACCCCCAAAGGTATTGATTGAGAACTTGGAGGCCATTGTGACCACGAACATTTTTACATGGCAAAGTCATCTTTAACGAACACGGCTGATCTTAGGCGAGCTCGGGTTCGGAA
>CM063511.1:113407904-113467904 GCA_032207245.1 Pardosa pseudoannulata
ACGGTTAAAAATTTTACATTTTGAGATATAGCGATTTTAAAGTTTAATACTGCTCCGAAAAATTTAGCTTATATCCCATAATTTAAAATTTATAATAACACGAAGTGCTGAATATCTGTCACAAGCTGGTATTTTTTCCCAAAATCAGCCTCAAACAAAATTTTCAATAGTTTTATTATAAAGTTACCACCTAATGATTTACAAGATTGTTTAATAACGTCAACGACCCAATTATAAAGGACAACTAAAAATTCTAAATTTTGAGGTATTGCGATTTTAAAGATTAATACTGCTCCGAAAAATTCAGCTTAAATCTCCTAAATTTATAACTTTTAATGACAGGAACTGCTGAATACTTGTCACAACTCTCGCAGACAAGCTCATATTTTTTTCCTCCAAATCAGCCTTAAGCAAAATTTTCAATAGTTTTACTATAAAGTTACCAACCAACAATTTATAAGCTTGTTTAATAATATCGACGACTCAGTTCTAAAGGATAACGACTAAAAATTTTTTCAGATTTTGTTATTTTAACGATTAATACTGCTCTGAAATATTCTGCTTATATCACATAAAATTAAAATTTATAATACCTGGCCGTGTTGAATACCTCTCAGAATACTCGAAGATAAGATTCAATCTAATTCACCCAGTCAGCCCAAAACACAAAATTTTCAATAAACTTTATTATTAAGTTAGAATTAAGCATTTTACAAGCTTTTCTTAATAACATCGACGACCCAATCTAAAGGGTAACGGTTAAATATTCTAAGATTTGACATATTGCAATTTTAATGTTATTGCTCCAAAAATTATGTTTAATCCAATTTGAAATTTGTAATAATATGATGAATATCTGTCACAAAACTTGCGAACATGTTCCAATTTGATTCACCAAATCAGCCCCAAACACAGATATTTCACTAAACTTTATTATTAAGTTATAATTAAGCATTTTACAAGCTTGTCTTAATAACATCGAAGACCAATCTAAAGGGTAACGGCTAAATATTCTAAGTTATGAAATACTAACAATTTAATTATAAAGTGAATGCTGATCAAGCCAAGCTTGAGTAAAACAGTGTAGACACAAGTCTTTTCCCAATTAAAAGCTTACATTGTAAAAAAGCTGTTATAATTTGGCGTATGGTTGTTTCAATACATTGTAAAGACTTTTATAAAACTTTTAATACAGCAACTTATATCACTAAATTTCAATGGGAGCACCTGTGGTAACTCATGGAATGTCAAGGTAGTATTCCAATCCCCACCACGCATTATCTACTATTTCGGCTGTAACATAAGACTGTGGTCCCAACTTTAGTATCAATATCTATACTTGCTGATGTAGACACTAGGTTCTTTATGTGCAACCTCAAAAGAAATAATTTAGAGAAGTCGGTCGAACGCGTAGGTGATTGTAGTTGGTCCATCTCTTTCAATCCACCTGTCATAAAATTTATCGTCCAAAACTCACAAACGACGGTACCCCAGTGAGGTGGTGCTACATCTTGTTGATAAATTACAAGTGGATGACATTGTTATACCTACGGCACGATGAACACTTTCAAGATAATTTTTCTACTGACAAGTAGATGTTTGCTATGATGTTTTTTTTTATCGTGAAGAAAACAAATTAAATTGAACAGATTGAAAATTGGATTTTTCAGTGTCAGTACTCTCGGTAACTCGTGTAAGGTCAAGACAATATTCCAGTTCTTGTCACGTATTGTCCAACATTTCAGCTATCCCACAGTATATGTCATCCAAACATCTAGATTAGGTGATGAAGACACTAGGTTCTTTATGTGTAACCCCAAATGAAAAACAATTTAGAGAAGTCGGTCGAAAGCGTAGGCGATTGTGCTGGTCCATCCCTTTCAATCCACCTGCCATGAAATTTATCGTCCAGACCTCACGAAGGACGGTACCCCAGTGGTGGTGCTCCATCTTACTGATAAATTACAAGTGGTTGACACTCTTGTAATTGAGGCACGATGAACACTTTCAAGATAATTTGTTTAGAGACGAGTAGATGTTTGTTTTGATGTTATTTTCGCGAAAAAAAAACCCCAATAAAACTGAACAGTCTGAAATAATTGAATTTTACAAAACTACCTCTATGCTAGTTTAACAATCTTTTAGACAAATTAAAAATTAAGAACACGACTAGTTTCTAATATAAAGTTTAATCTATTAAATACAATGCTTATTTATGATTTATTTATTTTTGTAAAAATAGTTTGTAATCAGGAAAAGACTATAATCACTCTGATTTGGTTTAGAGCGCTACGATCTACTGTTATTATACAATTAATACTGCTCCGAAAAATTCATATTAAATTTCCTACATTAATAATTTTAATGACATGAAGTGCTGAATACTTGTCACAACACTGGCAGACAAGCTCGAACTTTTTTTCTCCAAATCAGCCTTAATCAAAATTTCCAATACGAGGGCTAATGAGACTGGGACCTACTTATTAACACAGTGTATTGACACGTACTAGTACTTTTCTGACGATTGATACTTGAGCGCAGGTCACGTACTAGTACGGGTTAGTGTAACAACATGGTTTGTTTGTGGGGACAAAAATAACGGTATATACAGGAAAACGAAGCCGAATGTTCTTGTCTACTACATAGATTCTGGAAAAATTTAGACAAAAATTAGTTTGTACATCAGTCGATGCGGAACCACAGAACGGGAAGGTTGATTAAAAAATCAATTTAGATTTAAAATTAACTTTTATTTATCCTTGCGAAAATTATATTATATATATATATATATATATATATATATATATATATATATATATATATATATATATATATATATATATATATATATGTTTATTTGTCTATTTATGTATTTGTTTATATATTTCAATATAAAATACGAAAAGTTGGTTAAAAAATTAAATAATTTTTGATCTATTGAGATTTAGCTGAAAAACTAAATTCATGCGCAAAACGCCCGCTCCCGGTACAATTCCGCTGCGAAATGTACCCGCACACAATATGTTAAAACCTATTTCGAACTGCAATGGGAAGACCAGCGCCCAACCTATTTGGTCATCATTCGACAATAATTACTCAGTAAATTTAAATTTACTTTTTTATAATTATATTTATTAAATACTAAAATGGTAGTATCACAAAACCTTGAATTAAGGTAAAGGACCTGACCAATTAAAACTTTATAACGCTCTAGCTGCTATATTAGAAAATTCTCGGCCAAAAGAAAGGGGGGGGGGTGGAGGCTATTGCACGCTCTCGGAGATTTATATATTTTAGCAGAATTCTCAGTTCTAGCCGTCCCCAGGACGAACGGTTAAAGCGCTGCTATTCAGTTCTGCAATTCATGGGTTCGATCTCATACTCGAAGTTATGCCTTAGACGATGAATGGTTTGGTTTGGTTTGGAGCGCTACGGTCTACTGTTTTGCACACGAGGGCTAATGAGACCGGGACCTACAGTTTAAAGCCGATTCCGAACGGCTACAAACATCCATGCCAGCAGCGGGATTCGAACCCGCGAACTCCGGTTCCGAAGAGCAGCGCTCTACCATTCGTCCATCGTTCGGCATGAATGGTTTGGAGTGCTACGGTCTACTTTTTGCAACACGAGGGCTAATGAGACCGGGACCTACAGCTTAAAGCCGATTCCGAACGGCTACGAACATCCATGCCACTGTGGGATTCGAACCCACGAACTCCGGTACCGAAGGTCAGCACTCTAACCAATCGGTCATCGTTCGGCATGCCTTAGCCGATAAGTTGGGCAATTAAATTTTTCTTCAGCCCTCTGCTAGTTCTCGATGTACCGTACGCTTCAATAAGGTAAATTTATGCAGCATGAGACATTTAAAGTAAAAAAATTGACTTTCGTTTAAAACTGAAGGGCAGAACATTGATTGCCTATTGGCTATCATAAATATTCACATGATCAGGGAAGGGCATTAAAGTAGCTAGTGACACTTGGTGAAATTGCCTTATTATACCGGCGATGACCGAGAACAAATAGTGCTGTGCTGTCGCTTTTCACGACCGTCACCAGCTTTGAATTCACTTGCCTGCTCTCTGACACCACTGCCCAGTTTATTTATTATACATACATACACGCATATATATACATAATTCATCTATCATAAGATTTCAAAAAATCCGTTTAAACGACATAACGTTATTTTCTGGTATGCAAAGCAGTTAATGGTACTTAATTCAAAAATAATATTACCATACGAATCATTAATTAAAGATAAACAACTTCTCTAATTGATTCCTTTGAAAACTCTCGAGGAAATTCTCAGAACTTTAGATCGTAGACACTCTTGATTACCTATAATTGCCGGATGAAAATAAAAAATGATGCATACAGGTTTAAGACTACAATTAAATCAGGCTTTAATTTTTTTCCAATTATTTTCATAGAATTGTTGATTTATCCCAATGAGTATTTCACTGCGTGCAGGCATAAAACAGTAATTATGTTGAGGTGTTCAAAACAAGCACTTTTATTTTGTCTCCATGAACAAATAAAAAGAATATTAACCAAAATTTAAAGAATACAGAGATATGCCCTGTGGGAATCCAGAATTTTTAATTAATAGGATTGCAGTTATTTTTTATGAACTAGAATATCATGTTAAGTATACCAATTTACATAAGGATTTTTTTCTAGAATTTTAATTAGTGTACGGAAGGGTTAATGTATTATATACCTGCGGCAAAAGCAAAAATTATTAACAGGACATCAATGCGTAATTAAAAATTAACACAGATCTGTAACTTCAAAACTGCATAAAGCACAAAATGTCACACAATATTTTTGGTACCACAAGTTACTGTGGCATTTGGAACTTGTGGTACCAAATGCCACAGTAGGATTCGAACCCACGAACTCCGGGTCCGAAGGCCAGCACTCTAACCATTTGTGTGCCATCGTTCGGCCTGGAATGGATAGAGGCTTTCCTATTGGATTCTTGATGAGCTAGGACTAGCAAAATTAAAAGCGAGTAAAGTCAAAAACGTATAATTTTTAGTCTGCCTAGTTGTAAAATGGAACAACATTTATTAAATATCATTTTTTTTACCTGCCTCATAGGGTACTTTACAAATCTGGAAAATTAAAAACTTTTCTGATCCCGTCATATAATGGACTATATACTAGTTTAGTTTGGTTTGGAGAGCTACGGTCTACTGTTTTGCACACGAGGGCTAATGAGACCGGGACCTACTGCTTAATGTCGATTCCGAAAGGCTACGAATATCCATGTCATAGTGGGATTCGAACCCACGAACTCCGGTACCGACGATCAGTGCCCTAACCAATCGGCCAGCGCTCGGCTATACTAGTTTAATATTAATGTTAATGAAACTTTTTGTTAGTTGTGCCACAGCTTACAATAAATAATTACCCGTTTTTTTGCGAACTATCAAAAATTTTTCCCGGACCAACATTTGGGCGACGGCTGTTCTAAACGTCTTTGCTGTCCATTGATTATTCGAATGGCCAAGTGAAGAAAATTGTAATTACAAACAACTATTTTGCGTCATAAAGTTTCAAAATTGTAAAAACAAAAAACAACCCAAAGTGCTTTTGTGGGAGTCACATCTTTCAACCAATTACATTCCGGGGTGTTCAAAAGACTTGGAATGGATAGAGACATCCATATTGGATTCTTGATGAGCTAGGGCTAGCAAAATTAAAAGCGAGTAAAGTTTAAAACGAATAATTTTTAGTCTGCATAGTTGCAAAATGGAACAACATTTATTAAATATCATTTTTTTAACCTGCCTCATAGGGTACTTTACAAATCTGGAAAATTAAAAACTTTTCTGATCTCGTCATATGATGGGCTATATACTAGTTTAATATTATAGTTTATGAAACTTTTTGTTAGTTTTGCTACAGCTTACAATAAATAATCATTCTTTTTTTCTACGGACTATCAAAAATTTTTCACTGACCAGGATTTGGCAAAGGCTGTTCTAAATGTCTTTGCTGTCCATTGATTATTCGACTGGCCAAGTGACGAAAATTGTAATGCCAAACAATTATTTTGCGAATTAAAGTTTCAAAAATGAAAAAAAAACAACCCAAAGTGCTTTTGTGGGAGTCACATCTTTGAACCAATTACATTCCGAGGTGTTCAAAAGACCTGGAATGGATAGAGGCATGCATATTGGATTCTTTATGAGCTAGGGCTAGCAAAATTAAAAGCGAGTAAAGTTAAAAAAGAATAATTTTTAGTCTGCATAATTGTAAAATGGAACAACATTTATTAAATATCATTTTTTACCTGCCTCATAGGGTACTTTACAAATCTGGAAAATTAAAAACTTTTCTGATCCCGTCATATGATGGACTATATACTAGTTTAGTTTGATTTGGTTTGGAGAGCTACGGTCTACTGTTTTGCATACGAGGGCTAATAAGACCGGGACCTACTGCTTAAGGTCGATTCCGAAAGGCTACGAACATCCATGCCATAGTGGGATTCGAACCCACAAACTTCGGTACCGACGATCAGTGCCCTAACCAATCGGCCAGCGCTCGGCTATACTAGTTTAATATTAATGTTAATGAAACTTTTTGTTAGTTATGCCACAGCTTACAATAAATAATTATCCGTTTTATCTGCGAACCATCAAAAATTTTTCCCGGACCAACATTTGGGCGACGGCTGTTCTACACGTCTTTGCTGTCAATTGATTATTCGACAGGCCAAGTGACGAAAATTGTAATTACAAACAACTATTTTGAGCCTTAAAGTTTCAAAATTGGAAAAAAAACAACCCAAAGTGCTTTTGTGGGTAGGTACGTGCAGTGATCATGTCTACTTAATTCCACAAGATACAGTAGATATACAAAATAACAGAGAAAACAAGGTCGATTACATCAAGGTACCAGGCTTGCAACTGCTGAGGTACTTTCAAAAAGGTGAGAAAAGTGACAAATAATACAGAATAAGTGACTAAAAAGTGACTAAACACTGAAAAAAAAAGCGATTTTTTTTCTCCTCTTGATTACAGATGATATTATTAAGATTTTATTTATTTTAACTCGAAATCAAATGATTGATGCAAGACATGATTTTAGCGTCAAATACAAAAAGGTTAAAAGTTTTGTTTAACACAACTAAACATTGTTTTTTATTCAAGAAAATCTATAAATTAGATTTGAATGTATATAATACATTAATTTTATAATCACAATTTTCTGCATATATTAATGATGTTTTGAAATATGTACATAGCAAGATTAGAGTATCAAAACAAAAATTGTGGAAGAAAAGAAAAAAAAAGAGAAATGTGTGCTTTGACGTAAATTACTTTAATGTATTAAATGTGCATTTCAGTACAAATGTAGATTTCAGGAACTTCTTTACGACTTTTTAAAATCACTAAATTCTAGAAACCATATGACTAATATCGTTTTGATAAGAAAAATAAAATTAGAGCATCACATTTTTGGTCTTTTATTAAAATATTTTGTTTTGTTATTAATTCAGATTTTCTTTTTTCAAAAACAGACTTTTGCTGTGATACACCATGAAAAAAGTGACTAATAGTGACTGTTTACTTAAAAAAGTGACTAAAAGTGATCAATTGTAAAAAAATAAACTAAAGGTGAGAAAAGTGTCAGAATTGCAAGCCTGAGGTACCCTACCTCACTTCACCCTAATAATAAAAAAAAATTTAAAACATTAGTATTTTATATTCTACAAAACGGTTTCTTATACACTCAATAATGACCTGATTAATGAAACACGATTCCAGGCATCGATGTACAAACCAAGAAGTAAAATGATCTCTAAAAGATGAAAGCTTCTTGATAAAAAGAAATGCGCCGCGGTCGCAAATTTCAGACATTGATCAGAACCAAAAAAATTTTACGGTATGCTAAGTTTAATAAGATGTCCAATGCATTAGTTTCAGCCTATAATCGCATCTTAATAGAGATTAGGTTCCGTTTATCTTCGTGTTTTGGGGCAATAAAACATAGGCACAAAAAGAAAGGATTTTCTACCATAATGTTTTGGATTATTTTTTCTTTTTTTTTTCATAATAGTTATATTGTATTTGCACTGACAGGTATATCTTTTGTAATCTGTAATACATTTTTCTTATCAGTAGGAAGAAGGAAAAGGTAGAAAGGCAAAAATATACTATTTCATTGTACATTTTTCATTCACGTCTGAAAGTTTTGTAGTCCGAAATATGAACTGTAGGAAATGTAGTTATTTTTTTATGAGGGTTTATTAAACAGTCACAAAAAGAGATTTTCAAGTTTAAGTGTGCTATTTTGGATTATTTTTCCATTTTATCACAATAAACTTATGTAATAGCGCTTGTATGCATAGATATATCTGTTTCGATCAGTAATACTTTTCCTTCTCCGGAAGAAAAAAAAGTAGAAAGACAAAAGAAAGAAATGCAATTTATTTGTGCATTTTTTACTTTTTCTGCTTTATAGTTTGGAACATAAACTGTAGGAAATGTAGTAAAAATATTCTTTATTAGGGTTCATTAGATATTCAAGTTTAATTATATCGTCATTTTTTTCTTTCAGCATAAATAAAAGCGCATTGTTTGACAGATATATGTCTAAAATTCTGTAATGCATTTTCTTGTCAGGGGCAAAAAAAGAAAGGAAGAAAGACAAGGTGATACAAATTCTTGGTATAGTTTTTATTTATTTCTCTAATGTTCGATAATTCGTGTTGCTTTTAGAGTGACGGTTTACTGTTTTGGTTTGGAGCGGTACAGTCTATCCTTTCGGAACACACTAATAAGAGCGGGACCTACTGTTTAAAGTCGATTCCGAATGATTACGAACATTTGTGGCACAGTGGGATTCCAACCAACGAACTCCGGTACTGAAGATCAGAGTCCTAACCATCCGGCCATCATTTGACTTTCCTCTTTTGCTACAGAAGGACTAATGAGATCAGGACCTATTGATAAAAATCGATGCCGAACTGCTACGAACATCCATGTGTAATTCGAACCCACAAATTCCCGTATCGAAGGGCATCGTCCATCGTTCGGCTTTGAAATTCGGTGTACTAAATGTAATGTAGCCTCCACACTATGGCCAATTGTTCACCACTTCCTGATGGTTGCATCCACACAATGGGCCACTAAATGAGCCGAACGCGTGGATTCGTCCATAGGGTCTACTGCGCACTTAAGTTGCGCATCTGGCTGCCTTTGATCTTTGGAGGAAAACCACCTCCGAAGCCATCCTTTGCCAAGATCGTCTGCCGCCATCGACCACGATACACCATACCCCCTCCAGACGGTGGTGATGGCTTGCAGTGGACCGTAGTGTGGAGGAGCCTTAACAAATTTAGTAACAATTCCTTCTCAGTCAAATATTCTTCAGACACAGGGGAAGGGGAAGTTGTTGATTTAATCTTCATAAAAAGTTTCATTAAGGCAGGCCTAGTAGATACAATAGTCTTAATGGGCAGCATTATAATTATAAATAAATAAATAAATATACATGTATCTATATACATATTATATGTATGCATTCATGTATGTATGCATGTATACACACATACACACATTATGTTTATGTTCCTGCTATCACTCTATCAAAAAATGATTGTTGTAGGTTATTCCCATTGAAAACAGTTTTGTCTTACATCTCTGAGCAGTCTTTGTGTTTAAATAGGTTGTTTCATATACATAAATTTGGAGTACTATGTGCCTTTTTGTCCTAGTGCTGTTTCATCCTCTAAAGGACAGTCTGCACTAAGACGATAAATTGAAAGCTTATAAAACTTGAAGAAGTAAGATATAATGCTTTAGTAATAGCACTTATATCAAAACAACCGAGAAAAAAAATAATGCAAGCTTTATATCAGAAATAAAAAGCTCGAATCGGGTCAAAAATGATCCTCAGAGTAACGCTAGTGTTAAGCATAATCATCTGCCTGATTATATTACAATGAAAATGATATGCAGTGAATAACCAGTTTAACAAAGCGTTCATACACTGCTCACATGAATATCCCCAAATAATGTAAAGAACATTACTAGATGAAAGGGAGGGGGGAGAAGTTATCGCAAACGCATTCAAACGAAGCCACAAAAGTGTGGTTAACCTCATTCAACGCCATTTGTTAAAACAAACTTGTTGAATATAGGACAAAAAATACCAGAAAAAAACCCTCATAATTCCAATTTCTCTAAACTTACAGGTAAATCTACTCTTCGCTGTTGATTAGCCGAAAGAAAACGCAAATAGAGTGAAAAATTAAGGACTATGCAACAAATAAAAGCTTTGAAAAAAAAATAAACTTTATACAAACGGTTATATAGAACCCTTTAATGCCCAGCGTCTCATTTTAGATACCTCCAAAAAAAAAAAGCTTGTAGAATTTTTATGTTTTTATAGAATGAGTTTTCTTTTTCATTCTTTTTCACGGTAAGTAAAGGGCAATCTTTTAAACAATCTACAATATTTTTCAGGAATTTCTATTATTTATAAATTTTTCATTTGCATCGACACTTTCAGATTTTTCGAACAGCGCACGTAAATTTACTTTTTCGGGATGTAACAGACTGAAATTTAGAAAAATTGCTTTATCTACTATAAAACTCCATCTTACAGTACTTATTTCACATGTAATACCAATTAAACCTTTCTTTCTCGAAGTTTTTCGTTTTTCATAAATGACAGAATAAAATATTAAAAACTATAGCTGTTCATTAACATGATGTGATGTAGTATTCAAAGTTGTTTAAACTTCATATTTATTTTATTCTGTGCTGTCCATAATAACTTATATATTTAACACTAGATTGCCCATGGAAATCATTTTGACTTCTTTTTAATATCATCATATACACAATCTATAAAATTTTTAAAAAATTTCTATTATTTATAAATTTTTCATTTGCATCGACATTTTCAAATTTTTCCAACAGCGCACGTAAATTTACTTTTTCAGGATATAACAGACTGAAATTTAGAAAAATTGCTTTATCCAGACATGCCAACATTCAGGTACTTATGTCCGGAGCAACAGCGTGGTTTGAAATTTTAACATGCTAATTACAGATTATACATAAGTACATATCTTATTGGTTTCTAAATTAAAATTAAATTTAAAATATGTACAGAGTAGTAAATTGTAAAAGGTAAATTAAAATTCATGCATTTAAAAATTTATCAGCAACTTTTTTAGCTTTAACAACTTATTCTTCAAAACAGATTTTTTTTTTTTATAGCAACATTGACCTTGATTTAAATATTTCTATTTTTCTATCATTAGGGATTCTAGAGTTTGTCAATTCAAATTTGACCTAAATTCAGTTTGGTTTTTTCGCCCAATACTGAAAATTTTTAATATGCTGTGCAAAAAGAGTAATATTCAGCATTATTATTATTATTATTATTATTATTATTATTATTATTTTTTGCAAAACTTTGTATTTAATTGTTGAATTGTGATCTTTTAGCTGTTTAACAATTTTTTGTTATTTTCCGGAGCAATCTGAGGAGTTTCCGGAGGTGTCAAATTTTCGCCTTTCTCCGGAGCAACTCCGGATAATCCCGGACTAGTTGACATGTCTGTTTATCTACTATAAAACTCCATCTTACAGTACTTATTTCACATGTAATACCAATTAAATCTTTTTTTTCTCAAAGTGTTTCATTTTCATAAATGGCAGAATATAATATTTAAAACGATAGCTGTTCACTAACGTAACGTGATGTAGTTATTCAAAGTTCGTTTGAGCTTCATATTTATTTTATTCCGTGCAGTTCATAATAACTTATATATTTAACACTAGATTGCCCAAAGAAGTCATTTTCACTCCTCTTTAATATCATCTTATACACAATCTATAAAATTTTAAAGAAATTTCTATTATTTATAAATTTTTCATTTGCATCAACACTTTCAGGTTTTTCGAACAGCATACGTAAATTTACTTTTTATGGAAGTGCAGAGTTCGTTAGTGCAGAATATAATATTTAAAACGATAGCTGTTCACTAACGGGACAGTAACGTGATGTAGTATTCAAAGATGTTTAAACTTTATTTTATTTTGCGAAATTCATAATAACTTATATATTTAACACTAGATTGCTCAAGGAAATCATTTTGACTGCTTTTTAATTTCAATTAGAAAAACAATTATGTATCTGATACAATTTCTTACAATTTTGTGACATTTTGTACAACGTATAAATGCGTTTATTAATATGCTGTACCAAAAGTCACAAAATTCTAAGAAATTATGTCATTATATACATAATTGTTTTTCTAATTGAAATTAAGAAACAGTCAAAATGACTGCCTTGGGCAATCTACTGTTAACACATTGCATGTGGGAGACGCACTAGTACGTTTTCTGACGATTGATACTCGAGCACGGGTCACGTACTAGTACGGGTTAGTTTAACAACATGGTTTGTTTGTGGGTACAAAAATAACCGTACAGACAGAAAAACGAAGCCGAATGTTCTTGTCTTTCATTTTTTTATAATGTAAAAATGTTTATATATAACATAATTCGAAAAAATTAAAACTATATACTACTATTTCTATTTGATTTTTCATATCTACGATACTATTATAAATTTATCCACTAAAAATATTTTTTGTTTACAAAAATCTTATGGTTGTTATTTATACATTTCTATTTATATATTTGTTTATAGATTTCAATATAAAATACGAAAAGTTGGTTAAAAATTAAATAATTTACGATCTATTGAGATTTAACGGAATAACTCAGTTTACACACAAAACGGCTGCACCCGGTACAATTCCGGTGGGAAATGTACCCGCACACAATACACTTCGATATGTAATCGGTAGAAATGACTCGGGCATTAAATGGATATAACTCTAGCCTAATTTTTTTATCGGTTCTTCGTGTACACAAAGCTGTCTAAAATACGGCACACGATAAAATCTAAATTATGAAATTAATTTTAATTTTTTTTTATAAATTTGCATACAAAGAATAATAAACCGAAGACACCGTGAAATCTTTATTTGAATCTTCCTCCCACAGAGAGAAAGATTTGCGAGGCAACTCTTAAGGCTATAGAGAAAAATCGATACGTTTAGTTGTACACGTGTTGGTACTTTAAAACGGCAGCGACAATCTGTCGAAAAAATTAAAACTATATACTACTATTTCTATTTGATTTTTCATATTTACGATACTGTGACTAAAGCGAAATACATAACGCTAATTAACTTAGTCATTAACTAAATAATAAATATAAATTTCACTATTAATAAAATAGTGTTTATTCATAAATTTTTGCTCCTTTATTAACACATTGTATGCGGGACACGTACTAGTACGTTTTCTGACGATTGATACTTGAGCGCGGGTCACGTACCAGTACGGGTTAGTGTAACAACATGGTTTGTTTGTGAGTACAAATATAACGGTATATACAGGAAAACGAAGCCGAAGGTCCTTGTCTATTACATAGATTGTGGAAAAATTTAGACAAATAAAAATCATCAGTCGATGCGGAACCACAGAACGGGAAAAAATTTAAACTATATACTACTATATCTATTTGATTTTTCATATTTACGATACTATTATAAATTTATCCACTAAAAAATATATTTTTTGTTTACAAAAATCTTATGGTTGTTATTTATATAGTTATATATATATATATATATATATATATATATATATATATATATCTTTGTTTATATATATATATATATATATATATATATATATATATATATATCAATATAAAATACGAAAAGTCGGTTAAAAAATTAAATAATTTTCGATCTATTAAGATTTAACTGAATAGCTAAATTTATGCGCAAAACGCCCGCTCCTGGTACAATTCCGCTGCGAAATGTACCCGCACACAATGTGTTAATATACACTTTGTATGTAATCGGTAGAAATGACTCGAATATTAAATGGATATAACTCTAGCTAAATTTCTTTTATCGGTTCTTCATGTACATAAAACTGTCTAAAATACTTCACGATAAAATCTAAATTATGAAATTAATTTTAATTTTTTATAAATTTGCATACAAAGAATAATAATCGGAGACGTCCTGAAATCTTTATTTGAATCTTCCTCCCACAGAGAGAAAGATTTGTGAGGCAACACTTAAGGCTATAGAGAAAAATCGATACGTTTAGTTGTACACGTGTTGGCACTTTAAAACAGCAGCGACAATCTGTCGAATGAATAATCAAAGAATTTAAAACATCTTAAATAAATGCTGTGACAAATGTGTTGCACAATTACGCAAAAATAAGATTTATGACCTTAAGGTGACAGTTACTTTTCTGCAGATAAATTTCATTATAAGAGCCCTTATTTTTCTGATTTAAGCTAAAATAAAGAAGTTTTAGTCGTTTTGGAATAAAATTTATACAAGTATTTTGATAAGGTTCTACCTTTAACCCTTTAAATGTCACCTATATAAACTCTTCGGAATTTAATGAAATTAGTTTATACATATTACCTATGAATCTTATAAATGCAAAATGCATTCAAGTTTTCCTTACAATCCTTAGGTTTGGTTTAGTGTGCTACGGTCTACTTTTTGCAACACGAGGGCTAATGAGACCGGGACCTACACTTAAAGCCGATTCCGAACGGCTAAGAACATTCTTGCCACTGTGGGACTCGAACCCACGAACTCCGGTTCCGAAGGCTAGCATCCTCACCAATCGGCCATCGTTCGGCTTTACAATCCTTAGAGGGGTTTCCATTAGAGGATACCGTAGGAGAGATTGAGGGGGGGGGTAGACCTATGGACAAACCCATTCACATTATACTTTTTTAAAATCTTAATTATATTGGAAAAACAATCAGTAAGTGTTCTTATAAAGTAAAATAAATAAATAGTTTAACAATTTATAAGTGTTGTTGGAATAGATATTTTTGTTTGGGGTCATAAGTGAAAAAAATCAAATTACGAACTTTCCTGGTACAGCATATTTAAATACATATATTTCGAAAGAAAAAATAAATTAAATGCAGTATTATCATTTATTGTAAGTTTTAAATGCCAAAAACATAAAAAAAAACATTCATATTTCTAAAAAGAAAAAAAGAGAAAATGTTTAAAAGGAGGTTTTGCTGCGAAACCACTGTTCGCTAAAGGGTTAAAAAGCTTATTTAAGAAATATAAATAGGCTGTTATATAAGTAATAAGACTCATTTTATTGTCGATTGGTTTGGTTTGGAGTGCTACTGTCTATTTTTTGCAACACGAAGGCTAACGAGGGGACCTACTGCTTAAAGCCGATTCCGAACGGCTACGAACATCCCTGCAACTGTGGGATTCTAACCCACGAACTCCGGTTCCGAAGGCCAACCACTTAACCATTCGGCCATTTTACTGCCGAAAATCTCGTCAAAGTAATAATAATTTCGGTGGAATAAAAGAAATCTCGGTGTCTGTATTAACAACGGAAGTCGATGGATGATACTTACTGGCTAATATGTCAAAGTGTCAAGAGACTAAAGGCAAGTTTATTTAGCGTGTCGCTTACAGTCCAGCCCAGTAGTCAGGATAATGCCATGCCACCCATTGCTGGTTGCATACTGAACATTTTATGGAAAAATAACGTAGATATTTACCAAGCCCTCCGTATAGTCCTGATCTCGCATCGTACGATTTGATTCTTTCCTCTGCTCAAGGAACCAGTAAAAGGCAATTATTTCAAAAGAAAGCATGTACAAAAGCTGCGAAGGTGGTTTTGAAACATTTCTTTAAAAAGAAGATTTTCGTACATGTTTTGATTTGATCTTTTATGTGTTTTGAAGAAGAGAACAGAACGTTTTAACAAATGCATTGCGTCTTAAAGTAGTTACCTCGAAAATTACCACATAAATAGTGACAATCAATGGTAATGGTAATTGCATAAATGGTTTATTCTGTATAAATGTAGTCTTATCGAACGTTTTTTGTCATTTAATACATTTTATGATTATCAATGAGCTTCAATTGGTTTGTCATTAAAATTAATTAATTTTAAAGAAAAAAAATTAAATTGAAAATGCATGTTTTATTCTTGCTTTCCTCGCAAATTTCTTTTTGATGGGTAACATAAATAAACAAATAGATATTAATTTAGACAAAAATTGTGATTATTTTTTAAATAATATTTTAAATAATACTTTAAATAATATTTATGTTACTTAAAATCTGTTACGTTGTCTAAAGAATAATCTAAAGGATAATTTTAACTTTATATTTAAAATTTAGAACACAGACATCTCAAAATGAAAGCATTTACTTACCCAGAAGGTAACTTACGAATTACATATAAGTTAAAACGAAATACATTATGAAATACATTATTATATAACTTACGAAGAACTTATGTAAATATGTTATAAAACTTAAACGAATAACATATAAGTTAGAAACTTTGTTTTATACCAAATCTATTTTATTCTGTAGATTTAAAGCTTAAAATATCCAAAATTTTAAGACTAAAAAATTAGAAAGTCATACGAAACTAAAAATTTTAGTACTTATCATTCTATACTGAATCATATCAAAATAATTGAGATTCAGAGAATAAAAATATATATTTAGCTTCAATTCATTCAAAGCTTTAATCTCTCTATATATATTATGTATCAAAACTTATATGTACGCAAATCTCTTATTTTTCATTTCGTGTGTATATTATTGTTTTATTATAAACATATTACTTGAAATGACTGAACTAAATATATTTTTTTTTCAGTTAAGAGTCTTGTTAAAAAACTTAAAATTTTTATTTTAGGTCGAGCAGAACCTTTTTTTTATTTTATTATGAATGAAAAATAGGCTTTTATAATGAAGACTTATTGGATCGAAAGCTTTCGAGATTTCAAACTTTCATGAAAGCAGCCTTTTTTCGTTTCATCATATAGAGTAAAATATTCTACTCTTATTAGAATGATTTTTTAGAAGTTCTTAATAACACTCTAACTTTAAAAAATCATTTCAAGTAGTATATTTTTTATAACATAAAAAATATACACTAAAGGAAAAATATGAATGAAGCGCACGATAACTTTAGAAATAGAATAAAAAACAACAGACACAAACACATACAAAAAAAAACTAAATTAAATATTAAATATTAGAAACCAAATTTGTATATCAAATGGGAAAAAAAAATCTGTTTTATTATGTAAACCAAAACTTCAAAGGTATCAGACTTTTTAAAATTTAAAATGAATGTTTTTATCATACTATTAAATAAAATATATTGCTTATATTAATAAAATTGAGATTCAAAAAATTCACAAAAATGATCATTAGCTTTTATTTGGTATATTAAATTAGTTTCTAATATATAAATTTAATACATACATGCATACACGAGCGCGAGCACATACACACAACAATTCAAACGGATTTTGTCCTTTAATCCTTAATTTGACAAGATGTTTTTTCAGATATATTTTAATTTCTGTTATTTTCCCATGTCTGTATAGACATTAGGATCTCTGTAAAATAAACAAAAAATATATATATCATTTTCCATTTTTGAGATAATGTCCGCTGTGGCGAACACTGACAATTATGTTATATAGTAGTTATAAATATACATGTCCGGTGTAGCGGACTTAGCCAAATTAAGGGTTAATACATTTTATAATTATCATTAAACTTAAATTGGTTTGACATTAAAATTAATTAATTTTAATGAAAAAATTAAATTGAAAATGCATTTTTTATTCTTATTTTTCTCGCAAATTTCTTTTTGATGAGCAACATAAATAAACAAATAGATATTAATTTAGACAAAAAATGTGATTATTTTTTAAATAATATCCAGTAATTCTGAATTTAAAATCTGTTTTATGTTCTAAAGGATAAATCTCTAATAAATTTTTCATATAACGAATTTTCTTTAGGGATTTAATGACTTCTATTAAATAGAAGTCCAAAAGTAATATAAAGTTGGGTTTAGGTGTTCTGAAGAAAATCCAACGCCATTAATTACATCAAAAGAAAATTAAATAAAAATAAAAAAGTGTAAGCATACCGATAAAATACATTATAGAACATGGTCTTTTAAACAGAAAATCTGCATAAAATTCACCAAAAGACGCCTAAAATGTTAATATTCTAGCTTTAAAGGAATTATTTTCTTCCCTTAAGATAATGAATGCTTTTAGTTTTAATTGAGATGACAACAACAAAAACTCATAACAAATTTAGGGTATCTTTTTATATTTTCTAGAGTATTAGATGCATATTTACATATATGCTAAAATCACGGGTGATTCTAAGTAAAAAAAAATTCGGAACATTACACAAAATTTTCTGAAAAAGTAAACGCTATTAATTGAAAATAAAAATTGCATTAAGGTTAATTTCCAGATGTCGGAATCAGAGCTAGATGATATCTGAATTTTAATATTGCGACATACCGATTACCAAATATCGATATATCAATATATTCTAATAAAGATGATCTTATTACAGAGTTGTAAGAGTGTTCTATATAAAATAATACAAACACGTTACATCAATGTGTGTGTGATGATTCTCTAGAAATCAAAAATTCTATTTCTTGACCTTTATACATAAATTTAAATTTTAACATATTTATTGAATGCTTTTAGTGTTAATTGAGATGAGAACAACAAAAACTCATAACAAATTTAGAGTATCTTTTAATATTTTCTAATGTACTAGATGCATATTTATGTATGCTAAAATCACGGGTGGTTCTAAGTAAAAAAAAAATTCGAAACATAACACAAAATTTTCGAAAAAGTAAGCGCTATTAATTTAAAACAAAAATTATATTAAGGTTAATTTTCAGAGGTCGGAATTAGAGTTGGATGATATCTGAATTTTAATATTGTGATATACCGATTACCAAATATCGATATATCAATATGTTCTAATATAGATCACCTTATTACAGAGTTGCAAATTAAGAGTGTTCTGTATAAAATAATACAGACACACATATGTCAATGTGTATGATGATTCTCTAGAAATCAATAACTCAATTTCTTTACCTTGATATATAAATTTAAATTTTAACATTTTCATTTTTAAAGGATAATTGTTTTCCTATTTATTTGATCTAAAATGAATATTATCCAAAATTTTCAGAATTTAAAAAGAAATTAAACAGATAAAACAAAAAATATATGTATATTTTCTTGTTTCATTTCATTCATATCATCTATTTTCTGAGACAATAGATATATAAAGGATGCACAGCAAAAATTCTGTTCTTTATAGATGTCGGAACAAATTCACGCAAATTTTCGGAAATATCGGAGAATTTCGGATCAGAATCACCCCTAGCTAAAATACAGCGTATGAAACAAATTTAGGGTATCTTTTAATATTTTCTAGTGTATTAGATGCATATTTATATATATGCTAAAATCACGGGTGATTCTAAGTAAAAAAATTATATAATTTAGTATATAATTTTCTAAAGTATTTAATTACTGATATATATTAAATTAGCAACATAAATATTACTATTATTTATGTAAGGTTTTATTTAATTTATTACTGGTATAAAATGTAAAATTTTTCTTTGAAAGAGGTATATATTTAGGTTGAGTGAAAGGGATATCATATAGCTGAAAATAAATAAGTTACTGCTAGTTTAATAAAAGTTAGATTTACGATAAAGATTTATTTTATTGTAACTCCAAATAAAGGTGTTATAGCTATATCAATGAATATAAAATATTTGAAGTATGTTCCTATTCTAACAGCCATATGGAAATATTTAATTTACGGTTAAATACACATATAAATAAGTAAATCTATGAATTTAAAAAAATTAACATTTCTGAGATAAAATGGTTGATGAATATAATTTTTTTACAGCAAATAAATAATATTTATTGTCTTAAAAGGATACAGTATCAAATGAAATGCCTGTTTTTGATTTAATATAAAATAAAAAGTTTTACTCTGTTTAGAATAAAAATTTTCATAGATCATTAATAAAGATCTAATCGCATAAAAATTCTTTAATTTTTTCATATGAAACTTTATTTTTTCAAAATATAAAATAATACCCCGACTAAAAAAATACAAATCCACTAACGCTCAGCTCAAAATAACTTTTGGAATGTGTAAATTAGAAACTAATTTTTTACATCAAATAGAAGCTAATAATATTTTTTATTCGGCGATTATTTTAATACGAGCGATATGTTTCATTTTATAGTATGATAAAGTATACTTATTTAAATTTTAAAAAAAATTTCATAATGTCTAGAAACCTAAAAATGTAGGTTTATAGAATAAAAAAACAATAAGCATCAATTTGACATAAATTTTAGATTCTATTGTACATATTACAAAACCTTTCTTGTGGGTAAGTGATTTTGGTGTATAAAATAAAAAAGATTTTTCATTTATAGAATAAGACATTTTAATTTATAGAATTATAAAAGCTTCAGTTCGAGATAACAATTTAGTTTCTAATATACTTAATTCATAAATTATCTTGCAGGAAAGATAGTTCCATTTTTTTTCTAATTGACGTATAGTTTTTATGTTTTTTTTTAAATTTACACTATCTGAAGTAAAAAAAAACTAAATAACATTTTAATGTTAAAATGTTATTAAACAACTTGTAAGAAAATCATTGTTAAAGAAGCAGACCATTTTATTTAATAATGAATTAAAAAAAGGTTTTATTATTGAATATTTTAAATCACCAAAAGGTACTTGAATAATTGTTATGCATAGTAAGTCCTGATCAAAAACCCTAAGTGCCTGAAAACCCAACGCGCGCAGTGAAAACAAAGGATTCCCAGCATCTAAGTCAACAAATCATCGTCCAATTTCGAGTTACTTTAAAACGCATAAAAAAATATATCAACACAGCATCACTTGAGAAAGCTTCAGTCAATAATAGAATAAGACTTTTTGGTTTATAGAATTATAAAAGCTTCACTTCGAGATAGCAATTTAGTTTCTAATATACATAATTCATAAATTATCTTGCAGATAAGTTAATTCTATTTTTTTTCTAATTGGCGTATAATTTTTGATGTTTTTTTTTTTTAAATTACACTATCTGAAGTAACAAAACTAAATAACATTTTTAATGTTAAAATGCTATTAAACAACTTGTACAAAAAATCATTCGTAAAGAAGCAGACCTTTTTATTTAATGATAAATTAAAAAAGGTTTTATTAATGAAGATTTTAAATCAACAAAAGGTACTTGAATAATTGTTATGCATAATAGTCCTGATCAAAAACCCTGAGTGCCTGAAAACCCAACGCGCACAGTGAAAACAAAGGATTCCCAGCATCTAAGTCAACAAATCATCGTCCAATTTCGAGTTACTTTAAAACGCATAAAAAAATATATCAACACAGCATCACTTGAGAAAGCTTCAGTCAATAATCGGCGAGCCATGAGAATCGCACCACATTTATGATAAGGTTCCCCCAGCTTATCTAACCCTATCATCAAAGTCAGTGATCCACTGATAATTCACCCGTTTCGCAAAAGGATTGGCGATAGCGCGCCAACAACGGCACATCCTTGACCATGACGATGGCAAGAGGGCGGCCAACCAATGAGCGGTCGGCGTGAAACCGCAAATGTAGCGGCAGCAAGGGAAGACGATTGCGTCACTGGACGATGACGACTCGAGAATCTCTCTCGCCGAGATCCGCTTGATTTTCCTTTACGACGTCGGGGAAATTAAATTGAGAGTGAAAACAAGTGTAAACTCGCACAAAAAAACAAATCAGGGAAGGAAAAATGCTTTCTGCATTGCTTTTCTCCAATTGCTCACACGACACTTTCTTGAACGCAGATTAAAGTATACGATTCCACATTATTTCTTTTATAGAGATAAAAAATCTGTTTTTTATTATTGAACAAAAATGAGTTGACGGTAAAGAGGTAATTTCAAGTAAGACGGAAGATTGTTAAGTCAGATACACAGTAATGGCAAAACGTCAAATAATTCCTTTTTTCTCCTTTAAAATAAAATAAAAAGCAAGTAAATATATTACTATGTTATTAACTTTAAGCGCCGCCATATGATCGAAGTTCGAGAAGTAATACTTATTCATTAAATTTCGTTTGAATGCAATTATAAAGACATGAAAATATATAGTAAAGGGAATTTCCGAAAAACTATGTTAGAGATATTTTGCATTATCCCACATGAAAACATTGGCGTAATTATGCTAGACTGAAGAAAAAATGTAATTTTAAAAAGTGAACACGCCAATATTTCCTTATTGAACATGCAGATTTTTTCAATAAAAAACATTTTTCTCTGTATTCCCATATCTAATTTTTCACCATTAGCTTATGATATAAATACGTATTATTTAAAGCATTATTTGATTTTCTAAATTTTTAATATTTTTAAGCAGTAACTGTGTGAAAAGTAATACAAACAACTGTTATCTTAATACCTGTACGCAGCAGAATTTATTTCTAGGACGAGATAATTATATAAAAATCATAGTCTTTTTGTTTGCATGACACATTTTTACAAGTATTTAGTGTAGTGAAACTCTTAACATTTTTTAATAAATTAAATAAATTTTTTAATATTTTTAAGCAATAACTATGTGAAACAGTGATACAAACAGCTGTTATCTTAATACCTGTATGCAGCAGAATTTATTTCTAGGACGAGATAATTACACAAAAATCGCAGTGTTTTTGTCTGCATGACACATTTTTACAAGTATTTAGTGAAACTCTTCATATTTTTTAATAAAATAAATTTTTTAATATTTTTAGGTAATAACTATGTGAAAAGTGATACAAACAGCTGTTACCATAATATCTGTACGCAGAAGAATTTATTTCTAGGACGAGATAATTATATAAAAATTACAGTGTTTTTGCTTGCATGACACATTTTTACAAGTATTTAGTGAAACTCTTAACATTTTTTTTAATAAATTAAATAAATATTTTAATATTTTTAAGTAATAACTATGTGAAAAGTGATACAAACAGCTGTTATCTTAATATCTGTACGCAGAAGAATTTATTTCTAGGACGAGATAATTATATAAAAATCACAGTGTTTTTGTTTGCATGACACATTTTTACAAGTATTTAGTGAAACTTTTAATATTTTTTAATAAATTAAATAAATTTTTTAATATTTTTAAGCAATAACTATGTGAAAAGTGATACAAACAGCTGTTATCTTAATATCTGTACGCAGAAGAAATTTATTTCTAGGACGAGATAATTATATAAAAATCACAGTGTTTTTGCTTGCAGGACACATTTTTACAAGTATTTAGTGAAACTCTTAACATTTTTAATAAATCAAATAAATTTTTTAATATTTTTAAGTAATAACTATGTGAAAAGTAATACAACAGCTGTTATCTTAATATAGTACACGGCAGAATTTATTTCTAGGACGGGATAATTATATAAAAATCATAGTGTTTTTGTTTGCATGACACGTTTTTACAAGTATTTAGTGAAAAAAAATTTAAGAGGAATTTTAATCCATGTTCTCTTGGCATGCAAAAGGTTATTATAGACACATTGCACCTTTCAAACCTGAAAGTTTCATTAAACCAGACTACTTTTGGTTCAATATGAAGTATAAAGCTCTGCTCTGTTTAAAATATTTGTTTTCCAGATCATTAATTATGTTTTAACATAATTAAAATTATTTAGTTTTGTTATACAAAGCAATACTTTCTTTAAAAACATGCCGAACGATGGCTGATTGGTTAGGGTGCTAGCTTTCGGTACCGGAGTTCGTGGGTTCGAATCCCATAGTGGCATGGATGTTCGTAGCAGTTCGGAATCGGCTTTAAGCTCTAGGTCCCGGTCTCATTAGCCCTCGTGTTGCAAAAAGTAGACTGTAGCACTCCAAACCAAACCATCTTTAAAAACATAAAATGTTGCTTCCCCTCAAAATTATCATCATCTATCCTTAATTTCTCTATTTAAGTTTTCCTTTTCCTCTATTTTGTTAAACTTCCTACTTTTAATCTTAAAAGTAATTTTTTTTAAATTATAAAACTTATAAAAATATTGGATTCCTGAATCCGCCAGAAACATTTGTTTAGTACATAAATTATTAGTATAAGTTACTAAAACTATACTAATCTTTCTCTTTTTTCTTTCTTTTTACTTTCATTTAATTGTTTACTTAAATTCAGCTAGTTAGGGCCCCTCATTATTTTTCCTTTTACTTTAAGACTCTATTCAGTCAAATTATTTTCACCTATAATATATTTACATACTTCAAGATGTACACCATGCAGAGTAATTCTCACCTTCATCATTGGGGATTCGGTCAAGCCCAGGTTCCCCAAACAAGCTACAATTCGGAAACAAAAAATGCATATAGACTCAAACCAGGATCACCAATAAAACTGTTTAGTGTACTAACAGCAAACCTATTGTTAAGTTATCCATGATTAGTGAAATATGACTGTTTAGAACGCAACACCCATATGATATTATAATGTCAAATTGTGATATTTTTTTAAGCTTTTTGTATAAAATTATAAGTCAATAACTGCAGAAAATACAGACAGATATCAAATTAAATTACATGCTGCCTTTTTTAAACCTACAAAAATAAGACAAGGAAGCAATTACACATTGCAGTGCAGCAGCGGTAATTACCAACCTTCAAATAACAATTTTTGGAGACAGGAAAAAGTTACAATAAGAGATATACATATTACTCAGTATAGTAAATAAATAATTTAACTTTTATCGTCTTATTTGAAAATAAAAAAAATAAACGCAAAATTAAACAAGATATATATTTTTAGGGAATAAATAATTTGTATAATGTAATTCTAAAATCATACGTACACTATAAATTTTTGAACGTTTATATGATGTTTAAAAGTTTATTTTTAAACACTTCATCCATTTAATAATTACTAAAAATATCGAAAATACTACTTTAAAGTTTTATCTTTTATATAATTTGAATTCTGCTTCACTTAAAGAAAGCATAATACCTTAAGACTTGGATGGCTTTAGGGCGGGCAAATCTGACAAATTTTACGGTGGCAAATTTTAGAGGCGGCATATGGCTCGAATTTTAAAACTCCTTTATAATTAGGAGAAAAAATCAATAAAAATATTTTATACAACATAGTTATTTATAGCTTGGAAGCCAGGATCACAATTTTTTTTAAACTATTTTTGTTAATTCGATATTTTTAGTAGTTATTAATCCATTTAATAATTACTAAAAATATCGAAAATACTACCTAAAAGTTTTATCTTTTATATAATTTGAATTCCGCTTGGCTTAAAGAGAGCATAATACCTTTTGGCTTGGACGGCTGCTCTACGGCGGGCAAATCGGACAAATTTTAGGGCGGTAAATTTTAGACGCGGCATACGGCTCGAATTTTACTACTTTATAATTAGGAGAAAAAATTAATAAGAATATTTTATACAACTTAATTATTTATAGCTTGGAAGCCAGGATCATAATTTTTTTATATTATTTTTGTTAATTCGATATTTTTAGTAATTATTAATCCATTTAATAATTACTAAAAATATCAAAAATACTTTAACTTTTATATAATTCGAATTAATTTCGCCTGGGTTAAAGAAAGCATAATACCTTTTCGCTTAAACCTCTTTAGGGCGGGCAAATCGGACAAATTTTAGAGGCGGCATGTGGTTCGAATTTTAAAACTACTTTATAATTAGGAGAAAAAAATTTAAAAAAATATTTTATACAACATAATTATTTATAGCTTGGAAGCCAGGATCATAATTTTTATATTATTTTTGTTAATTCGATATTTTTAGTAATTATTAACCCATTTAATAATTACTAAAAATATCGAAAATACTACCTAAAAGTTTTATCTTTTATATAATTTTAATATATAAAGTTAGTTTATATAAGTTATATCTTTTATATAAGTTTTATATTTCATATATTCCACCTGGGTTAAAGACAGCATAATACCTTTTTTCTTTAACCGCTCTAGGGCGGCCAAATCGGACAAATTTTAGGGCGGCAAATTTTAGAGGTGGCATATAGCTCGAATTTTAAAACTACTTTATAATTGGGAGAAAAAATCAAAAATATTTTATACAATATAATTATTTATAGCTTGGAAGCCAGAATTATAATTTTTTTATATTAATTTTTTAGTTCTATTGAAATGCAAACTAGTGCAAGTATTTCATTAGATTTTATTTAACACATGAGGATATTAATATTTCAGAATGTAGATTTGGTTTAATGAGTACGCACGCAATTATTTTCAATTTTTTAATACATACCTTAAAAGATACTCCTCAAAATATATTGAACACGCTAAATATTTAGACGTAATGTTGACCGGTGGAGAAATAAGGAAAAACGGGCTTGATTTGACAGATCAAAACGTGTCAATTTTGGCCTTACTAGGCAAAGAAGGAAAGTCAAATTGAAGTTTTAGATCTAATTTCATCTTTAAATTTTGCTATTACTTAAAGAATTATACTCTTTTTGCAAATATGTGTGGCACGTAGAAAAAGGATTTTCATAAAAATAAATTGGCATCTATCAGTATATTATCTCTTATATCAATATATTATCTCTTATAATTATATTTAATCTCTTATATTATATCTTTATCGTGAGGAGAGAGAAGTCTTTTCCCACTTTTTGTCCGAGGCGGCAAAACTGCTAGAAACGTCCCTGTTTTGAAGACCTAAAATCTTCATTATGAGTCTTTTTTTTTTAAATTCGCGATAAAAAAAGATGTTTTTATTTTAGTTTAAACCCTACATGATTTTTTAATAATACACTAGATTTAAGAAAAATGACTTAGTTTTGTCATTATTATTAGTTATGTCATTCATTTTAACCCTTAATTTGACTAAGTCTGGCAACCACACCGGACATGTATATTTAAAACTACTATATAACACAATTGTCAGTGTTCGCCACAGCGGACATTAATTATCTCAAAAATGGAAAATGATATATGTTTTTTTGTTTATTTTACGGAGATCCTAATGTCTATACACACATGGGAAAATAACAGAAATTAAAAAATATTGTCAAAATAAGGGTTAAGTAGTTTATTTTTTTTTTAATTACATAGAAAATATACACCAAATAAAGAAAAAAGAAAGAAAAAGGAATTCACTAACCCGGAAGAGAATTCATGAAATATGTATATAAGTAACTAAATCAACCTTTATATCAAATTTAAATAAAATATATGTTGTATTCTTTAAACCAAATATTTTAAAGGTATTTGACACTTTAATTTTAAAATGGCAAAAACTTGACACTTAAAAACTTGAGTAAAAATTAAAAACTTGGATATTGGATATTAAAAAAAAAATAATAATTCTTTATCATGCTTTAAAATAAAGACATATTGCTCGCAATTACATAATTGAGATTTACAGAAATTAAAGATAATTAAATCAAAATAAAGCTAAATAATAAAATAAAGATAATTAGCTCCTATTTCATGAACAAAAATAGATTCTAATTCACAAATATTAAAAGTAAAATTACGGATAAGTCGATTTCTACTTTTATCACCTGATGTATATATTGTATGTTTTTTTTAAGAAAATATATTGCTTCATATAACAAAACTATATACATTTTAAAAAGTTAAAACGTTACTCACAATCTAGAAAAAATTACTCTAAATAGATCAGAACTTTTTACTTTATATTAATACAAAAAATAAGCTGTTTTAATGAAATTTTCAGCTCAAACAACATACGATGGTTACATAACTTATTAACATAGTAGAACTGAAATAATTTTTACTTTTGCGGCTCACCTCCAAATCAACTGCAAAAAATGATAGATACATCTATTTTTTTCCTTTAATAAATATCAATATACATAAAATAATCAAAAAACGAAGTTTCACACTAGAAATACACGCAAAGAGAGTTGTTTTTACGTAGCATTAAATCCCGGAAAGATTTAGTTTGACATGTCCAAAAGCTCAATGAATCATGATCAGATCAAAGTTCACATTTCAATCGTCAAAAAAGCTGTAGCAACAAGAAGTTGATATTTTTTAGTTTTTTTTTCTAACAATCTCAGAATCGTGTTTTTATCAAATGCAAATCACAATCAGGTTTTGCAATAACAAATTCTAAACCCCAAATCAACAATCAGGGAATGAATCTACGTAAAACTAATGAACTTAACATTTGTAAGATTGTTAAACGCTCTTTTTATCTCAAGGGGACCTATCACCTCTAAGTAACTTTAAATTGAATTTTTTATTCTTTTTCGCCTTATTTCTCTATTTTTATTTAATTAGTATTGCTGAATTTACTTTTCTAACAAATAAGAATTTTATATATGAAAAGAAATCACCTTATCACATTTTTTTTAATTAGTAGTGTAAATATATGGGATTTTCAGTATTTGTTCTCTATTTTTATTTAATTAGTTTTGGGGAATTTATTTTCTAAAAAATAAGAACATTTTATGTGAAAAGAAATGCGAGGGAATCTTTCAGAAAATTAAAAATTATTTTGATATAAAGTAATTTTTATTAATAATTATTGCTTTTTTGTAAAGAATAATTATCAGGTATTAGTTATACTTAATTATTCACATCACATGGTTTACACCACATTAGTAATATTTTTATTTGTAGATACGTTTGTTCTCTTTACATGTTTTTGCAAAAAAACTTAGACACTTTATCATTAGTCTCCGTACAAAGATATATCACAAACATCACGAAATATAATTCTTTTATTTAGATTATATTTTATTACTCCATAATGAAAATTAAATTCAAATGAATGTGTTATTCATTTTATGATAACGATTTGTTTTATTTTCGAAATTCTATACTGTTAATGTAATATAACACGAAGAATAATTTGAATTTTGAAATAAATATAGCGATTTCAATAACAATGGGAATTACAATTTCCGAAACCAAAGGCTGGAAAACCGAATCTACTAGTGTTATATACATTTAGATACTTTTAGAGCTGTTATGATAATGGAAATAAATAGGTATCATTTCTTGACTTCGAATGTTAAAAAAGAACGAATTATTTATATTATTTAACAAGATGCTATTCATAAAAAATTCTATCGGATAATTGCATTTACTCGGAAAAAAGTTCTCATAGGAATAAACAAAACATACAAAATAAAATATACTTAAAAGGAATAATTATTTTAACACAATAATTTATAACCAGTATTTATAGATTCTTCTCAAGAATACTATTTATTAATGTTTACTAAAAAGACTCGACGGATAAAATAATGATTTAAGCAATTAATGCCAGTCTGCTATATTTATTACTCTATATTAGCAAGATAAAAAAAATCCAAATTTTAGTCTACACAATAAAATTTATTATCTGAGAAGGGCAATTTGTCGAATCACTATTATGAAAGAATGTTCTAACCATTAAAACATCGCAGAAACGAACTATAAATAATAGATAGATAAAATTGAGAGAAACTTCAGATGCTTCTGACATTACTTGTTGGTAATAATAGCTCTTTTAGAAAACGCATTGATTGATGCAATTCAAGAATAGACCAACGTGTCTATATAAACAAAAACAAAATAAAAAATAATATTGGAAGAAAAATTTTAAATCTGCCAGCATTATTTCGTGTTTCAAATGTTTAGTAATTAGTGGCAATTAGGATTTGGCACTGTATCAATATATCGCGAAAAATCGATATAATGCATCATGACACCGATTTACCAAAATTTTAAGTTACGCGACGTATCACGTTATGGAACAAAAGCCGATATCGCTAAATCGATTTAACTCTCTCCGCCGATCTCTGATGTGAAATCGTCATTCCGATAACCTATCTTAAAGCGAGGGAGCAATATCGTATGCGTGATATAGCATCCGATACAAAAACATCGTCTTTACGATTTCCTAACTTCGATTAACAGCTCATTTTCGATATAAAATGATCGCCGATTTACCTACATCGTAAAATCGTTTTTCCCACTTCGCACGAGAAAGTAAGGTGCATGAGCGATACAGCGTTTCTCAATATATAAATATTCTCTTTGCCGATATTGTGAGAGGAATTAAAAACGCATGCGGGATATACGCAGCGATTTATTTATATCGTGAAATTCGTTTTTCCAGCTACGGAAGTTATAGCATAGAATACTTAGAACATTGCATAGAAGCTTACTATTATGTTTATATGATTGCTCCATATAACTAGTTAGGGATAAAAATTCTGAAAAAATGTATACACCATACATTGATTTAAAGTTTTTAAAAATACATATGCTAGCAAAAGTAAAGAAATTCACCTACATACTGCCTGCCTTCTTTTTACTTTCTTATTTAGTACTTTATCAATAATACAAAAATAATTCTGAATTTTTACATAATTTCTTTTTAATTGCTAATAATTCTATTTATAGCCCAGAGACGATGGGATAGTGCTTCGCGTTCCCACGATACATAATATAACTAATGATTTCCTATGATATATGAAATCATTATTCCCTCCATATAACTAATTAGGGATAAAAATTCTGAAAAAAATGTGTACATCATACATTTAAAGTTTTTAAAAATACATATGTTAGCAAAAGTAACAAAATTCACCTACATACTGCTGCTTTCTTATTACTTTCTTATTTGGTACTTTATCAATAAAACAAAGGGTACTTTATCAATAATTCTGAATTTTTACATAATTTCTTTTTAATTGCTAATAATGCTATTTATAGCCCAGAGACGATGGGATAGTGCTTCGCGTTCCCACGATACATAATATAACTAATGATTTCCTATGATATATGAAATCCTTATTCCCTCCATATAACTAATTAGGGATAAAAATTCTGAAAAAAATGTGTACATCATACATTTAAAGTTTTTAAAAATACATATGTTAGCAAAAGTAACAAAATTCACCTACATACTGCTGCTTTCTTATTACTTTCTTATTTGGTACTTTATCAATAAAACAAAGGGTACTTTATCAATAATTCTGAATTTTTACATAATTTCTTTTTAATTGCTAATAATGCTATTTATAGCCCAGAGACGTTCGCGCTTCCACGATACAGGTCCGAGGCTCGATGCCGGGCTGGGCAAGGTTGACTCAGCCTTTCATCCCTTCAGTGAGTAGAGAAACTGAGGACCAAGCATGCTTGGGAACTAAACCCTGGGGGTTTCATGTAAGGCTGACCACCTAACCGGAACATATGCTTCACACCCGAAGACCCTTTGTCTCAGAAATGGAGATTGGTACCGTAAGCTCTGGTCTCCCTAGGGATGTTGCGCCAAGGAGTTTAGAGAGTTTAGTTTATTTTAATAATACTATTTAAAGAGATTGAGAGACAGCACAGTTTGGTATCAAGACTATATAACTTTTATTTTACCCCATTTTTCAAATCTGTTTGGATATTTTAACTGTCCTTTTTGATTTTTTAAAGTCAGACTTCCTTTAAAAATGACTTTATATAATAAATCAATCTCTTTTTAAATAGCATATATATGAAGGCGTATTCATTAAATACTAATCCAAGTTTGTGACAACATTTACTCCCAGACTTAAAGCAGGCAGAAAAATACTTATTCTTACTAAATACTTTCGGTAAATTCCTTTTCTAAACAAAGCTTGTGTTAGAACATTTTAATGTTATTTATTCCATCAATCGCCTTAGAAATTTAGCCGCCTGCATATATGCACACTCTTCACACCTACTTGGCTTGGCCCTGGGTAACAATTATACAAAAAGTGGGATTAATTCTTTAATATTTAATGCTTATGAATTTAAAATCTGTTTTATGCATTTTAAATAATGAATCCCCATTTAACAAATTTTCCACATAACGAATAATTTTTAGGGGTTTAGCGACTTTGTTAAATAAGGTAAAATTTTATATTTAATCATTAAATTTACTGTAAACGGAACAACACATAACAATTAGCGTAACAAAATTAAAGCAGTCAATGAATCCCCATTTAACAAATTTTCCACATAACGAATAATTTTTAGGGGTTTAGCGACTTTGTTAAATAGAAGTAAGATTTAATCATTAAATTTACTGTAAACGGAACAACACATAACAAATAGCGTAACAAAATTAAAGCAGTCAATGAATCCCCATTTAATCCCCATTTAACAAATTTTCCACATAACGAATATTTTTTGGGGTTTAGCGACTTTGTTAAATAGAGGTAAGATTTAATCATTAAATTTACTGTAAACGGAACAACACATAACAAATAGCGTAACAAAATTAAAGCAGTCAATGAATCCCCATTTAACAAATTTTCCACATAACGAATATTTTTTGGGGTTTAGCGACTTCGTTAAATAGAGGTAAGATTGTATATTTAATCATTAAATTTACTGTAAACAGAACAACACATAACAAATAGCGTAACAAAATTAAAGCAGTCTGCATAAGATACATGTCTTTAGAAAATATTTTCCTTTATTTTTTTTTTTAAATAGGCGTATGTAAACTACGATAAAATGTCAAACTCAATACTGCAGAGACGCACTAATCTCTATTAACATTCTTACAGAGAAACCGAAAGAAAAAAATGTGAGGAAAAACCTTGAGGAGAGAAAAAAAATCATAAGGAAGACGTGTATAAACTGGTTTGTTTTAGTTGTAAACATTTTTACTTTCAGTACAGAAATTTATCATAAATACATAGTTTCAACATTGGAATTATTACCCTAACTCAATGTTTTCGTACGTGTGATGCACGTACGCCATGGGGGCAGGAAAAATATGGTGGCAGGGTTCCCACTGTTTTTCTAGAACAAAAATTAAGGATTTTTAAGGACTTTCTAAGGACCAAAGTAACATTTTATAAGGACCTTGAAATACATGGCATAACGACATAAACCCTATTTCCTGAGGAACCTATTTTAATGATTATGATCCAGACAAGGAAAGTTCAATAAATGCCCTACAATATTTCAGAATTAAGTTTTTAAAAATGCCTAAAAATTAATATAAGATAAATCTATTTGACAAAAACTAATTTTGAAAAATGTACATCTAAAGCTTTTTGAGTGATCAAACTAGAAATAAATTGTGAATATAAACAACATTATAAACAGTACTTTTTGAGGGTTTAAAAATGACTCTGATATATATATATATATATATATATGTATATATATATATATGTATATATATATATATATATATATATATATATATGTATATATGTATGTGTATATATATATATGTGTATATATATATATATATATATGTATATATAATATGTATATATATATCTATATATAATATATATATATATATATATATATATATATATATATATGTATATAATGTATATATATATGTATATATATGTGTATATATGTATATATATGTATATATATTATATATATATATGTATATATATATGTATATATATATGTATATATATGTATATATATGTATATATATATATGTATATATATGTATATATTTATTTATATATGTATATATATATATGTGTATATATATATATGTATATATATATGCATATATATATGTATATATATGTATATATATATATATGTATATATATATATATATATATGTATATATATATATGTATATATATATATATGTATATATATGTATATATATATATATGTATATATATATGTATATATATATGTATATATATATATATATGTATATATATATGTATATATATATGTATATATATATATATATGTATATATATACATACATATATATGTATATATATATATATATATATATATATATATATGTATGTATGTATATACTAACTGATTATACCCGACGTTCCCTGGGAAAGAAGAAAATTTTAGACTTTTCTGTTACATTCAATGCAAGAAAAATTAAACTTCCATAAGTAACTGAAATATCTATAACCCTCCCCCCAACCTCCATGCTTTGCTTAATTAAAATCTGCATGACTGTTAGCTATTAGGAAAGGGCAGATGACTTTAAACTTTTTCAGTATGCGAAAGATTATTTATTAGTCAAATAATCAGTAACTAAAAAAAACTGTCCCATAAGAAAACTGATAGGAAATCACGTAACGAAGGTGGATCGCGTTGATGGAGAAATTGATCACATTCCAATTTAAAAATTAAGGAGTTTTTAAGGACTTTTGACAAAAATTAAGGAGTTTTAAGGGCCCTTAAAAATGAAAGCTAAAATTAAGGAGTTCTTAAGGACTTTTAAGGACCGTGGGAACCCTGGGTGAGGGTACGACCTGCACTGGACTTTGGTATCGCCTGGTGCAATAAGAAGCTTACTTTTTATTTCCATTAGAATCACAGAAAATAATAAAAAATTCTTCATGTTCACAAGGTGTATGTGTGGTTTCATATGTATGCTAGACCAACAGTTGCCAAATGGTGGTCCACGGACCACTGGTGGTCCGTGAAATATGTTTGATGGTCCGTAGAAAAAACGGATTATTTATTTTAAACTGCAACACAAGTAACAAAAAGTTTCATTTACATTCAGATTATAAGATGAAAATAACAGAATTTACGGTGATTTACGCTTTTTTATAATATTTTTTTTTATTTTTTTATTTTAGGTACTATTTATTAGGGAAATAAATAATACTTAACAATGGATTTCAAACTAACAAAATGTTTCATTTATAATACGCTTTTTATTATTATTATTATTTTTTATCTTAGTACTATTTATTAGGGAAATAAATAATAACTAAGAATGGATTTCAAACTAACAAAATGTTTAATTTATAATACGCTTTTATTACGAATTACGCTTTTTACTATTTTTTTATCTTAGGTACTATTTATTAGTGAAATAATACCTAAGATTGGATTTCAAACTAACAAAATGTTTCATTTACATAGATTAAAAAAAATTAACAGAACTTGCGGTGAATCTTTGCGGTTTCTTTTCCAGATTCAAATAAAATACACGAAAACCCCTATAATGAGTGAAAAACAAGTTGATATTATGTATTTCTTTAGTGAAAATGAAGTAACTAATGAAAATAATAATACTTTACTTAATGAGCTGATTAATGAAAGTTATTTTTTAAATTACGATTTATAACTTTTTTACTTTTAATATGTGCATTTTGTATTAATATAATAAATGTTTTTGATTATTATTCTATAAATATATTTACTGCTTTTTTTATTTTAATTCATATAAGTGGTGGTATGCCAAATAAAAATAATATATGTAGTGGTCCTTGAATTTCTAAAGTTTGCCGACTGCTGTGCTAGACTATTTTTTCATAAAGGCTTAGCGAGGCTTTACAAAATGCAGAACGAGAGTATTTTTCGTTGGTTAGTTGTATTAACATGAACAAAATATTTTGAATGAAAAGAATGAAAAAATTAATAAAGGAGGATATAAATAAATTAAAGAAACAAATATTACAAATAAAAAAATATACGTTGCAACAGTAACTAAACAAAAAACATTATATAACAGTAAAATTTCGATAGAACAATAAGGAGGGGGACTCAATAACATTATCGTTATAGAAAGATATTTTGTTATATGGAGGGATGGTATAATTTCGATCTACAGCACTTTAGTTTTTTGGTTTTGGAGCACTACGGTCTAATTTTTGCAACACGAGGGCTAATGAGACCGGGACCTACTGCTTAAAGCCGATTCCGAACGTCTACGAACATCCATACCATAGTGGGATTTGAACCCACGAACTCCGGTCCCGAAGGCCAGCATTCGGCCATCGTTCGGCCTACAGCACTTTAATTATGGCTGGTTTGATATGATTAAGTGACAATAATAAGCATTTTTCCAAAAGCTTTAAATTGTCTAAGTACGAATATAATTAGACGTTGCGTTAATTAGTTATGTTAGTATCTATTCATGTGTAGTCTAGCAGTTTTTTAAATCAGTAAGCCGGGGTTAGTAATATTCGTAACCATTAATTCATTGTCGATCTGGATTTATTTCATACTTGATTTGTAAGTCAAAATCCTAATCTGTCATTCGTTATTTAAAGCCTTTGTCCAAAATTTGTTAATCCTGTTTAACATATTAAAAAATTAAGTTTCCTTGGACACTTAACTAAAATAACCATTTTTTTTCCAATGAAAAAGACAAAATATCAATAAAATAAAAGAGGTCAGAGGTAAATTTAAAGAAAAAAAATCTACATTCCTAACTGTAGTCACACACAAATAAAAAAGGTAAACACGATGAATCTGGAAAGAAGGACATTCTATGAGAATGCATTTCCCAGTAAAGGGTAAATTACAATGCTTACAAATTCTTGGAAATAGCATCCGCTTAAAGCTGTTTGCAAGTATTGTTGGAAATAGCTTCAAACGGATTCTTGACAAATAAGCATCACAAGTGATATACTTTAACAACAACATACTATACAGTTTTAACAGAAAAAATCCTCAAATACATCTTGCCTTTTCCAGTTTCATAGAGAGCGATTTCATGCAGCACGAGACATCAAAACTCATGAAAAATTTAACTTTCGTTTGAAACGGAAGAGTAGAATATTGATTGCGTATATGCTATTATGGACATGCAAATGTATGGAGAAGGATATTTACGTAGTTAGTGATACTAAGTCAAACTGCTTTATTCATGTAAAGTTGTTTTTCCCAGTATTTGTAGATATTAAGTTAAAAAGAACATGATTTTGAATGTGGAATTGCATCTCAGATTTAACAACCAGGGAACCAAACTATGATGATCCGTCTACTCAACAAACAATTTCAATCTTTTCAGTCAATAAAAACGAATGTTTTATTTTATTATATACTATTTATTTATTTACTTATATTTTATTATGAAAGAATTTTTCTTTTTCCTTTTATTTATGCAACAAACAAAGAAAATACAAATATTTTATTTTTTTTATTAAAGTATATCCAGATTTTGACGAGGAACGAGGGGTGCAAAGTGTTATGAAAATTACAGAAAGGGTACAGAGAAATCGAAAGTTTTGGAAACACTACCCTGATAGAGAAAGAAAATACAAATATTTTATTTTTTTATTAAAGTATATCCAGATTTTGACGAGGAACGAGGGGTGCAAAGTGTTATGAAAATTACAGAAAGGGTACAGAGAAATCGAAAGTTTTGGAAACACTACCCTGATACAGGCAAGTTTTTATTTAAAAAAATTAACCCTGAAAAGTGCTCGTGAACTTGTGCAGCCAACAGCGACCGACTCACTTACCATTTTATCGAGCTCGCATAATCGTAGCAGAGAATCGATACAAGTTCACTGCGCCTTTACTTTGTTCACTTTGCTCGACGCGATTGATTGTTTAATTACATAATACTTGGGGTTGACTCGTAATATGCTGAATTACCATTAACTAATTGATTAAAATAAAATCAAGTTAAAATTGTTCATTGAAAAATAAAACCAATTGAAAAAATAAATTCCACACTGAAGTGTGCAATTGTCCTTTTTTAAAAGAACATAAAAAGATATTTGCGCATCCATAATATTCGATTCATTTTGGAATGATTTAAAATACTTTTATTATACGACGGTGATAAGAATCATTTGACAAAACACATTGTATATTTTAAAAAAGGCGATAAATGCATTTACAGTGTGATATTTCGGTTGATAAAAAGTTTTATGAGGGTTGTAAAAGAGAATAAAATTAATCATATTTTAAGGATCATGAATAAATAGTAAAAAATACACAACGCAGCTTTCTGTCTTGTTAAAATTTGGGAATCTACATTAAGTTAAAACAAAACTCGTATAGTATGCTTTTTCTGTTCTATTTGAGATTTAAAAAGTAAAAAGCATGAAAAATTCCGTTAAGAGACGTAAATGATAATAAATAAAGTACTAAAGTGAAATATTATGTTTTTAAGTTGTCTAAAATTGAGAATTTTGTATAGTGTTAGTATACAAGTTTTACCCTAACTCTATTTATTCCATATCTAAGTAACTGCTACATTATTTAAATATTGAGTAAAGCTTAAAGTTATTCGAGTAAAATTATCTATTAATAATTTTATTTGTTATTTAAGTAAAAAACATGTCAAAATTTTCACTTTTAAAATCTCAAATCGGTCAGAAAAAAAAACTTAGATTACGAGTTTTATTAGACTGACTGTAAAAAATAAATAAACATGAAATAAAAATAAAATTATGATGTTTCCAGACAAGCATGCGTGTGCAATCTGAATAAAAATAGTTTTACCATTGAAAGTACGACGTGCTTAGGTATTGGAAAAAGTAATAAAATCTTTTTTTTCTTCCCAGTCATAAATTTCCCTATATTTATTTGCAATTTGGTTTGGAGCACTAAGGTCTGCTTTATATATATATATATATATATATATATATATATATATATATATATATATATATATATATATTGGCTACAGGACGGCTGACTTGATAGAGGATAAGTGTGTGACAGATAATCCCAGATAGCATGCATGCTTGTAGCAAGTTTGTTCTTTTTCTGAATAATATCTTGTCATAACAAATTTGACGCGACAAACTTGCAGCAAAACTCTTCCAAGTTGGACGAAACATACAGCGACCACACCTTTGCAATGCTATTTTGCTGCAAAACTGTGGCAAACTTGTCAGGAGAACCTTGAGGCAAGCGAAAATTGTGAGACTTGCTGCAGTCTTGTATCAAACTTGCAACTTGCAGACTTGTCATGCTGAACTTGCTGCAAGTTTGCAGGCTTGCAAAGCAAGACTGCTGCAAACTAAATTTGCTATCTGGGATACAAGTTTTACAGATTCTCTAAATTTTAATTTAATCTTATAACGGATTTGTATGCACAGACCTATAGTGTTCCTTTTTAACCCATTTAATGCCTAGCGTCCGTTTTTAGGAACAGTTGAAAAATAGTTAGTAGAATTTTTACATTTTTTCGGGACGAGGTTTAATTTTCACTGTAATATATAATAACTTTCTGCACATCTATTAAATTTTAGAATATCTACCATTATGTTTATATTCTATCATATGCATCGTCATTTTACAATTTTTCGAGCCTCGCATGGAAATTCACTTTTCCTGTAGGTACATCTACTGAAATCATGACGAATAGCTTTTATCTATTATAAAGCTTTACTTTACAGTACTGTGTTTACACGTGACACCAAATAAATATCTTATCATGAGCTTTTCTGTTAATAAATGGAATTCTGCGATGTTTAAACTGATAGTTAATCATTAATGAGGTCAGGACGTAATAGTCACAGTTGTTTATACTTCATTAGACTTCATATTTGTTTTGCTCTGTGATGTCCTTAATTTAAATTTAAGATATTCCTCAATATATACTCGTCAGAAATGATTTGGGCATAGAAGGGTTAACCTTTGTTTCAGCATTTTCCTTGGCCCCTAAATCCTTCCTTTGCAGCAATTGCATTCTCTTCGATAAAATGACGTTCTTTATTCCAAACACCAAGCGAGCAAGAAACAGAATTCTGTTTAATTTTGGCGCACTTATAAGTACAATAACCTTTTCTGCATCACGTCTAACTATAATAATAATCACCAGCAATATTTTAAAGTTCCAAATCTTATGCATTGCAGCAATTTTCCCTATGATAAAGCGTTGTGGTTTTTCTACAGATACCTCACCTACAATGGATAACTGACCACAAGAACACCAACGCAACGAGGTCCGGTGTCAAGACCTCTTGCAAACAGTAAGAGGTCTTGACACTGGACCGCTTTAAGATAAAGAAACTGATCAGCAGGTTATAGTTCAAATTATTCATATTTACTCTACAATATAAAATACTCATTTTACATATGAAAATCTGTGTCACTGATTTATTATTTCTATCATTTTAAAAGTAGGTAATCACAAAAAGGCTATAAAGATCGTTAAATTATTAGTTCAACGGAGTAGAATTCTAATCAACAATGAGTAGTATATATTAATTCAACGATAAATAGAGCTCAAGTAAAGATAAAATATTACCTCTGAATAACATTAAAAACTTATACAATTATTAATTCAACAAAGTAGAATTATATTCAATAATGAGTAATATATGTTAACTGAACGATTTGTACAGATCAATTAAATACCCTTTGGCGAAGACCGGTAGCATTAATACTTGTTATATTGAGGATATTTTGTTTGTTTGTTATAGTGAGTGTGAATTATAATTAAAAATGGAGTTGCATAATTAAATGCTAAAGCAGCCTTAAATACAAAATTTTAATATTCTACAGTCAGTTGTTTTTGAGTTAATTCAACAAAGTAGAATTATATTCAATAATGAGTAATATATGTTAATTGAACGATTTGTACAGATCAATGAAATACTCTTTGGCGGAGACCGGTAGCATTAATATTCATTATATTGAGGGTTTTATTTATTTGTTATAGTTAGTGTAAATTCCAATTAAAAATGGAGGTGCACAACTAAATGCTATAGCAGTCCTAAATATAAAACTTTAATATTCTACAGCCAGTTGTTTTTGAGTTATGTCCCTCGGCGATCATACACGTTATATTGAGATTTTTTGTTATATAGAATACATATTGTAATCAAAAGAGGAAATGCACAATTATACACTATAACAGTACTATAACTGTACTGCACTTTCTAGACCATATAGGCAGGCTATCACTATCTAGATCAGGCATATCCAATATAGAAATTTTGTCAGGTTTAACATTTCCCGTAGAGCTCCAAATATTATCACTGGATTTAAAATTACTCATTATATAAATTTTGATTTTGTTCTCGTTAAATCCGTGGAATTTTATAGACCCAGTAAAAGGTTTTGGTTGGACTATTATAATTTATTAAACAAGAAAATATATCTACAACCAATACTTCGTCGGACAACATAAACGAAAAGCCATTTAATTTTCATAAAGACATAAAATATTACAGTTAAGTATAGATATTATTCTCTTAAATATAGATATATATCTTCCTTAAATCTGAATGAATTCAAAAAAATACTTTACTCAAAGAAAGTTAACCGAGTCCAACAGTGATAAAAATCTAAGTTAAGAACATTTTCGCTGGGCTCATTACTTTATGACAATAACAAGAGAATGAAGACTATATAAAACAAAATAATATTTCAAACGACCTTAAGGAAGCTTTAGGAGAAATATAAAAAAAAAAGAAAACATAAAACACCCGGAAATCAGGGGGAACAACTTACTTCAAGAAATTTCTTTCTTGACCAAATAAATATCCCGATGTTATTTACATCCTTGTACGAAATAAAGGAAGTATTGTAATCATGAAAAACATCAGCGTTCAGATTTTAATGAAAATACTCATTTTGGCCATTTTAACAAGTTTCAGCGTTACGTCTACAAGGAAACATTACTTTTGAAACTTTAAATATTTATTTTGATCAATTTCATCGTGATGTTTGTTATATATGTATTTTGCATAACTCAAAAATGATTAGTTATAAATATAAAAATTTTGTATTGAAGACTTCTATAGCGTCTAGTTGTACACTCCCCCTTTTGATTGCAATTAGTATTCTATAAAACGAAAAATATCAATATAACGTGTATGAACGCTGCGGGGCACAACTCAAAAAAGACTGGCTGTAGAATATTGAAATTTTGTATTTAGGATTTCTATAACATCTAGTTGTGCACCTCTATTTTTAATTTCCATCCGCACACTCTATAGCATAAAATCTCAATATAAAGGATATTAATGCTAATGGCCTCAGCCACATGGTATTACTCGAGCTCTATTTATCGTTGAATTAATATACATTATAAATAATATGTTAGTATTTGTTAAACTAATATATACATTGTTAATTACAATTATACTCTGTCGAATTAACAATTGTATAAATTTCTGATGCTATAAATAGGTAATATTTTAGTATTGAGTTTTATTTATCGTTGAAGTAATATATACTACACATTGTTAATTACGATTATACTCTGTCCAATTAACAATTGTATAAATTTCTGATTTTATTAAAAGGTAATATTTTAGCATTACTTGAGCTTTATTTATCAATGAAGTAATATATACTACACATTTTTAATTACGATTATACTTTGTCCAATTAACAATTGTACAAATTTCTGATTTTATTAAAAGGTAATATTTTAGCATTACTTGAGCTTTATTTATCAATGAAGTAATATATACTACACATTTTTAATTACGATTATACTCTGTCCAATTAACAATTGTATAAATTTCTGATTTTATTAAAAGGTAATATTTTAGCATTACTTGAGTTTTATTATCGTTGAAGTAATATATACTACACACTGTTAATTACAATTATACCCTATCCAATTAACAATTGTATAAATCTCTGATGTTATAAAAAGGTAATATTTTAGCATTAATTGGGTTTTATTATCGTTGAAGTAATATATACCACACATTGCTAATTACAATTATACTCTGTCGAATTAACAATTGTATAAATTTCTGGTGTTATTAAAATTTTATATTTTAGCAATACTTGAGTTTATTTATCGTTGAATTAATATATACTACACATTGTTAGTTACAAATATACTCTGTCCAATTAACAATTGTATAAATTTCTGATGTTATAAAAAGGTAATATTTTAGCATTACTTGAGTTTTATACATCGTTGTATAAATTGTATAAATTGTAACAATTGTATAAATTTCTATTGTTATGAAAAGGTAATATTTTAGTATTGAGTTTTATTTATCGTTGAATCAATATATACTACACATTGTTAATTACAATTATACTCTATCCAATTAACAATTGTATAAATTTCTGATGTTATAAAAAGGTAATATTTTAGCATTACTCGAGGTTTAATTATCTTTGAAGTAATATATATATATATATATATATATATATATTTACTACACATTGTTAATTAGAATTATACTCTGTTCAATTAACAATTGTATAAACTTTTGATGTTATTAAAAGGTAATATTTCAGCAATTATATAACAAACCACTTGTTAAACAACTGGTGGATAGTATATCACATACAAATAAAATAAGTTTAAATGAAGTGAAGCAAAAACAAATGTGCATAATTTAATATCCGTAGAAGGAAGTCATGTAGTGTTTATATGATAATTTTTGCATTCGTTTCATTGTGTCAGACATAAATAATTGATGCAATTATTATTATCTGATACCAAAGAAAAGTAATAATTAAAAAAGTAAAGTAAAATAAAAAATACGTTAGAGTAAAGAAACATTGAAAATGATAAAATTTGTCAATTAATTGCTTGTATCACTGCTAACTTTTTACTACACTGGGATTAGTTATTTTGTTTTTTTTTTAGGCAGTCAAATTTTAATTAAATGAACCGTTTAGACTGACATTACTTTCATGAATATGTTAATGTTTACTGTAATACCAAACCATTTTTTGAAAGAGTATTGCATTCCTTTTAGTTCATAAATATATTTATACCATATTAACCGCCACAAAACATTATAATGTCTAAACGTACTTGTTACCTTGGAAACTGAGTATTAAATTTAATATTCCTGAAAGCATTGGTAAATATTTTCAGAGCTCTTCTATATTTCCGTACCCCAGGCAAAATAAATAAATGCTTTCGCAGAAACGTCTTTTGCACAAAAATCTCAGTAGAGGCAAGCAATGAATAATTTCATTCTAAGATAGAATATTTAATGAAAGATAAGAGTAAAATATAAAATATTACATGAACTGACTAAAGTTACTTTTTTTTTATCCCTTCGCAAAAGGGATATGTAACTCGAGGTTGCAAGTATGAGGGTTTGTTGAAATCATTCACATCGTATCGTTTCACAGAAAGCAAACATAGCTATCTTTATTTGTTTAACTTTCAGCATCCCAAGTAAATAAAGAAATATATATTCCTATCTGCAGGAATCAATTTACCGAATGTATGATGTAGACAGCATATAACGCATTGTACGCCAATTAAACTCTTTAAAAAATTTGATTTTATGATGCATCTTCAGAGTTATAATTTGTAAATTCTTTTAAAGGGTACAAAATTAGCTTCATTTCTCAAGATAACGGTGTTGTGACTGAGTAGAGCTGAAGTACTGCCATCTGGCGGTATTTGTTCTATTCCTGAAGAAATCTAAAACTCTATTTATATCATGAAATGGATTTTCAGAAGGCATTCATGTTGACATTTTGAAATGTTTGTCAGTTATTAATATCTAATACACAAGTATGTAGAAAAATCCGTACAAATTAAATTAATATTAAAATAATTAATATATTATATTTTCATATAAATTTTGCTATAATAAATAATTTTAATATTTCATATAATTTATATAATATTAAAATTATAATAATAGAAATATTAAAATTTTGTTATTCGGAAATTCGCGTTTTAAACATCTAATGAAGCTAGTGAGAGAAGCATCAAGGGAAAATGAAGAATGTAGCATTTTAAGTGAGAAAACGAGGCTGCACCTCTCAATTGCATTTAAAATCAGAATAAAATCAACGTGACCTTAATACGAATATCACACTACCTATAAATTATATGTTGCATTAAAATTATAATAGATAATTTTAATATTACATATAATTTATATAATATTAAAATTATAATAAGAGAAATATTAAAATTTTGTTATTTGGAAATTAGCGTCTTAAACATCTAATGAAGCTAGTAAGAGAAGCATCACGGGAAAATGAAGAATGTATATTGCATTTTAAGAAAGGAAACAATGCTACACCTCTCAATTGCATTTAATATCAACGTGAACTTGGAAGCGTTAATGCGAATATCACACTATCTATAAATTATATGTTACATTAAAAATATAATAAATAATTTTAATATTACATATAATTTATATAATATTAAAATTATAATAACAAAAATATTATTTGGAATTGTTATTTGGAAATTAGCGTGTTAAACATCTAATGAAGCTAGTAAGAGAAGCATCACTGGAAAATGAAATATGTAGTATTTTAAGATCGGAAACAAGGCTTCACCTCTCAATTGCATTTAAAATCGGAATAAAATCAACGTGAACTTGGAAGCGTTAATACGAATATCACACTATCTATAAATTATATGTTATATTAAAATTATAATAAAATAACATATATCCCATCATATGAGGGGATCAGTAAAAATTTTTAATTTTCCAGAATTGTAAAGTACTCTATAAGGCAGATAAAAAAATGGTTTGTTTTTTAACTGAGAATTATTTGGTACACACTCAATAATTTATCTTCATATTCCTCTAAAGCCTCCCGATACAGTGAATGCAGTTTAGAATCATGTTCAATTCATTTAGAAAGATAATCAAAAGTTTTCTTAGATACGTGGAAATTATCGTTAAGTTCTTCCCAATTTTTTTTTTGCCACGGTAATTAATGGAAGTAAAGGAATGAAATTATCATTTCCACTACACCCTGGAAGTAGATAAAAATTTCATTGCAACAAATAATAATCGATGATTAAATTTAAAATTATTACATTACTTATCTATTATTTAAGCCAAATATAAAAGAAAATTATTTACGTAATATCTAAGTTCAGAGATAAAACGTATGAAAATAATGCAGACGATATTTAAATAATTTAAAATAAGAAATGGTTAAATGAGAGGGTTAAAGGAAGGACGTCATAATGCTAGGTGATGTTATTTTTACCTATTTATTTCGTGATAAATTGATAAATTTAATCGCCTGCTCTTAACCGGGGAAAATAGGGCTTGAAATAATGACATTAAATGCTAGAAATGAGGGGAAGGGGTGGATTTCGAACGTTGTTAACCCTAACTCATCAAGAATCTAATATGGATGTCTCTATCCATTCCAGGTACAACCTCTTCATAAATTCGAAGACAGACGGACAGATAATTTAGGCTATTATTATATAGGTGATAATTTTAATATTACATATAATTCATATAATATTAAAATTTTGTTACTCGGAAATTAGCGTGTTAAACATCTAATGAAGCTAGTAAGAGAAACACCAAGGGAAAATGAAGAATGTAGAATTTCAAGATAGGAAACGAGGCTGCACCTCTCAATTGCATTTAAAATCAGAATAAAATCAACGCGAACTTGGAATTGTTAACACGAATATCACACTACTTATAAATTATATGTTATATTAAAATTATAATAAACTAGCATATAGTCTGTCATATGACGGGATCAGTAAAATTTTTAATTTTCCAGAATTGTAAAGAACCTTATAAAGGCAGATAAAAAAATGGTTAGTTTTTTCGTATAGAATTATCTGGTATACACTCAATAAATTGTTTATCTTCATATTCCTCTAAAGCCTCCCGATAATGTGAATGCAGTTCAGAATCACGTTGAATTCATTTAGAAAGATAATTCAAAGTTTTCTTAGCTACGTCGAAATTATTGTTAAGTTCTTCTCTTTTTATTTGTTACGGTAATTAATGCAAATAAAGGAATGAAATTATCATGTTAAGACCGGTGATAAAATTTTCATTGCAATAAAAAAATAATCGATGGTTAAATTTAAAATTATCACATATGTACCTAATCTATTATTTAAGCCAAATATAAAAGAAAATTATTTACGTAATATCTCAGTTCAGTGATAAAACGTATGAAAATAATGCAGACGATATTTAAATAATTTAAAATAAGAAATGATTAAATGATATAGTTAAAGGAATGACGTCATAATGATAGAAAAAAATGTTATTTTTACCTATTTATTATGTGATAAATTGATAAATTTAATCGCCTGCTCCTAACCGGGGAAAATAGGGCTTGAAATAATGGCATTAAATGTTAGAAATGAGGGAAGGGGTGGATTTCGAACGTTGTTAACCCTAACTTATCAAGAATCCATATTGGATTATTGATAAGTTAGTTATGCTCTATCCGTTCCAGGTACAACAGCTTTATAAATTCAAGGACAGACGGACAGATAACTTAGGTTATTATTATATAGGGGATAATTTTAATATTACAAATAATTTATACAATATTAAAATTTTGTTATTTGGAAATTAGCGTGTTAAACATCTAATGAAGCTAGTAAGAGAAGCATCAAGGGAAAATGAAGAATGTAGCATTTCAAGATAGGAAACGAGGCTGCACCTCTCAATTGCATTTAAAATCAACGTGAACTTGGAAGCGTTAATTCGAATATCACACTATCTCTACAGCTGGTTGCTGCAGCACACACGGAATACCAGCAACGAGGAGAGTAGGAGGAGGAGCACGTGCAAAAATGAGGCGTGGAAGATAATCTACGTCACGTAAAGAGTAATCATGTTTTGAAAGGGTTGTGAAAACATGCCCAGTCTTCAAGAGATGCGATAGGGATTGCGTAAAAGTATGCAGAATTGTGATAGGACTTCTGGCAAGCGAGAGCGAGGATTTTAATAACAAGGGCGAACGCTCAAATCGCATTAAAATTTACTCGCATTAATCTTGGAAAAGATTTAATTACTGAGAGAAAACGCTGATGGTTAAGGAGAAGATCACGGAAAGGGCAACAACGGTTAAATAGAGATTTCATTTCATAATGTACCTTTAGCATCATTCGGATTGGGGAAATGTTTTGATAAAATTTTTCATTAACCCCTTCCGGTATGATTTAATAATGAAAAACTGTGCATGAAACAACCATTTAATTTTTATTTAAAAAACTTGTTTCATTTTACAATTCTTACATATTCTTAATTAAAATCCACTTTTTACATGGTGTTAAATAATATCAGAAACAGTAAAATTAAGAAAATATCAAAGCAAAACATTAATAAGGTATACAGATAACAGTCTTCAAGCTAGTGGTACTTTTCAAAACAAAGTGCAAAGGAATTCTTAATTGTTTACACCGCCAAGTAGTCTCACTTTTAATTTGATTCTTGTAACACACACGGCATTTCTTAGTAGGTTTTCTTTATTCTGACTCATTAATTTGGCAATGACTTGTACCAAAAAATTCTAAGTAAACAATATGCAATAGTGACTTGTAATTTTCACAAGTGATAAAAGTGTTGCTAAATTCAGTACACTAGAAATTTTAAACTAAATTAATTATCATATTTAACAGTAACTTTAATCGCATGACGAGTGTAGCTCGTCATTGTGCGGTATGGAATGAAAAACTAATGACGAGCTAGACTCGTCATTTTACCGGAAGGGGTTAATACCTTTGAAATTATAATAATCTGTCTGATTTTCTTTCCTATCGAATAATTACATATACAGGAAATAATGTATCAATCTCAGTAATGAAAAAATGTTAGATTATATTTCCGATTGTATTTCTTCCAAATAAAATTATACATTTGCTGACGGATAGACATAATTCTGAAGAAAAAATAACCGAAAGGGAATTTTTTTAACAAAAAAAGTACTACTGGTAGTTATTATTTTGATAATTATCTCTTAAATGTAATTATAATTAAATACAATTTGTTTTAAATTTGCCTGTTACAAGGAATTAAAATAATTCATTAGCTTACAAACTTCCAGAAAATAATTACATATACAGGAAAAAATGGTTTAATCCCAGTAATAAAAAAATGTTAGACTATATTTCCGATGCTATTTCTACATTTCAGAGATAATTATCGAAATGACTACCTGTAGTACATTTTTTTGTTAAAAAATTCTCTTTTGGTTATTTTTTTTTCAAATAAAATCATACATTTGCTGACGGATAGACCATAATTCTGAAGAAAAAAATAACCGAAAGGGAACTTTTTAACCAAAAAAGTACTACAGGTAGTTATTTCGATAATTATCTCTGAAATGTAATTATAATTAAATAAAATTTGTTTCAAATTTGCCTGTTACGATGGATTAAAATAATTCATTAGCTTACAAACTTCCAGAAAATAATTACATATACAGAAAAAAATGTATTAATCCAGTAATGAAAAAATGTTAGCTAATATTTCCGATGCTATTTCTACATTTCAAAGATAATTATCGAAATAACTACCTATAGTACATTTTTTTTTTGTTAAAATATTATCTTTTGGTTATTTTTTTCAAATAAAATCATACATTTGCTGACGGATAGACCATAATTCTGAAGAAAAAATAACCAAAAGGGAACTTTTTAACAAAAAAAGTACTACGGGTAGTTATTTCGATAATTATCTCTTAAATGCAATTGAATACAATTTGTTTTAAATTTGCCTGTTACGATAGATCAAAATAATTCATTAGCTTACAAACTTCCAAAAAATAACTTTAATAATCACCTCTATTAAGTTGTAAACTATTATTACAATAATTGTCATAATTTTGTGCATAATTTCTAATATTTTCTATCCAGTGTTTCGGGAACAAACGCTGCTTTCCTACATATTGGTTTGGTTTGGTTTGCTTTCGAGCGCTTCGGTCTACTATTTGCAACACGAGGACTAATGAAACCAGGACCTACTGCCAGGGCGGACTAAGGGCCAGTAATTTCTAGGGCCCGAAAATTAGGTTTTTAATTTTTATTTAACAGAAAAACGTGATATTCACAATTATTGTTGAAATGTATCCAAATTATGCCGAATCGTTGATTGATAAAGTCGACAAGTGTTGACGAGTGTTCCCGTGCTTATGCATTCACACCCGCGAGTGTCGATGCGTGTAGATACGATCGAACCTCGCACTTATCAAGCCTTTACTATGCACGTCAGTAAAGCCGAAAGCCTTTACTGAAGGTATTTCGCCTGTATCCATGTGGTCATTTATTCAGGAAAATAATATTATTGCGACATTCCCTAATTTAAACATAATTCTGAGAATTTATTTAACCCTTCCAATAAGCAATGCAAGCGGTGAAAGATCATTCTCAGTAATGGTCAGAATTAAAAAAAAATTTAAGATCCACCTTAGGCCAACAAAAATTAAATAGTTTATCATTACTTTATATAGAAAAAGAGTTATTAAATAACTCTATTAATTATGAAAAATTAATTGACGAGTTTGCAGAATTAAAAGTGAGAAAAAATGACAAAGTAACTAATCAATTTGGGTATATTTAAGTATTATTGTTTGCTTTAATGAATTATGCTTACGTTTGTTTTAATAAATTATCTTTATTTAATTTTTGTACATGTATATTATTTTTTTCCTTTTTTTTCTTGGAATCCGATAGTTAAATAAAACTACATACTATATGCTTTAAAACCAAACTACCAAATCCAAAGTATGTATCATGACTGAAAAATAGGCCCGGAATTACAATGTTGCCTAGGGACCGCTTTAGCCTTAGCCCGCCACTGCCTACTGCTTAAAGCCGATTCCGAACAAACATGCATGCCACAGTGGAATTCTAACCCACGAACTAAGGTACAGAAGATCAGTGTCCTAACCAATCGGCCATCGTTCGGCTACCTAAAAGTTGGAAGATGTACTAACCAGAATGTGTTCATAATGTTCTCGTACCATCCCTTGAGTAATTAACTCCGAATATATAGCAAATGAAGATATCATCTGATTTCTGTATAACATTCGACATCTACATTTGTTCAAAAAATTCTTGCAAATTCGTTTGGACTATGCATGCAGTTTTGTAGATTTTATATTTGAAGATTTACTTTTATTTCTATGTTAAAATGCAAGACAATAAACTACAGGAATTTGGAAAGCAAAGGGTTGGAATCTATCCCCTTTAGCTACGGCCCTGACTTCGACTGTGTGATGGAAGATTCTTTTTTCCCCATAATAAATTTCGGCAAATATTCTGAATTCTAACCTTAATTTTGTAAAAATGGTTTCTAAAAATGTATAGATAATTCTCCGTGTGTATTTACAAGTCACTGCTACAAGAAAGGTCCTCTAACCAACTATCTTAAAACTTTAATCTATAATAAATGATAACAGGTGTCTTTCTCTAGCAATTCATCAAATTTCAACATTTATAAACAAGTACTAAATCTCTGTACAACCCGAAAAAAAAAATAAAAAATGGTAATTTAATGGTTCGCTTCATCCCGACTTGATCATGGCATGTTAAGCAGAAAAACAATTTAAGCAGATTTCCTCCAGCACATTTCAGTTTTCCAACCCATGATTATAAAAAAAAAAAATATGAAAAATCTCTTACATACCGTGACATCTACCGAAAAAAAAAGTTTATTTTTTTCTATGCACCAGACAATACAGTTGTGCTCGTAAAGGTTAGGTTATGTGGAACCTTTTAAAGATCATTCAAGCCTCTGTGCTTTTATCCAACAAAGTGAACCATAAAACATCCTGGCGGTAACGCAGAAAGCATGAAACAGTACACTCTTACCTATTTTATTGCTGAGATAAATTTTTGAATGTCTTTTGACTTACAGCTCTACATGGAAATCCATGCATTTACAACCTTATCTAATGGTAAAATATTGGAAAGGTTTCAGGGACGGACACGAAAACATGATAACTAGTTTTTTTTAGAAGTCTAAATATTATAATTAGACGTTCCTTTTATTGAATTTTATTCGATGCATGTCCTTCAAACCCCTATGAAATAAAAAGGTCCATGTTTCTCGATATTATTATTATTTTTTTAATAACGCGGGGGTACTTGCCTGTAAACCCTTTGAGGACTGGAGTATCATACGACGTCTTTCAAATTGACTCAGAATGATATTTTAAGTAAAAATTTAATTACTATTTCTTTTTGGCACTAGAGGTAGCCCTATGTCTGTTATAGGTGAACTTGTCTACAAGAGATATCTGAATACTAGAGAATCATCCGGTTCAATTTGAAAGATGTTGAATGTATGATATGCCCATCCTCAAAAGGTTAAGGACTTTGTATGGGTTACCCATACAAAGTCGTGGATTTCGTTGTCCATTTCATTATAGAAACACATATAGACGGTCACCATTACTCCCTAGGACACAAACAAGACAGGTTCTTGTAATTTAGAAGGAGAGACCAAGTAGAAGATCACCAGGCTTGGCCCACCACTTCCAGAAGTATCGTTTAGGTACTCTGAGGGCCGAACGTATTTCGACCACGAATCTATTTCATGTGCCCCAGCCGGCATTAATGATCCTGGTGGGTGTCTGGCAAGGTCGAGCCTCGATTTCACAACCCTCCGGTTATAACATTGACGCTTTTTGCGGACTGAACTACCGTGGCTATTAAGGGGAAGTTGATAAATTTAAATTAGGAATGATTAAGCTTTTTTCCGAGAAAAAATTACAAACTACCAAGAGGTCAGTGGGGCATATGCATTGTTCCATACATGTAGTGTCCCATTGGTACACTACATGTCCCATTGTAGACTATATATCCCATTGTAAACTATATGTCCCATTTTAGACTATATGTCCCACTGTACAATAGGACATATGTAGTGCCCCATTGGTATATTTGGTGTGATATATATCTCACAGTGGTATTATAAAAATTGAAAATCAATGGGAAATTCGTTTATAGAAGACCTATGCATTTTTAACCAACAGTGATTTCATAATGCCTCCGGGACATATGTCCCGGTGGTAGCGAAAGGGTTAAAGGTCTTAACACGAAATAGAAACTTTCTTACTAAGGGTATACAATTAGGGATTTATTATTGTAAAAATCAGCTTTATCGATACAGAATTTCTAACAGCGACGTGAAACTTTAAGTTATGAAAATAGAATTACTATGCAAAGTTAGAAAATATATATCTAAAAATATCTGCTAAATCAGAAAAAAAAAATGCCTCTAGCGTTTGAACAATGCATTCACTAAAGCATAAATAACGCGAAACTGAAAACGCATGCAATTCGAATCCCTGCCTGAAATTTTATTACCTTATTCCTCCACATAAAAAGTCTTGAAGGTTACTTGTGGTATATAATGAGATCTAATACATTTTGATGCTGCATAGGTATTAAAGCATGACTAATTAAGGCGCTATTCCTAGCATCAGATCCTCTCTTAAAGTTACGCAATTCTACAAGTAAAGAAGACTTGACTCATGTGGAGAAGTCACGGGCTTTCTTATAACTATAGATATACAATTAAGGGTTATACAAGCTAGCTACCTTTGAAAGCAGTGTATCTAAGACCTGTAGGTCACACATTGACAACAAAGGCTTTTTGACCCACATGTTGATGTTTATAGATTTATATTTTATGTCATAAAAGCAGAGAACCGACAATCTAAAATTATAAAAAAAATAATGTATAATGAATATTAAATTTGAATATTGAAAATGAATATTGAAAAACAGGAGGTTTTCACATGAGGTTAGGTTTTTTTTTTTTTTTTATTGTATCACTGTACCTGTGTATGTCTCATAAAAGTCAGCTACAAATTGTAATGTAAATGTAAACCATTTTAGGGGATTTTAAAAGTGAGAACAAACAAAAAGAGGGAGGGGATCAACTGCCAAATTTTTCTGTTAATAAATTCCTGCTGTTTCCAAGTCATTATTACCAGTTTACCATACAATCCTCGGTTTTTCCAAGTGACTCACCCGACTTAGTGACCCGCAGAGTAGTATTACAATGCAACCAAATTTAAGCCACTTCTCCAAAAGGTTCACCATTAATGTTCTAAAGTAAAACCATACCAAATAATCTCAACAGAAGCAGAATTTAATAATAATAATGCTCAAATTACAGAAAGAATCCGATGCGCTCAATCTTTAGAATGGGTTGGGAGTTAACCCTTAATTTGGCTAAGCCTGGCCGCTACACCGGACATGTATATTTATAACTACTATATAACATAATTGTCGGTGTTCGCCACAGAGGACATTGTCTCAAAAATGGAAAATGATATATTTTTTCTTTATTTTGTATAGATCCTAATGTCTATACAGACATGGGAAAATAACAGAAATTAAAAAATATATGAAAAAACATCTTGTCAAATTAAGGGTTAAAAATATATAATATTTGGTGAAATCCTGTGTAATCTGTTTCTCTGTTTAACTCTCTGGTACACCCGAACATCAAATGCGGCTCCTAATCTAACTAATTAAACATTTTAAGTAACACCTCTTGATTATTCAGGTTCATATGTTGCATCATATTTGATTTACTTTCCGGTAACAGTTGGTAGCATTAGACTGGTTTGGAGCTCTATGCTCTACTGTTTTTCTATCCATGGCTAAGAAGCAATAGTTAACCCTTAATTTGTCTAAGTCAGCTACAACGAACAATCAAATAAATAAAATCTGGCGGGTTTATGAGAACTTCTATACGGCTTAAATATCTAACAACATATAAAAATTAGGACATAGAGACGTAGAGATCCTAATGTCTATACAGACATGGGAAAATAACAGAAATTAAAAAATATTTGAAAAATCATCTTGTCAAATTAAGGGATAGCACGTTGACTGCCACGGCAATTTTCAGAAATCTGGCCAAAAATGACAATTTGATTTAATCACATTATATTATTCTTGGAATAGTTATATTTTTTGTTTTTTTTTTTTTAATAAATTTTCTGTTTTTGCAAGCAAGCATTGATTTTTTGCTCTTTCCCAGAAGCCATCTATCGATATTAGCACTGATATTACTACGAGTTTATTCTTAGCTGCACAAAAATGGCAAGTAAACACAGTACTAGATAACTCGTAGTTGGCGTCCTAGAAAAGAACGTAATTTACGAGTTATATCGTAGTTGGCGTCCTAGAAAAGAACGTAATCTACGAGTTATCTCGTACTTGGCAGTCAACGTGTTAATGAGACCTACTTTTTACAATTCGAAACAGATAAGGACATCCATGAGATTAGAACACATGAACTTAAATACCAAAGAGCAGCTCCCTATCCATTCGGACAACGTTCGATAGTAGTGCACAAAACATTAGCTTTTTGACCTTTACAAATATTAGTTTTTTAAAAATACCATTTAAAACAATACAAATTGTAAATATAAATAAAAAACTTATCTAAATTCACTGCTGTTTACTTTTTTTATTGTATGTGTGCTTGAAGAAACTACTCTACATTTATTCAAACATTTCATGAAGCTACATGAATTTTAATGGATAAGATCAGGGTGAATAAGTTACATTAATAAGTTACATGAATTCTACACAGAAATAGATAAAAGTAAAATAATTAAATACCATTTTAAGAGTAACAACTATCGACATAATTTTTAATGGATTTTCTTATAATAAGAGAGCCAGAGGGGTTAACTAAAAAATTTCACGTTTATTTAATTTTCCAAACTAATGCATATATTTAGTTTCATACAACCAGCGAAGAAGGGTCTAAGAGCAAAAAGTTAAAAATCCATTTTAATAAACAAGAGTATGAAATAAAGATTTAATCTCTTAAGGAAAGGAACTAAGTGCTTTAAATGGAACTCATTTTCTAATTATTACGCCTTACAAACACTTTTTTACGGTTCCGGAACGCACGTCCATATCTTCCCCCCTTCGGACGCCTCCTTTGATAATTCGGCAGAACCATAACTTTTTTTTCCCGCAACAACGTGGGCCTCGACAATTATAACGAACCGCAACTAACACTCACGAGGGCGACATTAATTGTTCCAAGTCCTTGAGAAGTTAGCGTCTATCGCCAAGATCGGGGTGTCAGAGAATACGTTCCACACAAAGACCTTTTTGAAGAAACTGAGGGTGCGATTTGATCTCAAAATGTCTTCACTGTGCCATTAACGGGATCGCGCAAGTAAACACACGCGTTGGGAAAAAAAAATGAAATATCTCAGACTGGCAATGTAAAGTAACTCACAGCAGGAGACGGGCTGGAGAAAAAGATCTTGCATAACGGTTGAAAGCAAGAATTAAATAAATGGGTGATTAACAAGGACCTCAACAACAAGCATTACATAAAATTACACAGCGAGTGTTGTTACACATACCAGCAGTCACAGACATCAGAAAAAAGCATGTACCAACTAGATATTTAAAGCACTGATTTATCTTTAAATCGGAATTTAAAACTTCTGATCTCAAAATGTGTTTGTTCACAGTGTCATTGATAACGGAACAAAATTGGTAACGGAAGAGCCGCAAAATATCTGGCATAACAACTTAATGCACCGGGGTCATTAGCCCTCATGTAGCAAAACAACAGACTGTAGCACTCCAAACTAAAACAAAGCAACATTTAAATTAATGGATGATTAACAAGGACCAGAAAAACACGCATTACATAAAATGCAGAGCCAGTGTTGGTACACATACGAGCAGTCATAGATATCACAAAAAAGCATGTACCAACTATATATTTAAAGCAATGATTTATCTTTAAATCAAAATTTAAAACATCTGATCTCAAAATGTGTTCACAGTTTAACTTGATAACAACAGAGCCGCAAAATATCTGGAATAACCACTCAAAGCAAAAATTCGGAGTCATTAGCCCTCATATAGCAAAACAATAGACTGTAGCACTCCAAACCAAAACAGCAATTAAATTAATGGATGATTAACATGGACCAAAAAAACAAGCATTACATAAAATGCAGAGCCAGTGTTGGTACACATACGAGCAGTCACAGACATCGAGAAAAATCGAAATTCGAAACATATAATCACAAAATGTATTCAGTATGTCATTAACTGGATAACGGTAAGCTAGGTAATAATATCTTGTATAAAAAGAAAGAAAGGCCCCTAGCGATAAGCATACCATAAAATTACATAGCCAGTGTTGTTACATATAAGGCGATTTCACGCAGTAGGGCAAATTCTCAAATTATGACAATTCTGGCTTTAGTTTCAAACGGAAGGGCAGTTTATTGTTTGTCTACTGGCTGTTGTAAACATGAAAATGAATGGGAAGGGCATTATAGTAGTCCGTGACGTTGCGACAGATTGCCTTATACCAGCAGTCACAGATATCTCAGAAAAACAATAATCAACTAGATATTTAAAACACTGATTTAGTTTTAAAATCTCAAGATGTCTCTCCGATGTCATAACTGGATAGCGCAGGGATGGGAGAAAAAGATCTTGCATAACGGTTGAAAGCAAGAATTAAATTAATGAGTGATTAACGAGGACCTCAACAACAAGCATTACATAAAATTACACAGCACGTGTTGTAACACATACGAGCAATCACAAACAAAATAAAAAAGCAAGTACTAGCTATTTAAAGCACCATTTAACTTTAAATCGCAATTTAAAACATATGATCTCAAAATGTGTTCAAGGTGTCTTTAGCTGGATAACGGAAGAGCCTGATAAAAAAAAATTTGGCTTAGCAACTCAAAACAAAAGTTCGTCTCACTAGCCCTCGTGTAGCAAAACAATAGACAGCAGTACCCCCAACCAAACAATTAATGGATGATTAGTGAGGAATTCAACACCACGAAATTAAAAAAAAAAAAAAAAAAAAAAAAAAAAAACACAACCAGTGTTGGTACAAATATGAAAAGTCACAGACATTCAGACATTGAGAAAAAACAAGTACTAACTAGATATTTAAAGCACCGATTTATCTTTAAGTCGCAATTTAAAAAACATCTGATCTCAAATTGTACTCATTAACTAGATTACGGAAGTGCTGGATAAATATCTTGCATAACAGTTGAAATCAGGAATTAAATTACTGGATGATTAAAAAGCCCCCCCCCCCCCCAAGAACAAGCATTACAAAAAAATTACACAGCCAGTGTTGGTATACATACGAGCAGTCAAATTCTGAAAAAGCATCAGTTAACTAGATATTTAAAGAATTTATTTATCTTTTAATCACAATTTGAAAGATTTAATCTCAGAATATCTTCCCATGTCATTAACTGGAATAGAGAAAGGATTGAAGAAAAATATTTTGCATAACTCAAAGCAAGATTTAAATTAATGAGTGATTTAACGGAACTCAACAACAAGCATTACATAAAATTAAACAGTTGTGTTGGTGCTCATACGAGCAGTCACAAATGTAAAGCAACAGTCAAATGTATGTAAAGTATTTAACTTTAAAATTCTAAATTGGAGGGTTTCATCTCAAAATTTCTTCACTGTGCCATTAATGGGATAGTGTAAAACAAACATTTTAGAAAGAAAATTTAAAATATAACAAAATAAATCACAGTAGGAGACTTGCTATAGAAAAAGATATTGCATAATATTTGAAAGCAAGAATTGTTGATTAACAAGGATCTCAACAAGCATTACATAATATTACACAACGAAGGTGATTACACATATGAGCAGTCATAAACAAAAACAAAAACAAAAAAAGCAAATATCAACTAGATATTTAAAGCGCTGATATATATTTAAATAACAATTTAAAAGATATAAAGATAAGTGAGTGCCTTCAAATATCTGATAGACACAATCTGATTTTCAAACTTTATATCTCGTATGTGAAGCAACACGAACTGTTTAATTTTATTTAAAACGATAATCGAAACTTTAAAGATAATAGGCTTATGGTAGGAACAGGTAGTGCGCTGTCTCTCATGCCGGAATCGAAAAGTTCCTGGTATTGATGTTCGTAGCTGTTCGGTATCTGGTTTTAAAATACATAATTTATTACCATCGAAAGTAAAAACAGTTTTCATTAAGAATTCCATAATGATTTTAATTTGAAAATTAATCATAATTTTTAAACACCAGATATGATAATATATTGTGAAAAGAAGAGCTTCTCGAGTCATAAAAATAATTTACTTCTTAAAAAAATCACGTTTTAAAATATATAACTAGTTACATAAAGATATAATAAAAAAGGATTTTTTTTTAAAATTCAGACACATATGTTTTATTGACAGATAATAAATCAGAAGTAATCCAATAATATCGATAACTTTCGATTGCTGCAGACATCGACCCATCCAACTTTTCGAACTACTGTATTATTACTAGAAACGAATCAACTGTATAAAAATTTTGACGAAATATGTATTTTAAACGAAGCATTTATTACAAATTTCAAGCCTCAGCTACATTTTTTGTAATGAAGTGAAGCAAAGCGCTCTTGAGACATGGAATTCGACCCTCCCTTTCTCATTGAAAAAAGTCAGAAAATGATGAACGTGCACTTTGACGATCGATTTTCCATCATCTTTTCTTATGACCCCTTTATCTTCCCCCTCAGGCACAGCTCCTTGATTTCTAGGTCGAAGGCTTCTATCCAGATTTCACAACTCTCCAATGACCTTTACAGCAGAAAGGTCGACCCATCTTCGTATCACAGAAAGGTATCTTCCCCGCGTAACAATTGTTACATAAAGAAACACATCATCCGCATCACGATGCTTTAGACAATGCTCTTTGTTTTCCACCAACATACTTGTTCGAATTTTAAAGGAATTTCAGATCTATAACGACAGATAATGTGAAAATAATTCATAAAACAGGTTGCCTTGTGTTCCACCGCATTCGGAACCAAAATGACGAGAGAGACAGGAAAATTTCGTTTGGTGTGAGTGTGTCATCGTAATTTGAACGCATTTAAAGAGTGCACCAAGGATCTGATTGACAGAGTAAAACTACCAACTCAAACAATAACAAATATTGTATTATGAATACAAGCGACCTCAGATGAAATCGCAGGTTATATCATAGCTGAGAATTTCGCTTCGAAAGGAAGTGTATAGGAGTGAGTTGGAATGCAGTCCAGAAGATCTCGCAGATTGCAATTGAAAAGATGCTTTACCGAGTTCTATCAAGTGAAATGTAGGAGTTTAAGTTATTTGAACATAGTTCAAGAGGAGACGTAGTAACTAGATCGGCAAAGGCGTTGAGCTTATAATAGGATGGTTGTGAATTCGAGCCTCGAGCTGTCCAAAGATCAGTTGTGTTCATCAATGCTGGCTGGGGAATATAAAATATGCTTTTAGTCGCAATGTCCTTCAAGTTTCCAAACTATATCTCTGGAAGTGCCAGGCCAAGCGGGGGGAGGGAACAACTTAAGAGGGTGATAATAATCCCTTTACGAGTATGTTCTACTACATCAATTTTCAAGTCGATTTGTCTTAGTTGGCATAAGCGTGGATGTCTTAACTGAAAGGCCGTGAGTTGGAGGATTGAGTAGGGCTAAGATTCGCCAATAGTAATAGGGGCACATAAAATAGGGCCGAGGACGCAATGTCCTCCAAGTTCCCAAACGATACCTCTGGATGTGCCCTGCCTGGTCAAGCCTGGAGGGAGGGGGTCTTCTGTTTGACCATTTCTTCTA
>CM063511.1:113472904-113560404 GCA_032207245.1 Pardosa pseudoannulata
GAGTAATATTGCCTATATGGTTTTTCCACAGTAAAATGGCCAATAGGTATTAGCGGCTTTGTAGCGGCGAATGCTATAAAAGCTAGTGTCCCCACATGGGAGATGATAATAATAGTTTTATTTGTGATGCAAGTTTCATACAATTATAATCGGTAATTTCTTTACAGGTTATTTTGGCAATAGTAGTAATTAATTTTTGAATGCCATGCAAAAAGCGAAAACACATTTGTCCTTGCGAATTGCGGACACCTCCAAATAATGGACAAAACATTCGGTATTTGATATATATGTAATATATCAAAATTATTTAACCTTAGTATTTCCTTTAAAAACCTCCATTCTTCCATTCTAATTCCTTAAAATCTTTTTCCCAGCCTCTAAATGTCTTAATCAAAGGAGTGTCTTCGACTTAAAATTCTTTCGATACATCTCCTAAAGCTTTCTGTCCTATAGATGTAAAGTTTCTGTCTATTCAACAGGTTTTCCAGCCGTCGTCGGCAAATGGCTCCGCGTTTTTTCCTGATCTTAACACTTAATTCGCTGAGTAAGTTTCTTCCACCTTGGGAAAATTCTTTCTGTCTTCGCTCTGGGGTGCACCTCTGATTTTCGATTCTGAGTGATTTTCGTGCCTTTTTTTTTTTGTCTGTCGTTGACTAGTAAAGATGTCTGTTTTAGCAGCTCTAAAATAAAATTTTAATTAGACTTGTCCCGTTCTCTTCAATACAGCCAGACTGCATCGTTATTAGTGTTAGCTGTTTAGGTTTCTCCTTACCTAGTGACCCGGGCAAGTAAAAATAATGGGTCTACATAATAATTGCAACTAGAAGAAATTAATATTACATATATATATATATATATATATATATATATATATATATATATACTTATGTATACACACATTATATATATATATTGTATATTATATATATGTATATATCATATATATATATATATATATAAATATTATATACAAATATATATATATTATATATATATATTATATATAAATATATATATATATATATATACATACTGTAAAATGTACTGTTTTTTATAACAAAAAAGGAAACTATTTTTTTAAACTTAAACTCTTATGACCTGGGAAAAATTTTATTCCATACAGAACAGATTTTTTTTTATTTTATATTGAATCAAAAATAGGGTGTCTGAATGAAGACTGTTCACTGTCAAAGGCTGCTTATTTACAAAGCTCATCTTAAAAAAATAGTTCGTAAACAAAAATCAATGTTAAACTGAGAATTCTATGACAAAAATAGTGAAACAGATATTGTATCATCTACTCAATGATAATCATTGAAATTTTTCTCGATTCCCAATGAAAACTGCTTACTTGAATGATAATCTTAAAAGTGCCTTTGTTTACTTGAAACATATTCTGATGAACGAGGTAGTAGTCTCATTGTAATTAAAGATGAATCATAAAAATTGTGACAGCTTACAAATAAACGATAGCAGCGGTAAGCGAATAATTTCACAGAACTGTGTTGATAGGAAACTGAATAATGACTAATTTTTTTTCTAAAAAGGAAATGGGATATTCCGTAATATTTCAATTGACTGCGTTTTGCCCACTGACACCTCGGTCGATCAATTTCAAAATGTGGCGTGACGGTGACAGTGTTTTGACGTAAAATACACGATACATTCATCATAGAATGTTTTTAAACATCGAACGTCAAACTTTAGTCACTGCCGGGTATTACAAGGTTTATGATATCCCTTTAAAAACGGCAATTTTACATTCAGGGATAAAAATAGCATGGTAAAATCCCAATTCAGTAGAAGAGATGTATTTTTGACTAAGGCTTTCATGATAGATTAAGGTACGACAGAGGATGCAAAGTTCAGTTTTTAATACCTTTTTATACATGATTAAAATTGTGTGTATTGATGTAAAATCTTGCAGAAAAAAAAATGAAAGAATACAAATAAGTTGATGTTTGCATCCCAGCAGAATATGTAATTTTCATTTAAAATTACAAATTATAAAAAATTCATGTCATACCTTTTTAACTCATTTTGAAGGCATACTTAATTTACAATTGAAGATTCTGGAACGCTGTTAAGAAAATAACAATAGTAATCATTTTCTCTCTCTCTTATATATATATATATATATATATATATATATATATATATATATATATGTGTGTGTGTGTGTGTGTGTGTGTGTGTGTGTGTGTGTGTGTATACATATATCAAAGAGTGCTCGTTTGTAAATTTTATACAAGTTCACAAGGTAGTATCAACAAATTTTGAATAGATATTCTTTGATACAACACTGCTGATACTTAAACATCTTTGGTCATTCAATCACGTGATATGACAATAAATATAATGGACATTAACATTGACGGTTAACGATAGATGGCAGTAGTTGAATTTTATTGTATTTCACTGCGGGATACAAGTTAGCTGATTCGTAACTTAGCAACCAAAGAGCGCTGGTTTGTATATTTTAAATAAATCCACATGGTAGCGTCACCAAATTTTGAACAGGTATTCTTTGATACAAGATGGTCACTCCTGATACTAAAACATCTTTGGTCATTTTTATCACGTGATATGACAATAAATATAACGGGCATTAACGTTGACGGTCAACGACAGATGGTAGCAGATGAATTTTATTGTATTTCACTGCGTGATACAAGTTAGCTGGTTCGTAACTTAGCGACCAAAGAGAGCTGGTTTGGATGTTTTAAACAAATCCACACGGTAGCGTCAACAAATTTTGAACAGATATTATTTGATACAAGATGGTCACTATTAATCTTCTGGCCTTTCTATCACGTGATATGACAAATATAACCGATACTAACGTTTTTGGTCGACGACTGATAACAGTACGTGAATTTTATTCCACTTTACTGCGCTATGCAAATAAGTTAGCCTATTCGTAACTTAGCAACCAGTAGTTTGTCTAAAAATAAATTAAAAAATAAATCCCGGGTAAAAGCACAGTATATTGGAAATTGCGACAAACTACTTAAAGGAAAGTGTTGTTGGTACGCTAAGACCCTTGAAAGTATCGTCAAATTCTGATGCCTTATTCTAGAAATGCCGTCACCACTGGTTGCTTACCACTGGTCTTCGTTAATATTTTAGTTTAGTTTCATTAAAAACATCACGTGAAAAAAAAGTGATTACAGTATACGGGTACTCACATTCTACAATTCATTGCAATGGCAAATAGAAATTTTTATCAACAATATACCACTTAAACTGAATTTTTTTTTCATTACAACTTTATCTTACTAAGTTCTATAATTGACTGCAATAGCAGACAGCAATATTTTACTTAAACTTTCCTATACCACACAATGCAAATGCAATAAAAAGATAATAGGGAACGATATCAAAGTAATGAATGAATTAGGGCTATTAAAAGTTTTTTTAATGTGCAATCCATTGTGATTATTCAGATATTACTTGTAGTATATAAACAATTTAAATATTATAAATATGCACATTTAATTTCAGCCGATCCAAAACCCTTTTATTTCTTGAGTGTATACGCTAAAAGTATGCATGTTGTTTTAGCCTATTATCAAGGAAAATTCTTTAAGATTTTCACCAAATTACCATAATTGTTGTTTTATAAAGCTTCAAGCTACAAGACATCGTAATGACTTGGCATTACTCAAAGCACGGAAATTCAATAGTTTTTACCCTAACGTGCTAGGTAAAAATCGATGAATAAGAAATAAGGAAATCATCATAGACTAAGTTTTACACGCTATCAAATATATAACTTTTAAAGCAAATCCTTTTATCAAAAACTATCTCATTTTAACTACTAGCCTGTAGTAAGATAAAACATGATAATACATGATATGATTAAGTTATATATGGAGACTGTTTAATAAATAATAAAACTATACAAAAAATATTACAATTAATCCTTATTATTTAAAGTGGTATTTATCGAAGTAACTATCATGAGACGCAATGCATTTGGTTTAACGTTTTTTTTTTTCCATTTTTTAAAGTCATTTCTAGAAGTAAACCAGCATTCTTTGAAAAATTATAATAAATGATATGATTAAGCTATATATGGAGCTTATTCAATAAGTAATAAAACTATACAAAAGCATATTACAATTAATTGTCATTATTTAACGTCGTATTTTTCGAAGCAACTACCAACAGACGCAATGCATTTGGTTCAACCTTTTGTCCTATTTTAAAATCTTTTCTACAAGTAAACCAGTACGCGTTGAATAAATGACAAATAATATAATTAAGTTGTATATGAAGCCTGTTTAATCTATATATATATATATATAAATGAATTTGTGTCTGTCTGTCTGTCTGTGTGTGTGTACTCTATAGACTCAAAATCCATGCATCCAATTGACATGAAAATTTGAGAAATGTTTAGATATATCCCTGGGAAGGTTTTTGTAAATTTTTAACGTTCAAAATCCATTCCTTTCTCCTTTTTCGAGCATTTTATGTCATTATTTCAAGCATTATTTTCCCTGGTTAAACGCAAACGATTAATTTTTTAATTTATCGCATAATAACTAGTTATATCGCATAATAACAGTTCTTAAACAATTGACCTGACCCTCCTACCTCAAAACTCCATGGGGGAAAGCACTGTCAGAAATGTACAATACATTCATTTTCGGAACGTTTTTGGAGGTCAAATTGTACGTAACAACCTGCGGAATTGTACGTGCGAACCGCTTAGAGGGTTAAATCAAGAAATAAAGGACCAGTTCTGAGCTATTTAGCCAACTACACGGAAAATAGTATTTGGTCGGCCCTTCAATGCAGATTCCTAGTAGATTCATAATTTAGTCCAATGCATGGAAACTTATTATGTTTATGCGAGTATTTTATATAATTGACTAGGAATAACAAAATTTAAAAAAAAAAAAACAGATATTTATTTTAAGTGTATTAAAATGTATATCTGCCAAACAAAAGTAGCAAAATACATCCTTTTGCTTTATTTGCCAGTTCATCAATAATATCTGATAACTCTAAACTTTTACATAATTTTTTATTGCTAATAATATTTAAAAAGAAAAGGAGACAGTACAATTTATCAAAATTATCCCTCATAACGTATGTTTTACCTATTATTGGATATATGTTTAAATTTTTCAGTCCACATCTCTGAAATTTTTTTAAAAATAACATAATATGTTGCAAATAAATTACTTTTTTTTTAATAACAAACTATGTAAAGGATTATAAAATAAATAACAACAAAAAAATTATAATTGTACATTCCGTTATTCCCAGATGCGAACGAGAAAAAACTAAATAAATTTTCTTATTACATATTTTCAATAAAACCCTCTTTACTTCTTTACTTTAAAAAACTTTATTTAGAGCATTTCAATATTATACATTTTACAGCCACACTAGAAATCAATTTTTTATTAAAATTATTTATTCATCATAACTTACATTTTAACTGTTATTGAATATGTTTAAGCTTTTTTTTTTAGCTGGCATTTCTGAAAAAAAACTTTAAGTAAAAATCCCTTAATATATTGCAAATCAATTTCTTTTATTTTTAAATTACAAAATATATGAAGGCCTATTCAATAAACAATAAATAAAATTTATGAGCACTTATTCACAGATGAGAAAAGAGAGAAAAAAAATGAAATAGATTTTCTCATTAAATATTTTCAATAAAATCCTCTTTACTTAAAAAAAAATTTAGTTAGTACCTTTTAATATTATACATTTTATGATATTAAATAATAGAGAATATAATAATATATATAATATTAAATGTCTATAATATATGTAATTTAAAACGATATTCTTTAATGTTATATAATTTTAATATTATATATTACACATTTTCATATTATATATCGGCCGCCTGCATGCATGCACGCTATGCTCAAAGCAAACCATGACAGCAGGTATTAAATATTTCACATCTTGTTCCCCTTTACAGATTAAACATAATCCAAAATCAAAAGGAAGTAATGTGTAACACAAAACTTCCACATAACAAGAAAGTACACTTTCTGGTCGAACACCAAACGGATGGAAATTACAATTCCTCACAAGATAAGATATACAACGCTTTCGCAAAGTTAGGAATCATTTTACGCACTAATGAATTATTGTCACATCACAGATATCCAGTTTCACACTCGAAGAAGATAAAACAGGAGGATAACAGCTGCTATCGCCGATGACAAAGCATAAATGGCTTCATTAAGGTTTGATTCAGCCCCATGCCGAGCCCGATTGCGCTTAATAATTCACACAGCATGAGGTCGAAGCACTGTGTTTCAGTGTAAAAACGTGAATATTAAACGCTTTCAATCCCTCAGCAAATGGAGAGATTCTCTTGCCGGAGGGTGATTTTGTATTCCTTTCACTTAGCCGGAGGACAATAATTTTGAAGGGTATATATTTTATTTAAATTCATCACACACAAACCTTCCAGGAGAACCATTAAGTATTTAAAGAAAGGAAATTCACCGCATAATATTTGATGGTCAGATGAATCGAGCCACGAAGTGCTATTAATGTTCTGGATGGAAACAAGTGCCATTACAGGTTAAAAAAAGAAATCGCGTACATTAGTATGCATAACGCTGGGTACGTTGGAAATAAAAAAAACAACTACACGTGATACCGCCTATCTCACTGTTATCAATGGATAATGCACTATACCAGTGCAATATACTTTATCTGAAATTCCGATACTAGATAAGTTATAATATCGAAAATTATAACTCGAACCAAAGACTTATAATTTAAATACAAAAGAGTGGAAAGAATCATTTAACATGCTCCTTACTCTACATAATAATACACTATAAAATGGAAACGGAGCAACAAATGAGAAATACAAAATTGTTGAAAACATTAACCACTAGTATTAGTTAAATCTGATTTTAGAGCCTAAAATAAAATATTCGTCATGCATTAGAACAACTATTACATTAATATACCGTGATTTAGAAAATATCCTAATTTGTTCCCCTACAATACGTTGAGAATTAAAAGTTGTGGTAGACAATGTTCCATAACAGAAAGAGTATGGGAAACAGCTATTACTAATATAATAACCTATTTATATATCTGGAAATGAAAAACTAAGAAAGCTTTTTAAAAGTAAAACCTTACCAAAATACTTGTATCAATTTTATTTCGAAACGACTATATAACATTTTTATTTTAGCTTAAATCAGAAAAATAAGGGCTGTTATAATGAAATTTTTCTGCAGAAAAGTGACTAAGTCGCCTTAAGGTGATAACAAATCTTATTTTTTGCGTAATTGTGTAACACATTTGTCATAGCATCCCCTATATAATAATAGCCTAAGTTATCTGTCGGTCTGTCCTCAAATTTATGAAGCGGTTGGACCTGGAATGGATACAGGCATCCATATTAATTTCTTGATGAGATAGGATTACCAAAATTCAAAGTTTATCTTCTCCTAAACTATCGATCCGATTCTAAAATAAATTGGTATAAATATGCTTCACATCACAGCGGAAAATACTGTAGTCTTTAAAACGTTCGAAATCCACCCCTTCCCCACTTTTCGAGCGTTTAATGCCATTATTTTGATCCCTATTTTTACCCCGTTTAGAGTAGGCCATTAAATTTATCAATTTGTCACGTAATAAATATGTAAACATAACAATTTTTCTAGCATTGTGACGTCAATCCTTTAACTATCATTCATTTTCATTTATTCTTTTTTACTATCTTTTAGATATCACGTTAATTATTTTATATATATATTATATTAGGATATATTAATTTTAAATTTAAACATCCATTATTTTTATATGTATTATATCTTTAAAATTAACAAAATAATACGTTTAATAAACACTAGGATTATTTCACGGACTAATAACTCTTAGCGTTTAGGTATAAATATTCTTTGATAATGAAAATTAAGAAATTTGTCCGTTTGTGTGTTTGTTTTTCATACATATCCACACGGTTTGAATAAATGAATTCAACGTGATCTTAAACTACATTTATAGTATCAGGACTTTAAAGGAATATGAAAGTAAACAAATTATTGAGTGTGTACCAGATAATGCTCAGCCAAAAATCAAATCATTTTTTTTTTTTTATCTGCCTCATAAAGTATTTTACAATTCTGGAAAATTAAAAATTTTACTGATCCCGTCATATGACGGGCTATATGCTAGTTTATTTAAGATGTTTTAAATTCTTTGATTATTCATTCGACAGATTGTCGCTGCCGTTTTAAAGTGCCAACACGTGTACAACTAAACGTATCGATTTTTCTCTATAGCCTTAAGAGTTGCCTCGTAAATCTTTCTCTCTGTGGATGAAAGATTCAAATAAAGATTTCGGGGCGTCTCCGATTATTATTCTTCGTATGTAAATTAATAAAAAATTAAAATTAATTCCATAATTTAGATTTTATCGTGTGGAGTATTTTAGACAGTTTTGTGTACACGAAGAACCGATAAAAGAAATTAAGCTAGAGTTATATCCATTTAATACCCGAGTCATTTCTACTGAATATATACGAAGTGTATATTAACACATTGTGTGCGGGTACATTTCGCAGCAGAATTGTACCGGAAGCGGGCGTTTTGCGAGTAAATTTAGTTATTCAGTTAAATCTTAATAGACCGAAAATTATTTGATTTTTTAACCAACTTTTCGTATTTTATATTGAAATATATAAAAAATCATATATATATATATATATATATATATAAATAACAACCATAAGATTTTTGTAAACAAAAAATATATTTTTAGTGGATAAATTATTTAGTATCGTAAATATGAAAAATCAATTAGAAATAGTAGTATTTGTCTAAATTTTTCCACAATCTATGTAATAGACAAGAACATTCGGCTTCGTTTTATTGTATGTACCGTTATTTTTGTACTCACAAACAAACCATGTTGTTACACTAACCCATACTGGTACGTGACCCGCGCTCAAGTATCAATCGTCAGAAAGCGTACTAGTACGTATCCCGCATACAATGTGTTAATAAAGGAGCAAAAATTTATAAATAAACACTATTTATTAATAGTGAAATTTATATTTATATTTAATATTTAGTTAATAACTAAGTCGATTAGCGTTATGTATTTCGCTTTAGTCACAGTATCGTAAATATGAAAAATCAAATAGATATAGTAGTATATAGTTTAAATTTTTTCCCGTTCTGTGGTTCCGCATCGACTGATGATTTTTATTTGTCTAAATTTTTCCACAATCTATGTAATAGACAAGGACCTTCGGCTTCGTTTTCCTGTATATATTATATTTGTTACTTGTTTATAACGCGCTTTATGATCATCGTCAGAAAGCGCACTACGTATCCTGCCTCTTATAATATTAGGGCGCAAAAAAAGTAATTTTACGAATAAATTTGTTGTGAAAATTTTAGAAATCTTAGTTAATGACTAAGTCGAGTTAGCGTTTTCCTTTACGACAGTATATGTCAGTTAAATATGAAAAAAAAAAATAGTTTAAATTTTTTCCCGTTCTGTGGTTCCGCATCGACTGATGATTTTTATTTGTCTAAATTTTTCCACAATCTATGTAATAGACAAGAACATTCGGCTTCGTTTTAAAGCAATTATTGTTAAAAACAAAATCTTTGTTACACTAACCCATAAAGTAGGACATAGTCAAAGTATCAATCGAAAACATAACTATCACATACAGGTTGTATCATAATTATATATTTCATATATATAAATAGACATATTTTATCAAATAAACCACGACACAAAATTAACTTAAGAAAAATGCATAAAATTCAAAAATAATCGAACTATATAATTTGGCTAGATATTAGCGCCACGGAGCAAAAAGCATTAAGCAAGATTAGGCATGCAAATGATTTTGGGATTATTTATACCCGAAATACATGCTGCCCTGATACTTGGCAACATTTATAACCTTGATGGGAATGATCCCCGTGGAGAGTGACCATGAACTTGAGAATGATATTGCCTCTAGCAGCCAAACAATCTATGAAATTTGAATAGCGCGTAAGGCTTTAAACGACGTGTGCTAATCTTTGTAACATTCTCTAAACTAATACCTCTTTTTATATATACATCTAGATTTGTTTTCAAAGATTCTGCTTCTCATATATCTGCAAGCGGGAGTCACAGCTTTATGGTTTTTGCATAGATTCTCTTTGACACATGGAATTCTCGACGCATGTGTTACCCACGTGACAGTTCAAATGTCGAACTACGACAGATAGTGCATGAGCAGAATTCAATCCATTTGAACCTTGATTTGCATACTTTCAGTACCTGTCGATGCTTTCTCGAAAAGTAAAATGTATCATTACTTCAGTTATTCTCTTGCATATTTCGTCTGAATAAAATAGTACAGGGCGCGGAACAATTTTAAAAATATGTATGTAATTTTTAATTTAGAACTTGAAGAATAAGAAACATTACTTTATTTTTAAAAATGTCTAATTTATATAATTTCTGTCTCTGGAAAATTAAAAATAAAAAACTTATGTGTTAACAATACATGACACGCCATATATAAAATTTCATCATTTTCGTTCATATTATTTCAACCAGCGGAAATCAAAATGCCGTTAAAGAGTTAAGGCATGCAAATGATTTTAGAATAAAGTATATATTCCACAAATTTGGCACAACATTTATTGATGGGAAATCATGTGTACTAACCAGAAACTTGAGAATGGTAGCCTGTAGCAGGTACTGAGTTCGTGGGTTGAATTTAGGCAAGGATATTGTAGACGGTCTAAATTAACTTTAACATACCCCGGTTTCATTAGCCTTCACATAGCAAAACAGTAAGCCGTAGCGTTCCAAACCAAACCAGACACTTTATGATAAAAATCCAGAAGATGATAGTACCGTGCTTCCCCGAAAATACGACCTAATTAAAAAATAAGCCCAAGCATAATTTTTCTGTCAAGACAAAGTAAATTTGTTCCCAGCGAAGGGGTAGAACACGCATATTCTCTGCATATCTGAATAAAATGGAGCGGAACAATTTAAAAATATGTAATGTAATTTAATTTAGAACTTAAGAGAGAAAACATTACTTTATTTTTAAAATGTCTAAATATATTCTGTCTCTGGAAAATTAAAAAGAAAATTTTTCAGATACTTGCTCGCCATATATAAAATTTCATCATTTCGTTCATATTATTTCAACCAACGACTACACCTGCAAATGATATTGCAGTAAACTAGCCATTTAAAGACGATTTGTGCACGGTTATTGAAAATGAAATGAAAAATCAATGAAGGAACTTCATGAAGATATAAGCTATAAGTCTATTTGGGTGAAGAATGCATGGGATAAAATAACGGAGAGCTGTGTTGCCAATGCCCTACAGCAGGTTCCGTGGGTTAGAACAGCTCGCTTAAGAACTCTATTTGCTCAATATGAAAGGCAAGGCCCAACGGTCTTAGAAGAAATAAAGTTGCAAAACATTTAGGCCGAAATTCGGTATTTGGAGCTTTATGACCCTGTTTTAGAAGGCCGACAAATGGTAGAATAGTTAAGGAGCTGTTCTTCGGTACTAGAGTTCGAATACCATTAATTGCATAGATGTAACCATTAATTGCAAAGTAACTGTTCGGAATCGGTTTTAAGCAGTAGATACCAGTCTCATTAGCCCCCGTGTAGTAAAAAAAAGTAGACCGTAGAGCTCTGAATCAACTAACCAATCAATCAATCAATTCAGAAGAAGATGGCATGGCTATGTTAGAATAAATGATTTTGTTCACTTTTAGATATTGCTAACAAATGGTTATTATTGTGCATGAAAAAGAGACATCGTTTAAAAATAATCCCCAGCATGTCTTTTAAAACAAAAATTAATAAAAGACCGGAATCTTATTTTTTGAGAAATACGATAGTACATAGTATTAAACATAAACGACAAAGTTTTATGTCTAAATAATTTTTGCTTAATATATTACCAGAGAAGAGATACTAAAACCTTTCATACATAAGGAATCTACATCTAACGTCTTGGAAAAGAAAATCCAAACACTGCAAAAACTTGTTTTATTATTTTTTAAACCGCGTGTAATGGCATCTCACATTTAAAGCGAGGGGAAAAATGTATCAGACAAAGGATTATTGTTCATCTCTCTACACTTAGGAGAAAAAAAAATGTAATCTGATAACTTCGTTTGGACAAAAGAACTCTCTGTTGCTATTGCTTTGTATTAAAAATATTGCCTTCTAAGAAACGTTAATAAATTCAGAAATCGCGGGGAAAAAGCCGTAGAAATGTGAATACATAATCAACATTACGATGTGTTTATTACATCACACTTTCCTCTCTAAGATTAATAATTATAATAATGAAGAGTAACTGTTACTGACATTATAAATAAATTTGGGTGCTCCTTGTACAGGGGTTACCAATTCGTGGCCGTTTCATACATAAGAGCAATTGATTGGAAAAAATCCAAACACTGCAAAAACTTGTTTTTTATTTTTTATAAACCTAAATTAAATCTTGCTTCGAGGGGAAAAATGTATCCCGAATATTAATTTACTCACTTTGAGAAAAAAAAATGTAATCTGATAACTTCGTTTGGACAAAAGAACTCTCTGTTGCTATTGCTTTGTATTAAAAATATTGCCTTCTAAGAAACGTTAATAAATTCAGAAATCGCGGGGAAAAAGCCGTAGAAATGTGAATACATAATCAACATTACGATGTGTTTATTACATCACACTTTCCTCTAATATAATGTATAATAATGAAAATGTTAAGCATTTCATAAATTGGGTGCTCCAGTACAGGGGTTACCAATTTGTACAGAAATTTTGTTTGAAATGTTTAAAAACTAAAGTGGTAGTTCTGTATTGCATTAAATTTTTGTTTTGTATAAATAAAGGTTTGCATTTTAAAAATTTACTTGCCAACGCTATTGGTGACTAGACGTACTTTTACTACTGATTATTCAATAAAAGTATAAAAATATAGTAATTATTTATTAAGTCTTCACTATAGAACATTCTGTCGCAACATCACGAACTAATATAATACCTTTCCCATTCATTTTCATGTTTACAACAGCCAATAGACAAACAATTGCCCTTCTGTTTGAAACTAAAGCCAGAATTGGCATAAGTTGAGATGTGCCCTACTGCGTGAAATCACCTTATTATTACGCACAATGTCGACGAAACAAGATTGCATAATAACACGTACATTAGGTAGTATCTCTTTTATAGATAAAAATATATAACTAGTTTAAGTGATTAAAAAAAATTGTCGCCAATGTGCAACCCCCACCCACTCGAGTTAAAAATAATTAGGAAATTCGGTCCCCATAAAAAAAGTTTGGTAACTTCTGTCCAAGTGAATACTTTTTTCCTCCAATTTAAAGATGGAAAGGTTAAATTTTTCTCTCCTACTCCCCCCCTCCCAAAGAAAACCATTTACGTTCCATGACATGGTAATGTTTTACCGAGATAAAATCAATCTAAATATTTCCGTAAAACTGAACCTCCGACAGGCATTGAAGTTAGCAGAAGCACATGTCTGTTGCAACGGCAAAATGCTGTATTTATACCTAATCAAAACCAACCCTCCGATCATAACAGTAGTCTAAAATAAACTGATAATGTGCACGCAAATAGAAGGGTCTGCAGAATGGTATCATACTAAGAATTCTGGAACGGGCACAACATCCGGCCTACTTAAAATCGTCATAGAGAGAGCCCTTTTCTTGGCTTATTTTTGTCACTATCGTTTATTATGGTTAGCAATACAATCGATTGCTTCTGATACTCAGGGATACGATTCTAGCGGATAAAGTAATATTATTATGTTTAGAACTAGTCATATTATACAAAAATAACTGTTACTACTAAAATTTTGAGATGGACTGCTCCTTACGAAGCATTAACCTTAAATCAGTACGAAATATGATATATTGCAATTCACTAGAGATATGGTATTACAGTCATCTCTAACGTATAAGGTCATCTAGAGATATTGTAATACAGTCAAGTCTATGTAACGTGATTTATCCGTACTGCGTTATAATATGGAAACCGAGTTATACGAAACTCAAAATTAGTTCTATAAGAATGTTCGATAAGAAGATAAGAATGTTCGATAGAAGCGTTCTATGGAAACCACGTTAAGAGACATATAGAAATAAGACAAATCACATTATTTTATACGTGTTAAAAGAAACTTCAAAATTAATACAAATTAATTCTTTATATAAATTACCAAAAATAAACTGTACATAAATCAGACTTACAAAACTGTACAAAAAACTGCCTTCTCAGTAACAAGTGGGATTGATACGTTAATAAAATTGAATATATGTCATGCACTAGATACTATGAAAAAAGTAAATACTATTAAAAAAGATTTATTACATTGTACATTAAACTGGATTATTAATAAAACGATAATTTATTTTATTCATAAAGAATATTCACAAAATAATTAATATTTTGCCCTCTTTACTGACCAATCGAATAAAAAAATTGCTTTCTCAATTTCATATTATATTGTTGTAAACACGAGAACGACAAATTTAAACGTCGCACAGCATTTGGTTTGGAGCGCTACAGTTTACTGTTTTGCTACACCAAGGCTTACTGTTTAAAGCCGGTTCTGGGCGGCTACACACATCTATACCAATTGCAGGATTCAAACCCGCGACTTAGGTACATATGAGCAACGTCATACCCAATCGGCTATCCTTTAACAATTCTACACCAGTCTTTGCTACGCTACTGGCTGAGGTTTAGATGTTTCTGAAATGGAGAATTATCTGAACTTAAATAAATCTTTTTTCCTTCTAAATAATGTATTTTATGTGAAATAATAATGAGTATTCGTGTCAACAACTATGTTATCTCCCCCATTTTTTTGGGGAAAAAAAGATTGTTTTGTAGAATTCTTAAGTTGTGGTTCTTTAGGGACCTATTTTTTTTTTTTAACTTTTGCACCAAATGGCTCATTTCTACCGAATACATGTTACTGAATATCTTAAATCTAAGGTAATATAGATTTCTGAGAGTGAAACATACATAAAATTTACACAACGTTGAATATTACAGCTTGTTCTAATTATTGATCCGCTGCCATTTTAAACATCATAGGATACCATTTATCAAGGGCAGACTTATCTTTTGAGCCATTTCGTGCAAAGTAAAAACATGGGCCCTTAAAAAATTGCAACGTAAGAATTCTACAAAACAATTTTTTTAATTTTATTTTATTAAAATAAAAAGATTAAAAAAATTATTTAAAAATTTGTTTTGTAGAATTCTTATGTTGTAGTTCCTTAGCGGCCTATTTTATTAAATTTTGCACAGAATGGCACAAAAGATGTCAGCCCTTGATAAATGGTATCCTATGAAGTTTAAAATGGCAGCGAATCACTAATTAGAACAAGCTGTAATATTCAACATTGTTTAAATTTTATACTTGTTTTACTCTCAATCTATAATATCGTATCTATATCTTATAATATCTTAGATTTGATATATTCAGCTACATATATTCGGTAGAAAGGATCCCAGCATTAATGGGCAGTGTCGGATTACCCATTAGGCGGAGTAGGCAATTACCCATGGGCCCCACGCTTTTTAAGGGCATTGCAACATTAGATTAAAACAAATAAATGTTTAATTAATTGCAGTATTAACAAATCTTATTGGATACAGGAACCTATTCCTACGTACAAAAAACAATATCGGGGTACAATTTACAATAAATATTTACACATGTACTACATTTGTTATTTGTTGTAATAAACACTGGTTTTTCTACATTAACATTTTTATAATAATAACATAAATAAGAGTGTTCATTTTACTCCTAGGTTGATTTTCATAATAATTTTCTTATTAATTCACATTTATTAATATTTATATTAATTTGGTGATAATTTATTTTTATTCAATAAAATTATATTCCTAAAAATATTGTGTAATAAAATCATAGGAGTGTTTATCATTTTACTTCTATGTTTATTTTCATAATTTTCTTATTAATTCACACTTTTTACTAATCTTTTATACTAATTTGGTGATAATTTGTTATTTTTGTGCAATAAAATTATAGTCCTAAAACTATTGTGTAATAAAATCATACGAGTGTTTATATAATTTTACTTCTATGTTTAGTTTCATAATACTTTTCTTATTAATTCACATTTCTTATTAATATTTTATATTAATTTGGGGATAATTTGTTAATTTTGTGCAATAAAATTATATTCCTACAACTATTGTGTAATAAAATCATACGAGTATTTATCATTTTACTTCTATGTTTATTTTTACAATTTTCTTATTAATTCACATTTCTTATTAATATTTTATATTAATCTGGTGATAATTTGTTATTTTTGTGCAATAAAATTATATTCCTAAAACTATTGTGTAATAAAATCATACGAGTGTTTATCATTTTACTTCTATGTTTATTTTCATGATTTTCTTATTAATTCACATCTTATTAATATTTTATATTAAACTGGTGATAATTTGTTATTTTTTGTGCAATAAAATTATATTCCTAAAACTATTGTGTAATAAAATCATACGAGTATTTATCATTTTACTTCTATGTTTATTTTCATAATTTTCTTATTAATTCACATTTCTTACTAATATTTTGTATTAATTTGGTGATAATTTGTTATTTTTGTGCAATAAAATTCTTAATTATTGTGTGTAATAAAAATCATATGTAATTATTAAATAACCAACAAATTTTCACTTATTTTTTTCATCTTGTTACGTAAATGTGCTAAAATATTGTACATTTTAACTACATACCATTATTTTAAACCACGTGTAGCAATGTATAAATATATAACATTTTGTTATTTCAAAATTTCATATCACAATTTTATTATTATATTTTTTTTATGTTATTTTTTATAGCCCAAAACTTTTTTTTTATTCACTTTTCTACAAAAAATAATTTGCCAAATAAATTAATCTAGCACTGTTAATGGGTTAATACGTGTGAAACTTGTCGGTTTTCAAGCTTTAAGATAATCTGCATTAAATTTATATTTGCAATTTTGGGAAGATTTCTTTGTGCATGCACATGTCCCAAACTGGGCTCCTCGAAAGCCAGCGCTGAGCGTTTCCTACGATCGCGTTGCATTGCAGTCGATCTTTGTGAGATTTTCTGTAACTGGAGATGTGTTCTTTGGAGTCATTTCCCCCGCCAGGAAGGAAGTTCGCCGTGATGTGAAGGAAATGCTCTCGCGTCATTGAGAGACGAGAGAGAGAGAAAGAAAAAAAAATTATTGGCAAAACAAAACATTTCTTTGTTGTGTTTTTTGAAGCGTTTTCTGAGAAGACTGATTCATTCCTGCTTGCCGCACTTGCATCAAGTGAGGGTTTTTTGATTAAGTCACATGTTAACCTATCGTGGGCTTACCAAATTGAATAATGGAGCTGATGTAAGGATCCGGTTGGAAATGAGTGTTAAAAAAAGACATTGCAATGTTTTGATAAACTTTTAATAGACATTTATTGTTTATTTAAAACTGAATAGTATTGTGAGCGATACCCTTCTGATAACTGGAAAAAATTAAGGTTCAAAGTTAATAATTTAGAACAGGGGGTTTCAAACTTGAGGCTCGAGGGCAACATTGGAAAAGCTATACACGATTGCTTGCTGCACTTTCATAAATTGGTTTGTTTGCTAGCATGATTATAATAGGCAAATTTTTTTAACTAAAACTAAGGTTTAGTCATTTCAGTTGCTTAAAAGAGTTGGAACTCATGTGTTCTAAAATACATTTCTGGAAGCTCAAGATTATTTGTATATATTAAATGTAATAATAAACGTGAGAAAATAGGAAATCAAAGAAAAATAGTTTTAAAGTTTAAATAATAATAATTAAGGCTCTTATCACATTGTTTTACAATCGTATAAAAGAGTAAAGTTTAAAAGAGAAAAAAACAAGAAGCTATTTTACCCCAAATAATTGTATTTTGATAATGATCACTCAACAGTATCAGTTTATTTAAATTAATATTGACAAATGGAAAGAAAAAAACTACAATTAATAATGTACTTCAATTAATAATGTACTTAAAATAAAATTTTAAAAAGGGATAATTTACTGGGAGTATTGTGGATGATCACCAGTATCAAACAATGAATGCTTACTACCAACTCTAACGTTAAATCTTAGAAGATAAATCAAGGACTAATCATCAAGTTAAGTTCTGTTCTGATTTTAAATTAATTTCATCAAAGAAAAACTCTATGGAGCTATGAAATATTTATTTTACTCAAAAAATCTTTAGCGGGCACACCAGTTAGTTGGAAACATCCGATTTAGAATATAAAGCAGCACAGTTTCCAAACACCAAGGAAAGTAAGGCCATCCTTATATTTGGTCCAATAGAAAATTTAGGACTATTTTGAATTATATTTAACAGAACGTGAAATCTGACATTCGAAAATAAATCGATCAACTTTTATTAGCAATTCTTCTATAAATGAAAAATAAACTAGTTCTCCAACTTTACATGAACCTAAATGCGACAGTTATAAGATACTATCTAATACTTCTAAATCGATTGTTGCCAAAAGCACAAAACACATTAATAATCTCTCTGAGATGTAAATATTCCACAAGAGACAACCTGGAGATGAAAAAAAAACAAAGATATTGAGGTCCCGGCTGTTGATTAGAGCAAATTGACAATTATTTACAATATAGGGCGGCATACGTATAGTATGGCTTTTAAACTACGATTAGTAAGCTGTGAATAACGATGTTGAGCATTAAAATCAAAAAATTTTCTTTGCTATTAGTCCCGTAATGGCGAAAAGTATTGAGCAAATTTCAATTCCATAATTTCTATTTTTAGTAATTTAAGAAAAGAAGTGTTTACTTTCTTTAGGAGGAAAACCATTATAATTCTCATTAGAACCTCAGATTCCACGTATTTAAAAAATTTACTTCTTTTGATTCCTAAAACACATCTCACACATTCATTTCTAGATAGATGAACTATGTAGAGGAAAAAATCACAATCCTAGGCAGTGAAATAGCCCATAAAATTTTTAAACCTCTGTTTGATTTGGATTGGGGCGCTATGGTCCACTTTTTGTAACGAAGGGTAATGAAATAGGGACCTACTGCTTAAAGCCGATCCCGAACGGCAATGAACATCCATACCACAGTAGGATTCGAACCACCGAATTCCGGAACTTAAACAACCGTATCTCAGTTTTTTTCCTATCCTCACGAAATTCCAGATAGACAGATTTACTACATTATATATGTAAAGACTGCTGTATTAATTTTAACAAATGAACTAAAATAGCAAACCCTCACTATGGAAAATTTCTCACTTTGTTCCTAGTAGCATAAGACAATTTCCTTCCATCTCTTTCATTGAGCCATGCATCTCATAAAATTGTTTTATCTTTCTCTAGTTTTTAGAACGTAAATGCTTGTCAATGTTTATGCTATTGTAAAATATTAGTCGGATATTGATTTATTCCATCTGAAATCATAATCAACAAAAATTCATTGATAATAATTTGGAAGTATCAAAGATATCGTACATCACGATATTTTGAAAAGAAATAATAGAATCTGTAGTAATATCCATTGGTATATATCACTGAACCCTGCTTCTTTCAAAGCCTAAGTGCAATATCCTCTAATTATCGATGAATCCTTTCTTAGAGAAAGTTCCACCGTAACACTTTCTGGCGTCTTCTCTAGTGTGCCCTGCATTCGTAACGTCCGAAAAACAAGTGGAACACAATAAGCGAAGGTATTTCACCTCTCGCCGTATTGAGGACAAGATCAAAAGGCGGATGCGAGGGCGCTGAAGGTATATAAATATCCGGAAGAGATTCGCTCACTATCTGGAGCAAAGAATTTTTTCGAATTAACAATGGGACCCGATTTCTGTCCGATCGCAATTATTGCAATTAAACCAATGTTTTATAGCGAGACATGTCCTTTAATCAACGCTTTCGTAAATAAAATTTCCCATCCGGGAACGGCCGGTTAAAATGGGTCATTTACGTTTGAATCACACGAATGTTGGGCCGTAAAAAAATAAATAAATAAAAAATAAAAACTCACAAAACGGGGGTCAACAGAACGGTGTCAGTGAATCTCTCTCCAGCAGAAATGTGGAACAGAGAAACACACAATAATAGCGATTCCAGAAATGAAATGAAGAATGAAAAAGAAATTTATATTTTTTTAGAGTTATTACATTTAAGTTATTAAGAATTGTGGGACAGTAAGAAAACCTTTTATCAGCAATGACTCATGTAAAGCCTTAAATTGAAAACTGTAAATTATTTTTCCTCAGATTCAAATTATTTAACATTTAAACATTTACAAGAAAGTTTAAAGACATAAACAAGAAACTACATTTTAAATTGACCTATGGAAAATTGGAGAACATTCTTTTTCTGTAATTTAAAGCTGATGGCATAAATTAAAATCCAAATTTCAGAAATACAAATGTGTTTGAGACATAAAAGTTTCTGCTTAGTTATTATCCATTTAGAGTTTGTAATTAAATAAACATGCATTGGTTTATGTGGAATGCTTCAATGTTAATTTCTACGTAAAAGTTTCTGAGCACGTAAAATCCCGAAATAAAAAAGTGTCACTCATTAACAAATTTAATTATTTCTGAATTATATTTTAATAATAGACTCATTTCTACAAAAACATCACACCATTCTTTTTTTTTCCTATCTACCTTTACCCTATTAAATTACGTTAATTAATTAAAACAAAAATTTCAATCAAATTTTTAAAATATATCGTATTAAAAATCTTATATTTTGCAGTACTGTTTAATTAAAAGCGCCATAAGCCTTTATTTGAAGAAATGTTGATCGTAATCGAAATTAAGAAAGAAGAATTGTGGTCCCTTCAGCACTGAAATTCCAGCTATTAATGGTACATTTGGATTATAATGCTTCTGAATAAATATGGTCTGAGGTTTGCAAGGCTTGATGCTGTCAAACAAGAATTTTTGAAACCTAAAGTATTCGAGAACAGAAGTGGTTAGATATAGAGTAGGCAATTGATACTTTTTGATATCGCAGGAGGTTGGTCAGAACGACTTCTCCGCCAAAGGTTTGGTTATAAATCAAACTAAAAATGTTCGGCTTGAAACTGCATTAGCAGACTTTTACATTGGATTATGTAATTCTATTCTACATTATAATTATTGTATTACATTAAAATTTTATAGTATCTTCAATGATTTTTTATGCCGTAACTACATATCAATGATTTTTTAAGCCCTAACTAGACATCAATGATTTTTTAAGGTATAACTACATAGCAATTTTTAAGCCAATGATTTTTTTTTATTCTATAACTACATATCAAATGATTTTTTAAGCTATTACTACATATCAATGATTTTTTAAGCTATAACTACATATCAACGGTTTTTTTAAGCTATAACAACATATTCAAGAAATTTTATAGCCTCTTTACCTCAATTTTCCCCCCTCCTCCCGAAATTCGAGGTAGACAGGTAATGTATTATGTAAACACTGATGTATACATTTTGACATATCCCTAGAAGAAATCCCTCCCCACTGAAAACTTCTCGATACGTTCCACTAGGAGTAGAAGGTAATTTCCTTCAATCTCCTTTTTAGCTACGGACTTTCCCTTTAATTAAAGATCTATGTTTTAATAAAGAAGATTGATATGAACTTCTGAAAACTTCTTTAAAAGTGGACAGAAAGAAAAATATAGATGGAGGTAAAAAATATAATTAACACTCAATAGTCTTTAAAAAATAGTGAATTTCAAAAAATTATATAACACTAATGTGGTGAAATGAAACTGTGACTGAACATCTAAAAGTTCCCCATAAAATGGTTAGCAAAAGGATGCGCTGATTCTAAAGAGTGAATTTAAAACTTTGGTCGAAAAATTTCCTTATAAAGTCATATTAATGCTACCGAAATCGTAAGGCTTTTAGTTTCATTACTATGAATAGAGATGAGTAATTACCAATTATTCTCTAGTCATCCAAAGACTTTTGAACATTTAAATAATTGTGTTGTACTTTCTCAGTATGAGGACACTGCTAAAAAGTATTGAACAGCCCGTGAACTAATGGCATAGGAGCTAATTGTTCGGCATTTGTAAAATAAAATTACAAATTATTACAGTGCGTTTATAATAATAAAACAAAAAGCCTTCAGATTTCAATAGTATTCATCCTTTCAGCCCTTCTGGTGGAGTTTGGCCTTTTCGAGTCGTATGTAGTGTATTTACCTTGAAACCTGATGAAGCATATTGTTACTTCTTCGTTTCAATTCAAATAGGCTCTTGTTAATATTTTGAAAGAGAGTTCTCCAAACACCTTTAAACTATATATTGTAGCGTTTTTATTATTATTATTTATGTGTGTGCGCGTATGATTTACAAAAATTTAAAGCTTAAAGGGTATGCATGCATGTCTCCGATGCACAGCACCATGCGACTGCCGAACAGATAGGGCTATGGTCTATAAGTTCAAATCCCGCTGCTGGCATGTATGCTAGCTTATAGCCGTTAGGAATCTGTGTGTGTGTGTGAGTGAGAGTGAGTGAGAGAGAGAGAGAGAGAGAGAGAGAGAAAGATGCGTGTGTGTAAATTTTTCTCCGTAAGTTAACTAGAACCTAGAGAAATCCAATATGGCTGAGCCGAACAATAGCCGAATGGGTAGGGCACTGTTCTTCGGTACCGGAGTTCACTGGTCCGAATCCCGTTGAGGGCATGAATGTTCGTAGACGCTTGGAGTCGGCTTTAACCCTTTCGTGGGCCATTTATTTCACGTTTCCAAACTTTCAAAACAGAGCTGCTAATTTTATTCAATCGATTGAACAATTGATGACAGCGCAAAACCGAAGTGTGAATCAGTCTTCCCGTCGTTTCAATAACAAGACCAATATATTATAATGGGTTTTGCGCTTCCCACAGGGGTATTTTGTAAGATCGTGTAGGTGGGAAGTAATCTTCCCACGACCCACGAAAGGGTTAAACAACAGGTCCCGATCTCATTAGCCCTCTTGTAGCAAAACAGAAGACCATAGCGCTACAAACCAAACCAATATGACTGATATCCAACCACCTTAAAGGTTAAAATCTGAGGCGGACTGCATAGAATCCTGCTAAATCTCTATTCTATATATTAGCTTCCTCGATTCGCCGAGAACGCTAGGTAAATTTTTTCCTACACGAGGGGATTTACACATTAAAGTAAATTTGGAACAACTAACGAATATCCATACCAAAAGTGAAAGTCGAACCCATAAATCTAATACACCAAACCACAGCATCTTGCTTCTTCAGTCATCGTCTAATATTAGCTTTTTCAAAAAATTGATCAATATGACAAAACTCGTTTATGTAAACATCTTAATTCCCGAATTTTCAAGGTTAGGTCATACATTTAATGTTAAAGTGAGGTGTAAATGTTTTCCTCTATACAAATAACAAAATTATATATCGCAATTATAAAAACTTTTCCAAATTATCCCACACCCTCGTATCCACATAGCCAAGAAACAGAATGTTCGAAAGGAGATTCTATACTAATAGGATTTTTTTTTCCTTAATAGATTTGACAAATTAAACTAATAAATTATCTTTTTACATACTGACTGTAACTTGTAAATGCAGTGTTTTTCAAAGTAACATTAACTTAATTCAAGTATTTATTCCTGTTTCTTATCTTAACATTTTTAGTGTAGCAGGATCAAACGATTAATGTTTGATTTTTGTAATCACGAGTTATGAATTTATTTTAAAAAGTTAGATGTGCAGTGGCAATATTGACATCGCCCATTTTAAGTCTTTACTTAAACACAAAGTTGAAAAAACGACTTCAAGCATTTTTTACAACTTGCATAATGAGGATATTTAAAATATAATTATGAAAGATTTTAATATCACTCTCTCGTTAAAATCCAATATGACCAGTATAAGATTATTAAAGAAGTATTAAATTTTTAATTAATTCGTCTAGACAAAATTATTTCTCATTTACAGAAATCTTCGAATTTTATTATTTTCACAATTTACCTGCGACATTTGAACTCTGTAAATAATGCATGTTGAAATGAACCGAAGGCCAAAGAGCGCCATGCAATTTCTACGCTAGATATTTTGACAGGTGACGTCATCCGTGGGTGTATGACGTCATAATGAGGTCTAGGTCCGTGGGGCGGTGGCCAATGAAAGCGTTGGAGAGCTCCCGCGCTTCCGAACGGAAGGTAACCAGAAAAATTACGTAGCATTCATGGAATCTTGTACCATTACTTGTATTTTCACATTTTTGTTAACAAGTTTCACGAACAGAAAATGAAACTAATACGCAAAAAATATAATACATGGTAACCAGTTTACCTCAGTAGACATGTACACGTACACAAAGACCTTTTTAATCATTAACATTGAAAGGGTTTTGTCAACTATATTATTTTAATGCAGAAGTAACAATCAATAAAATTTGTAGCAGCCAATGGTAACATAGGTTTAAATTATTCACTTTAATTTTTTTCTTTTGTTAACATTTTATTTTTAAAAACAACATTATTTCATTGGAGCTTGTATCAGGAACATATTTTTTAAACTCCCAATTTTTTCTTTTTAAATACAAACTCGACTAAAGTTTAACGATAGTTATATACATTACAGTATTTTATTAAGGTATGCTCTTCGATATGCAATTTATTATTTAAAAATGAATTTCACATAGGAGTTTTTAAGCCTTCTTGAAAAGTTTCAAAATTGGACATAAGTTAAAAAAAAAACATTGTTTTCGAGTAAAAACATATCTATAGAAGAAAAATTTTATTTTTTATTAAAATTCATTTATTTTACGATTTACAGAAAATAATTTTCAATCCAGATCTTGTGTTGCAAAAAAATGACCGTAGCGTTCCAAACCAAACCCAACCTGAGAAAGCAATAAAAATTTATATGTAAAATTAGTATATATACTAACATATATTAGGAACTCACTTGAAAAATTCATAAATTTTATCTGATAACGTAATAATTTTTATACATCTTATACAAAAAATGTTCTTATTTGAAGTGTTATTTTTTTCCAGCAGTTTAACGAAATCTGATGCATGAAGCTAACGAAAGGACAAAATATATAATCAGAGCTCCACATTACCATAATCCATTACAGTTAACCGACAATTAATTACATTACATTTGTAAAGAGTTTAATTAATGATTAGTTCTATTCGCTATACACACCGGGCTTTATTACTAACAAATCACAGATCGTACAGATCTAGCGGAATATGATAACAATGGGTTCAAATGATGAATCCCACGATAGTCAAAAAGTAGACAGAACTCTTAAATTTTAATACAAGAATATGTACGTCCAAATCTAGCCATATGGATAAGGACAAAACTTTGGAATCAGCTTTATGCACTTGGCATCGATCTAATTAGCTCTTATGTCCCCCTCTGCTCAACTACCATTGGAAACGGACCAGAGAGTTAATCGCCAGTTATTTCTAACCAACTACAATAAGTACAGACATAGTTTGTAATTAAAAATTACAGGGCTTTCTAAATGCTTAGTTTGGTAGTGAAAGATAACATCTGTATATACATGAAATAAATTTGAGGATTACTAAATCTCTTTCTAAAGAACCCAAAACATAGAGCTTTTTCAGGGAACAAGATAGTTTTTATTCAATATCAAGCCTCCCTTTTCGCCGGAAATACATTCTAATTTGCTTTGCATTTCGCAGCATCATTTTTTTTCTTAATTTTATTTACGATTAAAAAAAATATAAATTTTTCAAGAAAATAAAAACAAGTAATTTAAGAACAGGGATCTCAATATTTGGTATCACTAAACATGATACAGAAATAAATAATGATTAAATATTTACTTACCAGGTAGTTAAATCAATATAAATTTTACAATGTAACTGGTATATTACAATGTAATAGATTTTCATAATATAAACTAATTTACTCTCTAAGAGGAGTTTTTAAATTCTTGTCATGAAATATAGAATTCTAGAACTTAATAGAATTGTATACATAATCACATAACACAAAATATGAGAGTAATAAATGAAATGTACTTATAAATAAAACACAGATGTTTTAAAAAATCTTCTACAATATAAGATATCCAAATATACCTTATGCTTAGTAATAAATGTCTTATTTTCTTCATTTTAATTTTGCATTTTATATCTACTATTTTTGTGTACTGGATCCTGGAAGTGCTGTGTTGTGCTATGATACAGATAAGTAACACATCAGGTGACACCATGTGGGAGTGGCATAAGCAGCAAAATTAAAACATTTTAAGGGTGGTATTTTGAAGATTTACATCAAACTGATAAAACCCAGTGCAACGTTTTGATTAGTTACATAAATTGAAATATTTCACAAATAAATAAATGTATATTCTGAAAGAATATTTTTAACTGTTAAATATTAAACATATTTTTAAGGTTAAACAATCATATAAAAGGTAGATCCAGGGGGTTATTTTTTGTCTATGTGAAATTATAGCAGGGGTATGTGCCAAAGCCGTAGGCAGGAGGAGGGATTTGGGGGACTGGTCCCTACCCGAAATTTTGAAACACCATTTTGTAGATAGACAACGTCCCACGTTTGTGTGTGTGTGCCATCTGCCTAGATATTCAATAAAATGAGCAATTATTCTCTTAGAAAAAAGCCGCTCAGACCATAAATCTTGCTGGGCCACTGGCCAGAAAAACAGTGCTTTTCCTTCCATCAATTGAAGTTTTATTCACAAATAAAGATGTCTTTCTCCCTTGGTCCCCCTTCAAAAATAATTTCTGGCTACGGCCCTGGTATGTGCTTCCCTATCATTATTTCACATAGACAAAATAACATACCTGAACAGGAAATAGCAACCAAATTGCCAGTATCAAACAGTAGATATGCATCTGTTTTTAAAATTTATTCTTTAACATTTTTTTTTATATCAAAATATTATTATTTACAATTAAGATATTAAAATCTATACTTTTATGGTAATTTGATTAAAATGTTTTTTAATATGGGAATTTATGCCCTCCCTCTACTTTTGAGTTTTTCTGAATCAGTCTCTGACCATATATATGATTATTTACTTCATTTACCACAAAGTAAACATTAAACATGTTTAATTCTTTCATAAATGACAGGTCTTAGTACATCCTTGTAAAAGTTTAAAAATTTCTATTAGGAGTAAAATTGTTCAGATTGCCATCAATGTACTTCATAAAATACCATGTAATAATTTTTATTTTCTATAATACAAATAAAGTTTCTTTCATATGATAAAATGTTTCAAAATATCAATTATGTCATTTTCTATGAGAAGATTAAGTAAATAACAACTATAACTATACCACAGCTATGAACTGAATAACTTTATTTTTTTTTATTTAAAAGTTTGTCTAACCTGAAATGCAGGGCTGTAGCCAGAAATTATTTTCGGAGGGGGACGAAGGGAGAAGGACATCTTTATTTGTGAATGATACTTTAATTAATGAAAGGGAAAGCACTGTATTTCCAGAATACAGTGCCGGAAATACAGTACTGTATTTTCGGCCAGCGGCCCATGAAGACTTATAGTCCGAGCAGTTGTTTTTTAAGAGAATAACTGTTTATGTTCATGAACAGCTAGGCAGATAGCACACACACACACACAAACGTGGGACATTGTCTACCTACAAAATGGTCTTTCAAAAAAAATTTTTTGAGGGGGAAGGGGACCAGTTCCCCAAATCCCTCCCCCTGCCTACGGCCTTGCTGAAATGACTTCTCTCTATTTCACCGATATAGAATATTGGTAAAAAATGTTTGAAGTAAAGAGTTAAACATAATAAAATATGGTGAAAAAAAATTGAGTAAATAATTACAGTTAAATTTTATAAATATTTATACAAGTTAATATATATATCCTTAGCAATACTTTAACAAAAAATAGTTTATCTTTATAGTAGTTTCAATATTCTATCATGTTATTAATAAACATTTTCATGCTGTTGAGGCTAGTAGGTATACAATGTATGCCTGCACACAGGCTGCAAAATTTCTAGGGCAGTGGATAGACTATCTACTTAGTATACACACTGATAGGGATAGTTAAATGCAATGTTGCATGCAAGAATAGGAAGGCAGCCAAATGTGTATACCTTGTACACAGGTGGCTAATACCCCAGAACTGGCTCTGCATTTTCACATTTTTTTTAATTCTTGGTTTGGTTTGGAGTGCTACAGTCTACTTTTTGCAACACTAGGGCTAATGAGACCAGGACCTACAGCTTAAAGCCGATTCTGAACGGCTACGAACATCCATGCTACTGTGGGATTTGAACTCCCGAACTCCAGTAGCGAAGGTTAGCACCCTAACTAATTGGCCATCGTTCGGCTTCATTAATTCTTATTATTTCTTAATTGTTATGTTATTTCAATACATAAATTTTGATACTGTCATATACAGTAGTACAATGAAAAACTATTTTGTTACAAAGTATTATTTATTTTGATACATATAATTAAAATGCTATTTTAAAATTTTAAATACTTTACCGACCCTCTACCTTAAGTATATATATAATTTCTTTGATGACACCCGTTTAACAATAAAAATTTTTTAGTTCCAAATATAACTAACCTTAAAGTTATAAAATATACCGATATTGATTGATGAAACTTAAGAGTGCAGAAATCTCTCTATATATATGAAATATATAAAGCTAATTCAAGATCTTGTGTTAACCATTTCTTTTTGACAGATATGTATAATCAACAGAACAAAAATCTTTTTTGCACATTGCACCTATTTCTCAAAAAGAAATTAATCCCAAACACATTGATTATTAAGGAATGTATTAAAATAGTTTGCATAATATTTAAATTATGTGGCATGCACACATATTCTAATTCAAAGTAAAGCAACATAACATTTATAACCAGAAGTTTATTGAAACACTCTATACCATTTAATTAATATTTAATAAAAATTAAAAATCTATTCTCCATTTATAAAATAAGGTTATTAAAACTGGAATACATTAATTTATGGCAGTACGTAAAATACACTTCAAGAACATAACAAAAACCATTTAAGTGAAATATTTACCCTATAATGCATATCATTAATTTTAATCAAACATTAATATTACACAAAAGAACATTGATTATTTGTACACAACAAAAAGCAAATTTTGGATAACAATGTTATGCATTAATGTGCTCTTAAATTTCACTGTTTAACATATGTAAAATTTTATTATTCATGCACCGACATTTTATGTTTCAACAAGAAAGTTATATAGAACTCATAATAGTAGAAACTTAAAATATCTAGAAATGCAACGGGTATGAGAAATTAAAAATTTCCTACTGTGAAATTTCATAAAAGAACTTATCCAAATATTACGTTCACAAGGATTTCATAACATAACCTTAAAAAATATGTGCAATTTGTGTTTCTTTAAACGGCCGAAAAGAAACACAAATTACGCATATGTTATTTAAATTAAGTATTTAAAAACTACCTTATTAGAAAGCGCAATGAAATCAATATTGTGCACAAACTTTAACAAACTGTTCGGATATTAGTAAATATTATTTGCATTACCGGAATTTATGTAGCACATAAATAAGTTAGTTGCAAAATGAAAATATACTTATCGCACAAAACTTACCTACTCAGCAGAATCGTTAGAAAATACGTGTAATCAAACAGAGAATATAACAATTTCCAAATTTTAAAACGGATTGAAATCGCCACATCCTAAATGTAAGAAGGTAAATTTAAAAACTATTTTTCGAAATAAAAATAACACACGATCCTCGACCGTCTCTTTAACTGCTCGTAAAGTCCAGCCGCGGATAAACACTGCGCAAAGGATTTCTTATCATATGTTTTACAACAAATCCTGAATATGGCAACAATATAATTTATCAATTTAAATTTAATAAGAGAATATTATAAAATGATGTAAAAGATTTAATTTAATATGAAATATACGAATCATTAAAATAGTAATAATGCATTACAGTAAAATGATTTAAAAGTTACATATTGTAAGTTTATATCGGTAATTTAAATTTCAATATATACATATGCATATGCATAATTTGTATTAAAAACGGATAAATAGCTTAAGAGTAAAGTCCAGCTATAATGTTATTTTGCAAATAAATGTAAAATAATAAAATTATTCCCGAAAAAAAAAATAACTGTTGTGCTTTAACTGTAAAGCAGTAAAACCGCGAGGAAAATAAAAATTCACTTAGAAAAAACCGGATTCCTTAAGTATTCATAAGTCATACACAATTGGTAGTTTAAAACGAGAGCTTATATCATTAAAAAGAAGCTACTGAATAAATTAGCGCTTCCACTCGACGACGTTCAGCTGCCATTTTTTTTTTCTTGGTGTATTTTCGTTGTCTTCAAAAACCTGTCAACCCCTAATTTAAAAAAAAAAATTTTTTTAATTTTTAAATGTATTTGCAATTAGCACAAACTATATAAACTGCAAGCCGCCTCACACCCAGCCACCTGTCTGGATTATTCAAATTTCAGAAATAAGCTTACATTTATTTAAAAATTTAAATTAATTTTGAATTTTATTAAATGTTGGCAATATAAATAACTTTGAAAGAAAAATAACTCATTTTCATTGAATGAACAACACATTTTAATTAGTTTCCTTCATAAACTTAATAAAAGCCCTCTACTTGGTGATAAATCTTAAGGCTCCACTAACATAAAAATAACTACATTGTTGGTGAGATTATTTTAAGAGAACTGAGGTACCTATCAAAAGATAAAAATGTTAATCATGTAACATTAAAAAAAATGTTAAATGGTTTTAATTTTGTAAATGATCCCTCCATTACAGCTCATAATTATAACTGCACAGTATGTACAGTGTTTGCAAGTTGCTCTTTGGGTATGTTTAATGTTTTTTCAAGCATACCACAGTAAAGATTTTAAAATGGGGGATGAATGTAAAATAGTTGTAGTGACTTGGAGGAGAAATTTTATTTTATACATTGAGTAGTCTCTGGTGTAAGTCAGAGTTAGGAGTTCAGAAAAATACAAGAGGAGTAGAAAAAATCAAGCAGAAATTGAAAAATGGTTAGAAGTGGAATATACGTATAAGTGAGAAAATATGTATTATAACAGTATTTTGGCATACTGAATATTAAATTATCCCAGTCTTCTAGTTTGGCATGTAAAGAAATGAGTCTATAGAATGACTTATTTTATCTGGCTTTCCCTTCCACCACATACTTGGGAGTGTACTGTATTATAATTTAATATTGTATATAAAGACTGAATGAGATAAACTCTAAAAATGAATGACCAATCATTAATAGTAAATTGATAAAAACAACTGGTTGGAAAAGAATACTTTTCACTTTACAACATCAATAACTTTGTACAACTGTTACTGACGTTGTGTTTTAAGTGGGAAAGCAATCACAGATTAATCTCCCACCTGATATAAGCATACTAAAATCAGTTATAAAAGTTGAATGATCATTTTCTTGTTTAATTTAATTTTTAACTTATATGCCCTTATAAGAATGAATAATGAGAATCTGAAAAGCATTTAAAATATGCTGATAAATAGGAATGATTTTATTTCATAAATTGATAAACTTAACTGTTTAATCACTTAACAAATCTATTAATTTACCCAAGCACTGCACAATGATTATTGCCCATTTTAACTGTTTTTATTATTCAGAAAAGGGAAATAAAAATTGTATGAATAAGAATAAAAATAAAACCAATATAGGCATAGCCAAATATGTATAACACCTTTGAAATGAAGCGAACATTAATTACTCCAAAATTTCCCATTAAAATAGTTTCTCTGTTTTCTTTTAATATTACATTACAATAAATAATGTTCAGCACAGAAATCCATAATAATATATTTAAATTCAATAAGTGGTTGATAAATCACTAATTCTATGGCATAACTACTGTAAAAAGTTGTTTTCTGAGGATAACATAAGGATTTTCTTACATAATGATTTAAGTTTGTGAAAATTAGAGAATTACCTCATATTATCATATACTTTTTATTACCAATTATTTTTGATGTTTATTGTTATAATCACGTATAAACAATTCTAAAAATGATTTTCTTAGTTTATAATGTTATTATATGCTTCCCTATTTAACTTGAAATTTGAATCCATTATATAATAAAATTAAATACTATGAAGAAAAAATTTAAAAAAAAATCTTTTTAAGATATGAGGTGCAAAACACATTTTAAAAGCATTAAATTTTATTATGAAAAAGTTAAGTAGAAGCAGATTTAATTGCTAAAATTACTTATTAAATAAAGACAATTAAGCATTCAACTCATATGGTAAGTATACTCATTTGAGCACTAGTACTTTTTTTACATGTTCAATGAAAAGACTGGCTCTTATACAGCTTTAACCTTTAATTGCTATTATGTGATCTCAAAGATTCCAAGACTTTTATACCTACGCATTTTTCTAACTCTCAAAATCGTAAATGCCCCTTGCCTTTTGAGCACTTGTTATTTTAAGATATTCTGTACACAACATTACTCCTCTCCTTGGCACAACATCCCCTAGGGGGGAAGGTCTATGATGCCAATCTCTGTTTACGTGACCAAGGGCCCTGGGGTGTGAAGCATATGTTCCAGTTAGGTGGTCAATCTTACGCAGAACCCCCAGTGTTTAGTTCCCAAGCACACTTGGTCCTCAGTTCATTTCTCCACTGTAGGGATGAAAGGCTGAGTCAACCTTGCTCAGCCAGGGGATCGAACCTTGGACCTGTGTCGTGAGAGCACGAAGCGCTACCCCAATGCCACTGGGCTTATACACAACATTACAGCAGTTAGGAAATTATTTGACAGTTATAGAGAATATGCAGTGTTCTTAGATTAGCTTTCAAAGTAAACAGAAAAACTGATTAGTTAGTTTACAGCATAACTGCTTAGTTTTTTGCTACATGAAGACTAAATAAACAGGAAGGTTTGGTTTGGAGCATTACAGTCTACTGTTTTGCTGCATGAGGGCTAAAAGAATTAAATTCTTCTGATTTACAAGTGAAACAATTCATCTTGAAGGTAAAGTATTGAAAATATCAAATTCTGTATATTAGATATAATTTATCAGTAAAATAACAAAGTTAACTAAGCATAGTTCAGAAATTTTCTTTCTAGCAAAATATTAAATTTTATCTAATAAAATTTAAAAATAAAATGAAATCATTAAGCATTTTTATTTTTATATATCTGAATTATTTATTCCTTCATATTGCTGTGGAAAACAGAATGAAGGTACAGATTTGGTATGTTCATGGATAAATAAAATTATACGTAAAATACATGTAAGAATTGAATATTTTAAAATATACTCACTTGCAGAAAAAAGTAACAGACACAATAAAAATTAAATCATGCTTTTATTTCTGAAACTTTTACATATGACATATCTAAACATGCATATCATTTTCAAAGAAAAAAAAATATTATATTCAAAATAATATATATGATATGTGTTGCTTACTGCTTAGGTGAATACACTGAATCTTTGAATAAACATTTCAATATATTAACAAGCAATATCTTCATATTAAATTTAACACATTTGAATTTCTATTATCTTTCTTAATAATATTTAACTTCATCAAATTTACACAATTCAAAATTTTCTGCCATAATTCAATTCAGATATTCATACAGCTACAAAAAACAGCTGATTTCTCTACCTTTCATACACTCCTCTTGTACTTAAAAATAAAAAAATTCATACCCTTTTTTAAATATATCATATATATTATTGTACAAAATACAGTATTTATAACCTCTTCCCCATTTCGTTAAGCACAATGCAATATTTATAGATTTCTAATTTCAAAATATTCATTTCTATTCACAAAAAAATTTGATATAAGTTATACTATGTCTATAAAGAAATTTGGTTCTCAGCTGTGAAAAAAATCATATCTGTTAAAGAAGTATGAAAGCTTGATATTCAAAAATACCCATTATAAAACTAAAGTATTATTAAAATATTGGAATATATCATTGATTTTTTAAACTAACAAAAATGAAAGTTGACATAATCTAAGTCATCAGACATAAAGAAAGTGATGTAACTTAATAACTACAATTAAACCTGAAAAAAAATAATAAAATGTTACATTCTAACACAAATGAAGGAAAAAAAATCTAACACTAAAATGCAAATTTTGTTTAACAACAAATTCAATAACAAAGCATAGAAATTTAATTAATTTTACAGATTTTTAAAGTTTTAACAGTGTTTAAACAGAATTGAACTGCAGATAAATAAAAAAAATTTTAATTTTAAATTTACACAATAAAACTCAACATACATCACACAAAATAAACATATTATTCAAAGATAATCTATGTCATTAGTTTTGTCAAACCATTTCATTTTCATATTGTACAAAAACACTTTAACATTACAAAAAAAAAAAAAAAAAAAAAAAAAGCCTAATTTTCTATGTAAGCATTAAAAATTATATCAAAATGTTTAAAATTGTTAAATATAATATTTTATTTTAAACAGATAATTTTTTTTCTCTCCTTGTACATACATCAAAACAGAATTTTTAATCGGAATATATTTTCTGATAGTTTCAAGTTTTGTTAACATATCATTTCAACATAGTATAAAAGATATGTTGAAATAATAATAATAATAATAATAATAAAACTAGAAGAGCCATTTTATCAGATTTCAGAAATGATGATAAAGATATTAAAATATAAAAATCATTTTTCAATCATAAGATAATTTTAACAATTTAGAAATAATTAGTAAAGCAGATAATGCATGAGTTGAAATTATAACAAATTATACAGGCAAGAACAAAGTGGATTAGGATTCAATGTTGAACAAAACAGCTTATTATGAATTGGTTAAATTTAAAGAAGCATGTTAATTTTTTGCAATATGAGAGCTAATTAGACTGGGATTTACTGCTTAAAACAGCTACAAAAATCCATGCCAGCAGTAGGATTTCAACTTACAAATTCCAATACCAAAAAGCAGTACCTTATCTTTTCACCCATTGCACAACTCATTACTACAGAAACATAAGACAAATTAAATACAAACATTTGATACAGAACATGGACAGCTACTATGAAACGTAACAAGGTTCTTAATTCACAGCAATCTACTTTGGTTTTATTATTATACATGAATAGCACTTTTAACCACATTGAATACAGGATGTTTAAAATAGTTACACTTTCTAATTTACAGAATAAAACTATATTACATTAAATAAAATTAAGGCGAAACAAATGTATTCCAAAATAATAGATAACTATTTTTGTCAAATCATATTACACTAAAATAATACAAAAGCATTTTTAAATTACAACAGTGCTTAACTTTAATTGTTAGCACTAAGAACTTATCTAAATACTTAAAATAACAAAATTTATACTTTATTTTAAACAAATAGTGTACAAATTTTTAATTCTTTGAATATGATAAAAAATAGAGGTTTGAAATTAACATGTTTCAGCATGAAGTTTTATATAACATTTCACTTCAATATATTACAAGGGATATGCTGAAATAAAGGCAATTATTTGGTGGGATCACTTTATCAGATTTCAGAAACAATGTTAGAAAAAAGAAATAAAATTTTAATGAATACAAAAGTTATTTTAATCATATAGCATAAAAAAAAACTTTACAAATTATAAATAAAAGCAGATAATAAATAATTTGAAATAAATATAAATTGCAGCTGAACCTCTATTTAATGAAGTTATTAAATCCCTAAAAAAAGTTTGTTGTAAGGAATATTCAATAGATTTAACAACACTTAAAGTACATAAAACTGATTTCAGATTCACAAACACTAAATATCATTTAAAAATAATTAATCAAACTTTCTGTTTAAATTAATGTTTATTTCTTTTATTTATTTAACCCATCATATAAAAGAAATATGCAAGGAAAACAAGTATAAAGCACAAAGCTGTTCAGGAATATACTACAGTTTCAGTTAAAGACCTTACATTTAAATTAATTAATCTTTGATAATAAACTAGTTTAAACTCATTCATCTTCATAAAGTGTACTAAAGGAAAGAACAAGTTAGAAATATCTAAAAATATTTAGAGAAATAGAGAAAAAAATTAGATCACAAAAAAAAGTTTACATTCAAATTCAGTTTAATTTAGTAAGTTAATTAAAATTTAAATAAATAGAGAATCAACTTTGCCATTTGAAGGTAACTTTTATGAAAAAATTGGCAGTTTCCTTGGTTCCAGGGTTGAAATTCAAAAGTTACAAAAGAGAGGTTCAACTGCATATTGCAGGAACAAACTGAATTTGGATAAATTATTATTAAAACAAGAAAATTTGTTAAATAAACATCAGATAATTTTTATTTTTTTAAGCATAACAGATTCAAAATTTGATGAGAAAACAGACAGCTTGAAATTTAACAAGCTCCCTTTTTTATTGCAACCTGATTTGCTTTCCTTATCTCATTAGAACATTTAATTTGTTTGTTTTTATTGTTTAGTTAACCAAATACTCAGACTTTTAACAATTTAACTGCAGAACAAGGCTTTGAGCAAATGAAAAGGGTTTTGGTAGACCTAAATTTGGCTTGACTGAGAGTACTATGGTCAATCTTGTGCAACATTGACAGCTAATTTACATTAGAATTTGATGTTTAAAATTGATTATAAATGGCTACAAACAGCTATGCATATACCATGATTCAATCTGCAGACTTCTATACTGAATGACAACACCCTACATGTATAGCCAAATTCCTGTAAAATATATTTTGAGTTAAAAAAAGTGAAAACGTTTGCCAACATACACCTAAATATAAAGAAGTAGTTACCACTGGCAAAGATGAAAATATATTACTTTTTGAAAGTAAAGATGTTCCAATTTAATCAATTCAATATTAAAAAAAAAAAAATATTGATACAAGGTTTTTGAATCCACCTACATTTTATATTGCTTATGTGAAACCAAAAGAGTAAATATAATACTTGCAGACTTTGTAAAAAAATTAAATGTGTAAAATAGGTTGTGAAAGATATTTTCCCTAATTATTTAAGTCAACTCATAACTAAATAACATTTTTCACTGCAAAATCTTCCTAACTGAACACAAATACATTTTGATTAAATTAAATAACTTGTTCTCGAGCATTTATAGATTTCCCAATTTTCATAGGGTTCAAAAACTAAAAAAATTCTAGAACAAAACTATAATTACAACAAAATTTAGCATGAAAGAATAAATCACTTTAAACTACCTACATTTTAGAACAATACGTAAAAGTCAGAAGGTATGATTAGGTCAAATTTATGCTCTTATGTTTGGTGGAGAGTTTGAAAGGAGAGCACTTTATCAGTGATTCAAATAAATTATATATATATATATATATATATATATATATATATATATATATATATATCAGCTTATATATATACACATATAACCTGATTTCATGTTAGCTAATGTAAGTTGTGAAAAATACTTTGTTCATTATTTCACAAAATAAAACTCTGTATACGCACTAAATGAGTTTTTGAATTAAAATAATACCAATTTTTAAAGTAAATTTTTCTTTTAACAATGCTTTTAAAAGAAACATTTACAGAAGCATTTCCACCAGAATTTATAACAAACATTATCAAGTTCAAAATTTAAAAACATTCTGCATTACAGATCTATCAATTTATTCTGTACTCGTTTATCAGCCCATCTCCAGTCAAAGCAGATGATGGAACTTATAGCAAAAAAAAAAAAAAAAAAAAAAAACTCTCAAGTTAATTATCAATATTACATCACAATAAAGAAAATTTGAGGCATATAACTCTAGTTTAATGACTAAATAAATATAATTACATTGAAAAATTTCAAGCTCTGAGGCTACATAAATCTATTGTCAAATACAATATAGCTTTGTTTTTCACATCGTAAAATAATATTATCTTATATGTATGAAAAAGAAAATCAAAACACAATTTTATAAATACATTAAATATGTTCTAAACAGTCATTTTATGGTTTAAATAAAAGGTTAATAACAAAATTAGACAGATGTAATTTGATATTACTATCTAAACTTAGAAAATAAGGGATTGGATTTTTATTTCAACATTGATACATACAGTCTAACAAAATTTATGTTCTGTAATGAAAAATTCTGATCATTTGAGCAAGAGAAGGGAAATTTTGCTCAGTAATTTACAACATCATCAATGTATATGAAAATAAATGTGCAAGATTAAGGGAGTAAGGAGTGGGAAAACAAATCCAGAAAACTGTGTGATGCCACCAAGAAACTACATATTTTTAATATGTAATGAACAAGTAATAGTTCTTCTCTAAGCTACATTTCATATTAACTTCCAAACATGTAGGATTTAAGAAATAAATATGAGTAGAACAGATAAATAAAAACAGGGATAGAATATTGACAAATTCATAGAAATTCTAAAAAAGAATATTTGATTTACATGTATTAACTATGATAGTAAATCTGTGCATACATAACATCCTTGTATTCAATATATAAACAATAATAAATAAATTCATAGAACAATTATAAAACTATAAGGTAAATTAATAGCTGATTTCAGAGTTCAGAGAAGATTGTATACAAATTAACTTGTACTTAATACATTTTAGTTTCAATATAGTCTCTTAATTTATACATATGTTTGAAAATATTTTCAGACTTTGATTTTATTTTGATTAAATGTCACCTAGACAAACCCCATTGTTTGTGAAGCTCATGCAAATAATCAACAGCTCTTTGGCTAATATTTAAAGCAGGAAATACAACATGTGATGGTTCTTCAGACTTGATGGAGAGTCCACTAATACCTAAATAAGTATGAAGCAAATCTGCAAAACAACAAAAACAAAGAATCAGTAAGCATTCCTTTAATACCAGCATAAATATTTTAAAATTATATTAAAAGAAAAATTAAATCACATTTTAAAATTATGTTGCTGAAATATTTTTAATTACATTAAAATATTCAGTTCAGTTATGACTATGATTTTTGCTTACCACTATTTTCTAGTTAAGAAAATCATGAACAATTTTTAAAATATTAATAGATTTAAGTATAAAGAACTTTATGGTGACTGAAATCATAAAATGGAAAATTGATACAGATTTATAGAAAAAAAAATTATATATATAGAGATATATATTAACTCAAAATAAGGTTATCAGATAGTTTCAATGGTCCCAGAAATTGTGACATACTACTAAAATGTCACATAAGAAAAAATTTACTTGTTTAACAGAATATACAAACAAGGACAAATTGGGTCACAGAGCTATTGACTTTGCTGCAGAACAATCATGGCTTGCAAAGTATAAAAATAATAATAATTTAGTCTATAACTTTTTCTATTAATTTTAACTACTACTAGATCTTTCAGTCAGCTTGAAAAAACTGAGATCAACTCAAAATCAGTCAGAAATGTAATTTTTTTTCCAGGATGTAACAAACATATTTGATTACATTGATTCCTTGATACAACAATACAAATTTCATTTTGATTAAAGTAAGGAAGTTGATGTTATAATGACAACTATAAAAATATTTTTCTGTTTTGATTATCTAACATTTTTCCATTCAAATGTAAAAACTGAAATTTAAATCTTTCTTTTTCTTTTCTTAAAAAACATTATATTATTAAAATTTTTGCATATGAAGAAAAAAGAAAAAAAATTGGGTTTTTGATAAAATCATTTCTGGCAAAATGGAGTTTCTTGAAATCAAATTTTTATAAGGGCAGGAAAATATATTAAAAACTGAAATACCTAAATTTATTAACTTTCTGATAAGAAACTAATTGTAAATTATGGAAATCAGTAATAGATAACAATTTTTCAAATACGCTTAAGATAAATGATAATGATGAAATCAATATCAGAAAAACTGATAAAATGTTTATATTTTGCAACATGCCTTACCAGGACATATATCAGTATGAAAATTATTAAAACATTCTCTTTAACGTTTGGGCCAAATCATCAGTCCCATTTTTAACACCATGGTGATTTTTCTAAATATCTAACATTCAAAGTGACCAAACTGAAATATCTATGTCAATACCTTGGTTTTAATAAAAACATTTTTCTAAATTCATAGTTTATTAACATTGTTTTATTAAGGGGACACACCACTTTTAACTAAAAATTAATTTATATTTTTATTTTCATAGTCTGGACATTTCTTAATCATTTAAAACACACCACTATTGAAATAATCAATTTAGAATCAGTAAAACTATATATCTTTGCATATGATATCATAGCTTTTAAAAAAACTAGATTAACTTACTTTTATTGTAAATGTTGTTTTTTAAACTTGTGCACAATGTAAATAAAAAAACTATTGCACATAATGATTTCAAATTTTCACAGTCAATACATTATAGACCTATGATGGAACTCCACCTATTCTTTTATTGTTGTTTATTTCATTTAATATTTATAATATTTGAAATGGAAATTTTAAACATTTTAGCTGCTTTAAAAATTCAATCCTCTGGTGTAATACATTTGATACTTTTAAAAAATTTAAATAGGAGGAGAATGATACCTAATAATCATTGTTTATAAAATGATAAAAGTATTAATGAAACTCACTTTGTGTTGTCATAAATTTGTGCACAGAACAATTTAAAAATTTTTGAAAGAAGCTAACACTTCATATAAAGAGTTTTTATTCCTATTTATTTTTTTTTTTTTTTTCAGAAACCAAGTGGTTTTCTGATATTTTAGGTTTTTTTTTTTTTTTAAAGAATTTTATAATTTATTTTATTAAAAAAAAATAAGAAAAATATAACATATATATATGAATATACGACACAACAGAAAAGAACTACTTTTATGTTAATTTTTAAGAAGGTATGAAAAAACTCATAATCATAATAGTTTAAATGATTTTCATTATGTCATTCTATGTTAAAAATATTGATAAGAAATATGACATAGAAAGTGAGCCACAGAACTATATTATCAATCAATACTTAGATTAACATTTTTTTTTAAGTATTCTTTCATTTTAATTATTAGTATTATTAAATATTACTTATTAGATTTTTTAATAGAACTATTATAGAAAGAATAAATAAATAGATAAATAATCCTTGTAATTTTCATAACATTCTCAATATACACTGTCATATCAGAAAATAGCATTCATTTTAAATTTTAGTATGTTTCTGGTCGTTTTTATCAATATTTTTGAAAGTTTCATAAAATGTAATTAAAATATTTGGCAACTGGTAAACAAAGGAAGAAAAAAAGGAAAATATTTGGCAATAGGTAAACAGAGGAGGAAAAAAAGGAATTTTTAGAATTGATAGTATTAAGTGCATAGTTAAGTGTGCATTTAAGTGATAGTTTTAAGTGCATTTTTTAACACACTAAATGCACTTTATAATTCCATAGCTAAAATTTCTGTTTACAGACATGCCAACATTCAGCCATTTGTGTCTGGAGCAACAGCGTGGTTTGAAATTTTAACATGCTAATTACAGATTATACATGAAGTACATACATTATTGGTTTCTGAATTAAAATTAAATTTAAAATATTTACAATGTAGTAAATTGAAAAAGGTAAGTTAAAATTTATGGGTAGCTTTTTTAACTTTAACAACTTATTTTTCAGAACAGTGTTTCTTATAGCAACATTGACCCTAATTAAAATATTTCCATTTTTTATTCATCAGGGATTCTTGAGTTTGTCTACTCAAATTTGACCTAAATTCAGTTTGGTTTTTCCACACAGTACTGAAAACTTTTGACATGCAGCATTACTGTGCGAATAGAGTAATATTCAGCACTATTTTTTTTTTTTTTTTTTTGAAAAACTTTGTATTTAATTGCTAAATTGTAATCTTTTAGCTGTTCAAAAGTTTTCTTATTTTCTGGAGCAATCTGAGAAGTTTCCAGAGTTATCAAATTTTCTAATTTTTCCGGAGCTGCTCCAGAGAATCTGGAGTAGTTGGCATGTCTGTGTTTATTTGTCTTTAAATTTGAATCATTTGCATACTTCAAAGTCAGCTTTGAAAGATTTTTTCAATTCTGTTTATAGAATCGTCACCATTTATCCATGGCTCATGTGATTAATAAGGTATTTAAAATGACCCTACAGCCAAAGAAGCTGAATAACCTTGTTATATACATAAACAACAAAGCTAAATAATTTGAAAACATAACATACATATTTGAAAAGTTAATTATGTTCTTCATAGCAAAATTAGAATTTATTTCTTATACTTTATTTTAAAAGAAAAAAATTAAAACTGATTTTACAGTTAATCAGCACTTCAAATAGTTCACACATAAATAGTTAATAAGAAAATATTTAAACAATCATAAATACCAGGATTTGCATCAAGTGATTTTCCTATGCCACCAACTATTTCATCTTGAGCAGACAATACAAATTCCAAAAGTTGTGGATAGTCAATAAATTCATAACAATCTAAAAGCTAAAATTATAAAGAAAAAAAAATTAGTTTATAAAGTCTTTCTTCAATTTAAAAAGCTTTTTGACACATTAGTTTTTGAAAATGAATTAGTGAACTACTTTATTATGTCTATATACATCTACTGACCAAGTAAACAAATATTTTGTAGTTATAATTCTACCATAATTTTAATTATAACTACAAATATTAGGGTTTCTTCTCAGATTCTCAGAGAAATAAGGTACCCAGGGTCTACTCAACCCACAAGTCGAAATTAATACAGCAGTCCTTATGAAGGGGGAGGGGTTACAACCCTCACATCCCCTCTTCCCAATACCACTGCTAATACCCTTATTTATACAATATCAGAAAATTATCTTTTTTTTTACATTTTTATACTTCCTGAATCTTCATACACATGGATTTTGTAATTACAAATGCCATCTAAAATATTTGAAAACAATTTTAACTGTTCTACACTATTGTAAATATTAAATAATTTTATATTTTACATACTTTTACAACATAAACACTTTAGAAATGATTTATAGAATGATTTACTACATCTGCATGTAAAATTCATTTAATAATCACTTATAATTTCCTGGGAGAAAAATTAAATTTCAACCTTTCCTTTAAAAGAATTATATACTTAGTGCACAAGAGAAAATACACTGAAAAATTAAAATGGAAAAGTCAAATTAAATAGGATAAATCAGGGTTGATAAAATCATGATTTTTTTTATTTAAATCAGATTTTTTTTTATTTAAAAAGGATTTTTGAAATTTAAATATATTTAAGTATAATATTTGATACAAACAAATTAAATTGTTCAAGTCAGATGTCTAAATGAATTAATTATTTATATATAATAAAAAATACATATAACTAAAAAAAATAAATATAATAATATAAGAATAATTTATAAATCAGTAGAAAACAATTACTTGCAATATAGGGTTTTTTGCTTGTTTTAATTATCTATATCATAATTTAAATAAAAGATGCTATTGACAATGTAATGAAATAAAATAATACCAAAAGTTCCTTCATGATTGGTATTAAGTACAAATTCTAAATATTTTCAAAAGTATATCTACAATAAACTGTATTCTTAATAGTTTTAAATCTATTTTTCCCAGAATTTACATTTAACCTTTTACAGACTATTTATTAAGGCAAAGTTTGGTTTGGCTAAACCAGGTTTGTTTTGATTTGGGGCACTATGGTATACATTTTTTTTAAACACAAGAGTTAACAAGACTGGGATCTCTAAAACTAGGAGAATCCTAGGGGATAAAGCTACATAACCTACTAAGGACCTGTCTATAAATCAATCCATTTTTCAACATTACTTTTTAATAATGAGAAAGTAATGTTGGAAAGGAAGTAATTAAAGCAAATAAATAAAGCAACATTTCATTGATACTGGTTTAACATATACAAGTACTCATGAATACTAAATTTAGTAAATGTGGATCTGTATAACTTTTATCAGGAAATTAAAATTTCTTTCAATGTGACTAGCAGGGTTGGAAAAAATCATGATTTCTTTAAAACAAATCAAATTTTTTTTTATTTGAATCTGATTTTTTTTCTAAATTCTAATTTTAATTATTGTTGTTTTTATGTTTTTTTTTTTTTTTTTTTTTTTTTAGTATACATAGAATAGTTTTTATATGAAGTAACTTATAAGAAGCAACATCTTATCTATCTAGTTATCTATTCTACACGCTGATTACCTAAAATTAAATAAATAAATTTTAATCTAAATACATTCCATTATTTTGTAATTAGATAGTGCAAACTAAATAAGATGTAAATTTAAAGAACAAATTAAATATTCATTTAATGCAAACTATTTATTTAAAGATACAAAAATCGAAATTATTTCAATATTTTTTAAGCAACAAATTATGGATTTAACTGTTTCAATAAAAACACTAGTTTCGATGCTTTATCCACTCCTAATTTGTTACAAAGGCTAGAATGAACAATACCAAAAGAAGAAAACTGTCTTTCCATTCCAGCAGATGAAGCCACGGCTGTTGTTATTTGGTAGATAAACTGGATTTCAAGTTCTGTAATACTCTCTTTACCTCCCATTACATAAAATGAATTCCACCAGTCATAATCAGTCATTGTACCTACCCCTACTACATACTTTCTGATGAACAACCCCTAAATTCTTGGAAAGCACATGCTATCTATTTACACTTATTTACTTATTGGTATTTCTGTGCTGACTGATTCCCAATTCTCCTGTCTTTGGAATATAGGTTTTAAAAGAAGTGAAAAAAATGATTTAAATCAATTTTTTTAAATCAACTGATTTAAATCAAGATTTAAATCATGCCAACCCTGGTGACTAGACTAAGAAACATTTCTTTTTTCACTTTTAAAGGAAATAGATACAGGTTTGGAGCACTACAGTCAAATTTTTGCTACATAAGGGGTAATAAGACCACAACCTACTATTTAAAACAAACTCTGAATAACTAAAAGTGAATTGAGGAATTTTCTTTGTTTGAGTTTTAAATTAAACTAGAAATTTAATAGCAATGGATTTGCAGCTGGAGTAGCAAATTAATATTTTTTCTGTAATGAATGGGGCTGTACATGATTTTGACTTCTAAATGGCATATTTAATTAAGTTAGATAAATTTGAACTATATTGACGTAATGAATACCCTCTAATATTGGGTGCTAACCAATCTGGAGCACTTAATATATCCCACCATGCACAATATCCCAATCCAAACATTGTCATGATTCATACATTAACAACAATGTAGTATCAATTTACCATTATCATAATTTAAAACTATGAAAATATTACATTTAAGATATAAATAAAACAAGCATACTTAATAAAAAAAAATAAAAAAAAAAAAAAATAAAAATAAAAATAAATAAATAAAAAAAAACTATGACAACTGAAACCTTCTACCAAAATCAAAACACTTTAATGATAGCTAAAATTTGCTCCATTAAAAACATAAATGAAGAGTTAGAAGGTATTTTAGAAAATAGAAAAGAATAATTTGATTGTAGAGCAACAGGGAACTAGATGTAATACTTCGCAAACATCAAAAAGCAAATATATCAACTCACACAGTACTTAACAAACATTCGCAAAAATAATTGACTTGACTACAATTTTTTAACTGGTCAAGATATTAAAGATTAGATTGCATAGTAAAATATAAAATATGCATATTAGAAAAAAAAAACCCTTATAAATTTCTATTATGTTATGCATACTATAGGAAAATCTGCTGCAAAAATTGTGAAATCTATATTTCACCATATCTACAGTAATTTAGTAATTACTTTATATTTTCCAGAATAACTACAGATAGAAGCTAGAAGGTTTGAGAATGTTTCATGCAAAAGTTAAAAATGATCATTATGCATTAACAGAAAGAGAAAAAAAAGTATGACATTTCAATAATTTGATCAAAATATAATATTTTACATATTTCAACAAATTTGTTAAATATTTTAAAATCTTATGAATAACAGCTGCATTATTGAAAACAACCAGAAAATGCACCTTTGCTGAATGTATTAAAGGTAGTTTTCAAAGGATATATTAAGAAGCATGCAGATATAGTATACAATTATATAGTATGAATACAAATATAGTATGAATTAGTGAACTACTTCATTAAGTCACTGACCAAGTAAACACATATTTTGTAGCTATAATTCTACCATAATTTTAACAACAAATATTAGGGTTTCTTCTCAGATTCTCAGAAAAATAAGGTAACCAGGTTCTCTGTCTTCAACCCACAAGTCGAAACTAATACAGCAGACCTTATGAAGGGGGAGAGGGGTTACAACTCTCATATCCCCTCTTCCCAATGTCACTTGCTAATACCCTTATTTATACAATATCAGAAAATTATCTTTTATACATTTTTATACTTCATGAAGCTCCATACAAATGGATTTTATAATTACAAATGCCATCTAAAATATTTAAAAACAATTTTAAAAGTCCTAAACTATTGTAAATATAAAATAATTTTATATTTTACATACTTTTACTACATAAACACTTTAGAAATAATTTATAGAATGATTTACTACACCAGCATGTAAAATTCATTTAATAATCCCTTGTAATTTACTGGGAGAAAAATTAAATTTCAACCCTTCCTTTAAAAGAATTATATGCTTAGTAAGAGAAAATACACTAAAAAATTAAAATGTTAAATTAAATAGAATAAATTGAACTACTTTTACTTATAAACAATTTATATATTTATATATTTATACTACTTTCATTCAAATGATGCTTTATTAAAAATAAAGAATTTATCTTAAAAGAATGATTATAAAAGCATTCATATAAAAACAAAACATATACTCTTACCAAACACTGAACATATATGAAAGTCACAGCCAAACCTTTGAATCATTATTGAATTAGAAAGCTTAAGATTTAAAAATTATATTACAAGGAAAAAGGCTGACCCTTTTATACATATATGTAACTAGTGAAATTATCGTTCACTGATTACATGGGAAATTAGCCTCTATTATTTGAATTGGCCAGGATTGCTGAACAATAAGACTCCTAATCTAAATGCAGATATGAATCATCAAAAACACAAGTTTAGAAGTGTGAAACTTTGAGCAAAAATCAACAAGTCAAGTGACCATCTTCACAAGGCAAGAAATCTACATCAAACACTCAAGAATATACATTTCTTTTAGAAATGTTGAGCCCAAAAGTGAGTGATCACATGATTTTGTTCCCAAGAGACTTTAGATTGTTCCACACTTTATGGATCATTTAAGATAGGTTGAAAACCACACAGTCAGCAATTTAATTATTGGAGAAATTAAACTAATTTTCTGGGACAGCTGATAAATGGTGCCAGTGAACAGAAAATTAGCATTTATGCTAGTATTAGTTTTGAGAAACAGGTAAAAAGAGTATTTTAGATATATTTTAGGGATAATAATTTTGATATATTACATACAAATATATAATTTTGAAACAATCCTAAGAAGAGTGTCTAATTTATGACATAACTGACATCATTGTTACCAGAACAATAAATTACAGAATTACTGACAATCATCTTTAAATTGAAGCTACTACTGGGCATGAAAAAATTAGTTTACCTACAATATTAGCATAAGTAAAATCAGGCTTCTTAAAGCTGCATACATCTATGTATACAATACTTAAGCATATAGTACAAAGTTGTTAGGTTCTTGACATGACAGTTTTGTTCATAATTATGACTTACCTTAAAAACCTATTTGCCTCAAAAGCAGAAAACTTGTAAAATTAATGTTATCTACTATTGCAATAAAATTAGGTAACAGAAAGTCATTCACTGTTATATATTAGTTAATGTCAATTACTTAACATTTCAAGCATTTTTCCAGAATACTATTTTATCATGAACTGATATAATGATTAAATCATTTTATTACTAATTAACTACAATTTATTATTTATTTTCTACAGATAAATCAGTATAATAGAGCAAGTACTTTTTTATCATTATATAGTTTAAGATATGTTTGATTTAAAAGTTTTATCTTCATGTATAATTTCATTAATTGGTTTTTAATAATTAAAAAAGCACAAAAATGTCATATTATAATAAAAATATTTCACATTAATTTCATCATCCAATTGTGGAAATTTTGTAAAGTTTAACCCAACCGGGACAGCAGCCCGCAAAAGATAGCGCTCCCTCAAGACCAGAGCAGTTACACGCAAACTATGTGTACAGGCCGGAGCATTTTCTCCCGTTAAGCCTAATACTCAATTTCGGAAAGTATGCATAAAATAATAATGGATAAAATGTATACTTTACTTAAAAACCAAACCATTTTTACATATGTGATTAAAGATATCATAATTTCAATCATAACTAAACAATTTAATTAAAATAATTGTTATATAACAATAAAATATAAATATATTTTATTTTACTATAACTAAAAGTACCTAAATTAAACACTAAATGTGGATACAAAATATAAAAAGATATTAAAAATATTTACACTTAACATAATAAAATACTTAAATATAATTAATATTTCAAATAATAATTAATTCATAATAATTAATATTTCAAAGCCGTACGAAAAATCTCAAAGCACAGATGAGTGCCAAGACCGACATTGAACATTATACATTCATAAGAAGTGCCGTCTTTTATTGTGCTTTGAGCAAACTACACATCTCCTTCTAAGTTTTTTGCCCTCTAGTGCACAATTTGGGAAATTACTTGACAGTTTTTTTATAATACACATAAGTATAATGAGACCAAATAGACATTCATTTCTCCAATTTTATAACATCATCATATTTTTTTTGACGATAGGACTGTAAATGTGCTTGATTCATTAATATCTATTTCACAGATATATATATATTTTTTTTTTGGCATAGGAATTAGTTTCTTCTACAATAATTTGGATCTTGTTTTCATTGAAAAATAAATTTTAAAAGTTTAATTCAGCCTGCATGGACACTGAATGTTTTTCATATCAAGTCCCAGTTTTGAAGTAAAATTAATTTTAAGAAGTGCCTCTTTGTGAGAACTATACTCACATGTAGAAATCGGAACCAATATATTACTTTATTATCATCTTTTAATTTAGAATCAAAAGATTAAAAAAATTACTATATAAAGAATTCAAATAATTTATAGTTGTTTTAGTGTCATCGTCTGAAAGATCCACAGATGGATCATTCATAACTTTAGATATTTCCTCCTCAGAAAGATAACGTGGTATTTTAGTCATGGCTACAGAAATTATTCTAAAAGTAAAACCTATACTAGAATATATCATACAAAATCCCATCCTAAAATAAAATTAAAACTATAAACAACCACTTCAAAATGAGTTAAAAGACTCTTTACCACGTGTTACCCTTTTCACCCGCTAGTATGTGTTTATGTTTATATTCACAAAAATCCAATAAATCACACACTTGGCGGACCCCATTCTGACTTCACAGAGAGAAAAACTAATGTACAAGAGCAATCTTTTGAAAGGAACATGGATTAGTAATACCATCTGATAATAAATATTTCGTTCCAAAACCACAACGCAACTGTGTGGTGATCCTCCCGCTACGTAGGATTCACTTAACTCAAGGATGAGGCGTTAGTCCCTGATCGGCATCTAGTGCAAATACATATTTGCGGCATTCGTCCCAAACAAGTTAATAATCCTGTAACACAGTGGAAAGGTATTGCTAATTGTGAAGCACTCAAAAATAACATCCATGCTCCTTCTGAGTTTGTTAATTCGACTATTACTCTTCTTTTTTGTACACCAAATTTAGTTTGAGTTGAGTGAATGAGTTGTTTTGAGCTTTGAACATATACATTCAAAACTTCAAAATCAGTTAGGTATTGATAAATATTCAAAATAATTAATATGTTATAAAATGTTATATGGTAATTTTGATGCTGACTACTAAAAAATTATACATTTAGTAACAGTTTATAATTATAATGATGAACGATCATTTATTTATGCTAAATAATTTCCTTTAAAAAAGATAAAAATTTTGCCTGTGTTTGAAGTCATACTAAAAGATTTAATTTGTTACTAAACAGTTATTTCTCCACCCTGGTTAGGGTATAACACAAATATAATTAATTATATTTTATATAAATATAAAGTCATGTTTACAAAACTGAAATAATTTTAATTACTTTCAATTATTTTCTCAGATGTACTATTAATAGTATTCCATGTTTGAAATCCAATTGATACTTTCTCATACAATTAAAAGTAAATAATGGTTAATGTTGATTACAAAGAATACAGTTACTTTAATTACACAGACTTTTTTTTTAAACAAATGCAGAGTATTTGCCTTTATTAGCCTTTTACCATACAATCTGCTGATCTTTTACCCTTTTTATTATGGAAGCACCATATAGGTAGGGAACATCGCTCCCTATGAGAAGACAACACACAAATACATCGCAGCCTTATTTGGGAATCAATCCAAATCCACCAGCAGATTACACATAATTAAAAGTAATTAATTATTTTTAATTGTATTGCAAATTTAAAATAACCTACCTAAGATTTTGGATTTTTAATAATTTAATTTGGTTAAAACGCACTGTAAAACACTGGTTTTTGAAGACAAAATCCAAACCTTGATAAAGTATGCAATAAAGACCTTTTAGAGTTCAAAATATTCAGTAAGAAGAAAGTGATAAATATAAAATATTTTATTATATATCTTTAATATTTACTTAGTTGAATTAGCCTGAAGCAATAATAAATAACATTTTGTAATAACAAAAACTGTAGGCCAAACTGAATATGTTGGATTCAAACTAAGTATCACAAAATAAAAAATAAATTAGTAATTTTGTAACTTTTGCATATTTGAAAATACTGCTTACTTTTAATGAAGCACCAACCCAGAAAGAATAACACGTATCATCAGGTTTATTTGGTCGTCCATGAAGTCCTTTACATTGCCGAAAACTTAACCAGCGTTTAAGGTCTTTTAACTGCTTGGGAGAAAATGCAGTTTCTAACTTATCCATTAGATAAAGGGTGGCAACTGCACAAAATGTTGAACCAGCTAGAAAACGATAAACTTTCTATTAATATGTAAATTTTATAACATTTTACAAGTTACTAAGAAAATAAGAAATTTTAGCACGATAAAATACTAATCAAAGTTCTACCAAGTGTAAGAAACATTAATTCCAAACCTTAGCTACTATGACATATTTGTATATCTACCATCTAAAAAGATTTTCTTTACCATTTAATGACATAATAGAAATGCAAATGGCGTTAAAATGAGAAATTTAGTTTTGTTGCTTTGTGAATTATATATATATATATATATATATATACTTAAATTCTTTGTTGAAATATGCTTAAATAATAATAAAAGAACAGCTTTATGAAGCAATTACTTTTTTCCCTGATACCTAAAAGATGAATATAAACATCTGATACTAAATTTAGGAAAAAAAACTAATGGATATTAAAGAAATAAAACCTTTCTTGCAGTTTATACTCATGTGTGGACTGCAAAAATATGTGTTCTACAAGAATGTAGAAAAACAAATACAGTAGTTCTAAGTTGATTATAGTCTAAAAATATAATCCAATTTCTCAGTTTAAATGCTGATTCAGAAGTAAAACATCCAATTATATGTATATATATATATATATATATATATATATATATATATATATATATATATATATATATATATATATATATATATATATATATATCAATGGAAAAGAAATGCTGAGAATTGTGCTAAAAAATGTAAATTTCTAAAAGAATGAGTGAATAATTAATTTATATTCATATACATATTTTTAGTATAAAATCTTCCAATTATATGTATATGTATCTGTACTTTGAGAATGCAAAAATCCAAATTCTAAAGTCAAGTGCACATATATACACACATGCACATATCGTAACACATGTGTGATACTGAAACAAAAGTAGCTTGACATGGATGAAATTTACCATTAAATGGGAAAAAAAAAACTTTTAACTAATTTTATCATTTGAAATAGTGATTATGATTGTTCACTGGCTTTAACAGTTTATAGAAACATCAATTCATTTTTACTAAAAAAAAAAAGGAAATTTTTAAAATGTAGACCATAAAATATTTTTCAAATCTCTAAAGAATTGTGAGTTTATATAAATAGAACATATATCTACGTTATAAAAATATAAATTTTGATCTAAACAGGCAATTTTTCACTTCACAATAAACTTACTGTATAACTTTAATAACAGTTTGCTCAGTCAATTGCCTGAAAATGAACATGGTTCCCACTCTTTTGCTTCTGAAAATTTCAAGCACTTTTCAATGACTTTTCCGAAACCTGATATTTTTTTCAAGCACCTCTTTCATATGCTGTTCATAATTGAAAAAAATTAAAATAACTCCCCAAAACAGTAGAACTATATATATAATGTTCACTCTTTTCCCAGAAAAAAAAACCAGGCTTTTGAAAAGGTATAAAAGAAGGGCTATAAGCACACAAATACTGGTTTAAAAATACAGTTTCTTTTTAAAGCATTCCAAACTTTTTATTTTTTTATATCCCTTTTTAAACCTTATTTTATCAAGCCGGTGACAGTAGCTAGTGAAGTTTGCAGTGCATGAAAGATGAGTCACGTGACACGCCCACAATTGCCAATAATGATCCTTCTCAATTTTCCGGTGCAGATATGAATTAGGGGCCCCTCCACAATATGGTCCACTGCAAGCCATCCCCACTGTCTGGAGGGGGTATGGCTTATCGTGGTCGATGGCAGCAGACGATAAAGCCTTGATGAATGATGGCTTCGGAGGCAGATTTTCTCTAAAGATCAAAGGCAGCCAGATGAGCCACTAAAGTGCGCAGTAGACCCAATGGATGAATCCACGAGATCAGCTCATTGAGTGGCTCAGCGTGTGGATGCAACCCGTGAACCATCGTTCGAGGTCCCCATTAAGAAGTGGTGAACAATTGGCCATAGTGCGGAGGCTACATAACATTTTGCAGGGACTTGAAAAAGAAAAATCAAGCACCGGACCTCAAATTCAATGACCTCAAAGAAAATTCAAAAACTTTTAAGGCCTTAAAAAACAAAAAGAAAATTTAAGCACTTTTCAATGACTTTTCATGACCGTGGGAACCCTGATGAATCTTAATTTCAGTAAAGCAGCAAAATTTAACTTTTAGGAAGTATTCAGTGCATATTTAAACCAAATAAAAAGCTCCAGAAAAAATTTACAAAAATATAGAGCCAATAAACAGCACAATACATTCTGGCATGTTATTTAAATACAGTAGGGTGATTCGAGATGGACAGGATGGGACTTTGCTCAAATTAGTGAATACTCCAATCATTGAAAATTATTAATTTAATAAAATAGAAATGCAAACACAAGTTACGAATTTTAAAGTATATTTCAATAAAAAAATAGGCTTACATAATATTATTTCATTAATTGCTGAAGATAGGTTAATTACATCGTAAAGTAATTGCCAATACTTTTTTTGTTTAAATATTCTGCTTTTTACATGCGGCAATATCATCCCATCTTCTCAATATCACATTGTTGGCTGGAATCACTCAGGTTATTGTTCTACATTCCTCACTCATGGCAGCCTATAGTGCAATAAAACCTTTACTGTGACTCATACGCAGTGTGGAATCATTTGTTAAGTCCTCCTCCGCACTGTCATCCAGCTCTAATACATAAATTATATCAACGATAGCTGCATCCAAAAGTTCTAGTTGTTAATCCCTATTTTACTCTTCTTCCACCACAGAAATACTATCTGTGTTTCAGCTCTGTGGAATTTTTTAAAAATTAAATTTAACAAATGTGACTTAAATTTTGCATGCTGGTACCGAACTAATCAAAATACATTCTTCACAACTAAACTAATTTTAGAATGAAGGATGACACATTTGAAGTACAGGAAAAAAAGTGAGTGGATGAAATCTGGTTAAACAAGTTTCTTATGAAATTAAAACAACACAACATTCCTCCCCCCCCATACACACACCTGGGAATAATACAAAGCCTGTTTCCTTTAGGAGGGAGGATTTCTGTTGATAGCTTTGGCATGCACAGTAAACATGAGACCTGTCAAATAACAATAAAAAACAGATGTAGTAATCTTTTCATGTATCAGTCATTTTATCGAAAATAAATTTATTATTTTTTTTTCTCTGATTTAAATTTGGATTTATGGGAAAATCAAACAATCAAGACTCAAATTATAGGGATTCTACTGTATTTTTTACGCATGTGGCTATTAATTAGAATTAGACTGTAGAGAGAAACTTTTTATGAGGGGGGGGTCTTCCTCTTTAACTCATTTCTTAAAATTGCTTAGATAATACATAAATATAGCAATCCTGATGGGAGGTTACAACCTCCATCCTCCTGTTGCTACATCACTGACCAGAAATCAAGTATTTTTAATATTCTATAACTCTATAAATATAAAAAATATATTACCATGAGACTCTAATCCAGGTGCTTGTGCTATACCTCCATCAAAGTTCTAAAACAAAAGAAATAATCAATAATTAGTAACAAGTTATTATTTGAAATTTTTTTCAATATAAGACCATTACAGTCAACAAATGTAAGTAGATGATTTTAAACCATTATATTCAACATGTTAAAATTACAGAAAAATACTTAAGCAGACAATATACATTTACGGACCACACATATAAAACAAATTTGAGATTTTAACTGAAAAGCATATAATAAAAGTATAAATCCAAAATTGTTAGTCCGGCTGAATAAAACATTTATAAGTTTAAAAAAAATGGTTGCACATATTAAAATTATAATAATTTTTACAACTTATTTTACTTTAGTTTTCAAATTAGAACTGTATCACTGACATACAAAGTATTGACCACATATTACATAATTAATGCATATATTTTTATTTTAAATTAAACATTGTTGTGATTAATAGTCAGAACTATAATCTTTAAAATGAAACAATTTAGTACAAAGTAACTGGACATTAATAATGTACAACAAATTCTACTTGTGTTCATACAGCAAAATTTATGTTCTATTTCTTGATATTCAATAATTCTAATTCACTTAATGTAACTATTTAAATACTTTAAAATGCACAGAATTTGAAAGAAACATCTATCAATGCATGCAATGATGTTCTATCCAATGTATATCATATATTTATTGCATATAAATAAATAAACCTTTTATTATAAAAAGTATAAAATTATGCACATGAGTTTGAGAATAATTTTTCAAATAACTAGGAGGAGAAATCTATGCAACCTATGTATCTTATATCAAGGAATAAAATGAAGCATAGACTTTGGAATTAGCAACATTTTTTGAAATTTTGAATTCTGTTACAAATTAAATTGTACTGCTCATTTGTAATTTTTTAGAGTAAACATATTTGAACAAGAATTTTAAGAAACTCTTGATTTTTTTACAACTTACTATGAAAAGAACTTCAGGTGTTTGCAAATAATTTCACAAAAAATTTTCATCAAACAATACTGCAATTAAACTGCTTTAACTGTTAACAGATTTCATTTAAAACTGGGGTTACCAAATGGTGATTCACTGACTGGATGTGATTTGTCAGTAAATTTTGCAGCCTACAGCAGAATTCATGAAATTTATAACTAAATAAAAATTTAATTATTATAGTAAATGTAACATTATCAAAATGATTTATTCATTGTCATATTTTCTTTATAATTCATTATTATATTCATTATCATAATGCAGTGTTCTCAATTTTCCCTCATACACTGTCTACCAATAAGTAATGGGACATCTGTGATAGAAAAGAAAAACTAACTTTATTCAAAATCATTAGTCGTTATTGCCTCCACAAGAGGTAATTACAGCGTGGACCCTCCGGGGCATACTTTCCACAAGTCTTTGTATTACAGCTAGGGGTATTGTATTCTACTCAGCTTGGAGTAGACACACAAGTTCCTTCACCGATTTTGGACAGGTAATGCACCCCTTAATTCGGCAATCCAACTCGTCCAAGAGGTTCTCGATAGGGTTCAGGTCTGGGCTCTAGGCAGGCTCGTCCATTCGATTAACTCCATTGGCACCATACCAAGCCTTGGTAAAAATCGAAACATGACAACTGACATTGTCGTCCTGAAAGTAATAGGGATCCAACCCAGAAAACTGCCACAATGCAGGAAGCACATTGTCATCTAAAATAATGCAGTAGGCATCGGCATTCACCTTTGTCGAACTTGACTGTTGGCACAATGCATTCTGGTTGCAGACGTTCTCCAGGCAGACGCCAGACTCAGACCCTGTCATCTAAACGGTAAAGGGTGAACCTTGATTTGTCGCTCCAAAGAACCCGTTTCCACTGATCTAAGGTCCAATTTCGATGTGCTTTCCACCAGATTAATCAAGCAACACGGTTGGACTTTGTGATCAAAGGCTTATGGGCAGCAGCACGACCATGAAAACCAAGCAGATGTGCTTCCTTATGAATGGTATTCATTCAAACAATACTCCCGGATGCCTGTGGAAACTCCTCGTGGATGAAGGCCATCAGTTGGGTGCAGTTCTTCCGAATTTCTCTGGACAGCACTCGTCGCTCTCTATCTCCCAGCTTCGTTTGTCTTCCAACTCGGGACACATTCCACTTCTTAATCACATAGGCCACTATCGATTTTGGGTACTTCAGATTGCTAGGTATATCCCTTAATGATCAGCCAATTTTCTGACACCTGATAATCATACCTTTCTCTAAATCAGAGAGCTCTGAACTGTGTGGCATTTTGCATGCGACTAATGTCGATTCTGTTTCCTACATGATGTATGCCAGTGGAGGCCGTGACGTACCTCAGGATCGCAGATATCATCATTTGCATAGCTGTCTAAATACTTATTGGTAGGCAGTGTATATATATATATATTTACCTTCCTGCAGTGAAATGTGCAAGCAATAGATGCACTTTAAATGCTGTTCATATTTAGGGTTACCCAGGTCTGATTAAAAAAAAAATACATTCTTCATATATTCAAAACTTAATGAAATTGTATTTCATTTTGTGAAATGGGTCACTAGTAGCTAAACTGATAGTATTATATGACACTTACTATACTTTTAAGAATATAATCAACTGTTTTTTCAATGTCCATGCCTGACCAATCCTGAAGGATGTAACAAATACAGGCTGCACAATAAACAAATCTCATGTCATTCTCACATTCAACATTCATAGGTCGATAACTGTAAAAGAAATGATTATCTGTTTAATTTTAAGGTAAAGAAGACATCTATGCAGTCATTACTATTCTTAAAATAATTTTTCCAAATCAAAATATGCAAAAATAAATAAGTTTTTAAATAGGCAGAAAGTTACAAAATTGCAAATGTAAATTAAAAAATTGACTTTGAAACATGAATTAAGCAAACTGTAAACATAAAAAATTTGAAATTCAAATATGGCAAAACATTTTGACTTTGAAGTAAATATTTATCTTTGTAAAATCTCATATGAACACAGCAAATGAAATACAGCATTTCTGAAATTGAAGTTTAATTATGTGAATTAAAACATAAAATCTTGACACATTTTTTAACTAAGCATACAAATAAAATATTACAGAAAACAGTTTATGACAATATAAATATTTTAGATTGGTGGAGGAAAAAATTAGAATAATTTAACACTAGAACTAAATGATGGATCATTTTGGCCTAAAACTATTTTGTGTCCAATTTTCTCAAAATGTTATAAACGAAATTGAAATAAATTTCTTGACTTTTCTGAACTTTATACCCATAAAAATCTATGAAAATGTAACATTAAAGAATCTGTGCATATAGGAAAAATTGTTCATCACCAACCTTTAGAGTGTGGAAACAAAACTGTAGATATTTATTCTAACAGTAAAATACTGATATGAAGCACATGTACAAAATATGTCGCCTAAGCTGTACCTGAACTGCGTAAAAAACTAAATTCCATTATTAAAGTTGTCTATATATTTTTCTAACTTTATATACTTTTCAATATTGTAATATCTTTTTTATCAACTATAATAAATTATGGTATAAAAAATGAATAAATGTCATTGTGCATAAATACACTGTACTTTTTAAATAACAAGATGGATTCATATTAATCAAGGTAAGTTTCAACTAGATTTTAGATACCAAAACTTCCATTGTTCTAGTGTTAATACAAATATTAGAAATTCACAATTCAGTAAAAGAGTATAATAAAGAAAACATAATCCAGTAAAAAAGTATAATACAGCAAAAGTAATTCATTAAAGAGTGAAAATGACTAACATCCAAATGATTTTCCACATTTAACTGTTTGATAGATGTAGCTTGAAACTTCTTTTAAAATTAAATATTACAATGTACAATGATGAAATTTTATAAAAGAGAATAGGGAGAGTATCAGCTAATAGAGTAATACATGTTACTGATATATACCGGTGAATGCTTCTCTTAAGAAATAATTTACCATTCTTTAAATTTCTAAGCATTTAGCTTCCAGCTCTCCCTTTCAATAATACAGGGTTCCCACACTTTTTTGAGAACAAAAATTAAGGACTTTCTAAGGACCAAAGTAACTATTTATAAGGCCCTACTTGAAATACATGGCATAACGACATAAACCCTATTTACTAAGAAACCTATTTAAATAATTATGAACCAGACAAGGCATGTTCAATAAATGCCATACAATATTTCAGTATTAAGATTTTAAAAATGACGAAAAATTAACATAAGATTATGATATTATCATAAGACATTAACCTATTTGACAAAAACTAATTTTGAAAAATGTACATCTAAGGTTTTTTGAGTGATCAAATTAAAAATAAATTGTGAATAAAATACATTATTATAAACAGTACCTTCTGAGGGTTTAAAAATGACTTTCTCTCTCTCTATATATATATATATGTGTGTGTGTGTGTGTATACTAGCAGATTATACAGAAGTTGCACGGGAAAGAAGAAAGTTTTAGACTTTTCTATCACATTCAATGCAAAGGGAAATTAAGTAACTCAAATATCTTCACACCCCTCAACTTCCATGTTTTGATTAATTAAAATCTGAATGACTGTTAGCTATTAGGAAAGGAAAGCTGACTTCATAAACCTTTTCAGTATGTGAAAGATTATTTGTCAAAAAAGTTCTCTAACTTGTAACCATAAAAAGTACTAATAAACTAAATGTACTTTCATAATTTTTTTAAGGATATCAAGGAAAGGAATTTTGAATTTCTACAGTAATACACTGAAAACATATATGTATTTGAGAATTTTCTTTATTATTAATACTGCACTTCTGGCTTGAAAATGTAGAAAAAAGTTATAAACTTTAACAAATATTTTATATATTCTTTGACCAGTACTTATCATATGTACTGGCATTCTTAGAACCAGTTTTGGACAAGTTTAACTCCAAACTTACAAAACCAGAAAGTTTGAAGAGTATTGCAAAAACTGATAAGAAATCCCGCGATGACAGCAGATCGTGTCGATGGAGAAATTGATCACGTTCCAATTTAAAAATTAAGGAGATTTTGAGGACCTTTTACAAAAATTAAGTAGTTTTTAGGGCCCTTAAAAATGAAAGTTAAAATTAAGGAGTTCTTAAGGACCTTTCTAAGGACTATGGGAACCCTGTAATTAAAAAACTTACAACAAAAATAGAATATATTAAAAAAAAAAACTTCAATTATATATAAGAAAACTGTTTATGAGTTTAACTGGATAATATATCCACGTTCAAAAATTTCCCATAAACAACATTTGATACTTTTTTGAATGCTTAAAGAACTAAATTCTACTCTGAATAACTACTATTATACTACCTAAATGATTTATTTATTATTTAATAGTAAATAAGATTAATCTATAATGTAAGTACACTAAATTTAGCTCTGCGCAATTTAATGTCACAGATTAATCAAAAATTAATTAAAACTAATAAAAAATTAAGTTCATGCAGTCTTTTAAATATTTCAATGTTGTAATAAATTATTCAATTTAAAATAAGTACAAGCAATGTCTGACTGCATGACTTATTTGGATTGAAAAATAAATAATAAAGTAAAAAATTCAAGTTTGTATTAACCCTTTAGAACTTTTAAAATATCACATCACACACAAAATCATTAGTATATGCAAAAGCTATTCAAGTGATAGAAAACTGATAAACAAATGTTTGATAAAATAAATTACTTGTTAATTTTACTTTGGATAGGTTTTAAATTTGATAAATATTTTTAGTCAAACACAATTTCAATTACTGCAATAAAAAAATGCTCCATTATGCAAGAAGTTGCTATTTTGTGATTAGATATCTGTCTTTTGCACTGAATAGCAAATTTGGATTTTTATAAATGGTTCAACATCTTTATATATATCAATCAAATATTTTTAAAACAAGTTTTATACTCATAAAATTTTGCTTGTATGTTAGAAACAATTTTCTCCTCTTTTTTAGAATGTATTTTCGTGATTTCAATACCTTTGCAATTAATAATTTGAAAATTGTTTCATAAATGTTCAATACTTTAAAAATATATGAAATATTCTCTGTTAATAATTATTAGTATTTAATTCTTTTTGGGTTTACAATAATCAAACGTTGATATTAAAAGATAAATGAAAATGAAGACAAGCAAGTATCTAGAGTACTGACTTGAGAAAAACATATAACTTTTTTTTACTGTATCTTTACTGTTACAGACATAAAAATAAAAATGTTCATCTTAAAAATGGACTAATACAGGAATCCCTTTACCTTCCATTAGGAAGCTGCAAACTTTTTACACTGTGCATAATATTCTTTTTGTCAACTCGACTAAGATCATCTCCTAAAATCACAAGGGTACATATGGCAGTATATGTAGAAGTAATATGAGCTTTATCACAGACATCAATATTCTGGATGGAGAAATAAAAAATAATTATTACATGAAACAAAAAGAATTGTTTGTTAGTAATAAGATAATATTTAAAAAAATATTTAAATAAGTTTTCTATGAATGCTTCCAATCAATAGTTTGGGAATAAAATTTATATTTTATGCAGATAAACATACAGTAGACTCCGCTTAATGTGATCGTGGTTAATGTTATCAAAATCACTTGGTCCCAATTTTCTCTATTCATTTGTATGTTAAAATTATCGCTTTATGTGATTGTTACATTGGTTAATGGGATCAGATTTCAAACCTCATTTTAAGTGGCAAAGGAATATTCCCAATATATTCAGAAGGAACCCATTCTTTTCTTTCCCTTCGCTGTTTGATTTTCCGAGAATTCTCTTCTTCAACATAGGGAAATGGGGAATGACAAAGGAGTGGAGAATTACACGTTCCTGGAATTTTTCAGAAATACGCACACCCTGTTGGTGGTCAATGGTTGTCAGATAAGCAGAAGGCAACACATTATTATTGGAATTGAGAAGGAGTGTATTTTTTCATACACATTTTATGCATTGTTCACTTAGATGCAGCTTGTCGATATGGAAGCCAGAAAGCGAAATGATTTAACATTAAAACAAAAGATCCAAATTTTAAATTGTTATAACAGGTGGATTATGATTACAAACTATTTATCAATGAGCTTCTTAGAAAAAATTGTAGGCAGTCAACAATTGATCACTTTTTCAATTATGTATACAATTCTTATGTTTTAAAGGATAATATACAGTACATAAATATAAGGTCTACATTTTCATTTTGTTTTGAAATTTAGTAATTGGAATTAAAAGGGATGAAATTTATCTAATTTTGCATATCATTTGTTGTTAACAAAATCACAGTGTCCCAAACTGATCACATTAAGTGGAGTGCACTGTATATTTATAGATGAATCTACTCCTACTTAGACCTAATAAAAACTATTTATAATAAATGGTCATATGAAAATTCTGATCTTAAACTTCTTACAGCTTCTAAAAGCATTACTATATACTAAATTATTAATACTCCATATTTTACGTTAACAATGAGAGTAAACCACCTAAATTCCATCACTACCTCCAAAATTTAGTAATAATTTTAGATCTTAATCTAAATAATAACCTTAAGCTTATAACAATTATGACCATTCTAATTTAAATAAAAAAGAAAGATTCTTGGCCATCATAACACACACTCTCTGACACTCATCTGCACAGTTATTCACAATTTTTTTTCCCACTGGGTAAGCAAACTTTGATCCTATGTGCTAGAGGTTTATTTCTTCCCACTGGGCAAGCAAACCTAACAAACAATTAGGTTCTGAGATCACTATGGTTGTTAGTGCCATTTGCTATGGGAGTAAAAAAAAAAACTTTAAAACAAGAAACTAATGGTAGTAGTTTCTATCTGCCCCCAAGTGAATTATTTTGCTACATAAAAACATTCTTTTATTTTCATCATAGACTCATTCCTATCTTCCTGTTTTCGCTATCAATTCCATACCAATACCAAAAGAAATCTCAGAACTGAAGGACTAGGTACAAGTAGTTCTGTTGTGCTACTAACCTCAAACTCCTTTAGCTTGTTATTTTAATATCTAGTCAGAAATTAAAATAATCTCAGCTATGAATGAAACAAATATTTATTTTCAACTAACAAATTCCTATTTAGTTTTATTATTCTTTTAATTTACACACCTATTGATTATTTTTCATTGTTTTAAATTTTTCACATTTCTTTTTCACAGTTAATTTTCCAGCAAAAAGTCAAGAGAAATCACTATGATATTTTACCTATTAAGTTACAAATAAAACTTTATAACAGCTCTACCTATTATTCTAAATAAATATTATAAATGGGGCCAAATTCAATTCAAATGTATATCTCTTGTATTTGTTGGAAAACTAGTGTGAATCCCATCACTTACAAATCTGCTTTCCTTTTAAGTGTTTAATAAATTAACCCTGTGTTTTTATTTATTTGATGTCAGTTAAAAAATGCTCTTTGCTGACTTTTATTTAAAGTTGACCTCTGTTTAAAGAAAAGTTAAAATTGTGAAGATAAAAAAAGAAAAGTTGGCTCTGTAATTTAATAGTTTTTTTTTTTTTTTTAAGTCTTTACATACTTTTATTTTTAACACCTTTTTTAATATTAAAATTCATTTAACAATTTACAAAACTTTTTAACAAGCAACAATGTTTGGCCAATCAGCTTTTGCCAGATCTCGTTATGTTGCATAGATGAGTGGTTGCAGCAATATATATAACTGTAACTTATTTTTTATAGATGGTGAGGTCCTAAGCAACTATCTCTTTGAGAATGTTTTCTTCGTAGGCTTTTGTTTTCAGTATGCTTGTTTCCATGCATTATTATGACTCTTAATGTTTATTGCTCTGCATATTTGTTGCTTGTCGAGTTTGGCATCAGTTTGAGTCAGTCCCACGTAATATATTTCCTGACTCCAAAGGTAATGAAGCTTAATTATCTTTTTGTTTTTGTTTTTCAAGTTAGAACTTTTAAGTTTTCCCAGAGCATCAAGCTGACCCCTAAAATATTTCTTTTTGTTATGCTTGTTTAAATAATTCAAATTTGCTTTGCTAGAATTCTTACTTAGTATTTTGATGTTTATGTTTTAAAGATTAATAAAAGTTGATGACACTCTAAACCTGTTTTGTTTCTAAAATCATACTATATATTACACTTCAACATTTCGTTATGGACTTCCAGGTGTTTTTTCACTCTTCTAATCCAATGTAGTTCAAATAATTTAGCACTGGAACAGTCTGTAAATTTGCAGAGATAAGGAAGTTTTGGGTTTGGTTGGAAGACCTACCTCTACTTTTACAACATGTGGGTTAATGAGATCGGCACCTACTGTTTAAAGTAGATTCCAAACAGCTATGAAAATCCATGCCTCAATGGGATTTGAACTTACCAGAGTTCGTGAGTTCAAATCCCTCTGTGGCATAGATATTCAGAATTGGCTTCTACTTTTGGAACACGAGGGCTAATGAGACTAGGACCTGCTTAAAGTAGATTCTAAACCGCTATGAACATTCACGCCTCAGTGGGATTCAAACCTACCACAGTTCATGAGTTCGAATCCCACTATGGCATGGATGTTTGGAATTAGCTTTAAGCAGTAGGTCCTGGTCTCTTTAGCCCTCGTGTTGCAAAAGTAGACCATAGCACTCCAAACTAAACCCGAAACTTGCTTATCTCCACAAATTTGTGGATGAAAGGTGAGATACAAGAGATATGCGTTTCACTTGAATTTGGCCCATGACCTTTTATTAAAAGAATGCTTCTTAGTCGGATGATAAATATTACAAAAAATATAACTGAATTATTTATCCCAAAAAATATCCTTATTTAAAAAAGGATATTTTAACCTTATTTTAAGTATAAGAGAATCTTTTATTGTATGAGATATTGTAATTTTGTTAATATATTAGCACACAACTTTGAAACAATTTCATGACCACTATATACTATTCATGATTCATAGTATACTATTTTTCTGTAACATTGTTGTAACTTTGTATTAACACATTGCATGCGGGACATGTACTAGTACGTTTTTTGACAACTGATACTTGTGCATGGGACACATATTAGTAAGTTTTTTGACGATTGATACTTGAACGAGGGTCACATACTAGTATGGGTTAGTGTAATAACATGGCTTGTTTGTGGGTACAAAAATAATGGTATATACAGAAAAACGAAGCTGAATGTTCTTGTTTTTCATTTTTTTATAATGTAAAAATGTTTATATATAACATAATTCGAAAAAATTAAAACTATATACTACTTCAATTTGATTTTTCCTACTTACGATACTATTATAAATTTATCCACTAAAAAATGTAATTTTTGTTTACAAAAATCTTATAGTTGTTATTTATAAATTTCTATTTATATTTTTGTTTATATATTTCAATATAAAATAAGAAAAGTTGGTTAAAAAATTAAATAATTTTCGACCTATTGAAATTTAACTGAATAACTAAATATACGCGCAAAATGCCCGCTCCTGGTACAATTCTGCTGCGAAATGTGCTCACACACAATGTGTTAATATTTGATAATTCATACATAACATTATGATGTTTTCATATCTTTAAATAAAAGCTAAAGACATAAAAAATATTTATAAACAAAATGATAAAAAATAGGATTAATCATATAATTAGAAATATTAAATAATTATTTTGTGTTAGCTGATTTAAAAGAATAAATATATATAAAAGTATAAAATGATGATTAAAAAAATCATTAAAAAGTATATCATTAAACATCATTACCAACTGGAAACCAAAGTTAAACAATTAAAATTATTAAGAAGTTATTTTAAACATTTATAATTAATATTTAAAAAAATGATAAAATAGATTCATTATCACAAAAAACAGTGCTTATACATGATAAACTACATTCTTATTAATATATATATTTTTTAAATTAATAGTCTGTGACAATAACAGCAAAGTGCAATCTACAGTAATTTCCAGTCTGTTTGCATCCTACCACTTTTTTTTTTTTTTTTTTTTTTTTTTTTTTTTTTTTTTTTTTTTAAATAGATATATGACTAGTAAATACTTTATATCATATACCTAGTATTAAAATAGGTAAAATTTTACTCTATATGGTGTACAAATGTAAAGGGTGCAGAAATTAATCATAAAATCATGTTACTTCATCATGAAAAAAATAATGTTGCTCACTTGATTATTATTTACTGAGCAGCTTGTAGTACCACGAAATCCATAATCTGCACTTTCACGATCTGAAAACAAAGTCAAATTTAAAATTTGATATCACATGCACAATGACAAGATATTACATGGTTTTGAAACTGAAATAAATCACCTTTACCGTATTTGTAATAATTTTACATTTTGAATTATTCACAAAAATAATGGAAAGTGTATTATTAGGCACCACCCAGAGTTACAAAAAACCCGGGTTTTTTTAAAAAAAACCCAACTTTGGTGGGTTTTATTGGGGTCTGTTTTTAAGGAGAGGTCAGGGGAAGTACCATATTTTAGAAAATACTAAATTGCTAAAACTGATTAATTTTTATTAATTAATTTAATATTCAAGAAATTATAATTTAATTAATACAATTAAATTAGTGTAAAGTTTACTCTGACATCACAACACAAAATGTTATATATTGACATATACCACATATTTGAATGCTATAACAAAGGATTATATTTTATCTTTATTCTTTTTACCATTAAAAAATAAATGGTTAATTCCCCTAATGAATTGTAAATTAAAAGATCCTAAAGTATTTCCTCAAGGTATGTTTAATGCTGATGTAATTAAAAAATTTAGTGCAGAACAATGGTGGTGGAAACTAATTGAAATGCATGTTAGGGATGGTTTGGTTTGGTTTGGAGTGCTACAGTCTACTTTTTGCGACACGAGGGCTAATGAGACCGGGCCCTACAGCTTAAAGCCGATTCTGAACGGCTATGAACATCCATGCCACAGTGGGATTCAAACCCACGAACTCCGGTACCGAAGGCCAGCACCCTAACCATTCGGCCATCGTTCGGCTGTTTGGGATGGAGATATGATAGATTTTTGCTGCTTTATGGTAACGCTAAACAAGTGCACAAGTAGCTGTGCATCACTGGAGCAAGTATTTTCTACATGTGAGTTGGTTTGAACGAAACTTAGAAACAGATTAGGAATACAAAAAGCTTTAAAGTTAGTATTTTACACATGAAACTTTATCTTTTTCTTTATGCATTTCACAGACAAATTTTTTTTTCCAAATTGTTATGTTGGATTTGCCATAGAATTGCAAATATTTTTCTGGATTTCGATAGACTGTATATATATTTCCACAAAATAATTCTTTAAATATATGAAAGAGAGTAAAAAAACTAAGATAACAGTTTCTGAAAATAAATATAAATATAACCAATTTTTAAAAAACTCAATAAAACCCACTTCAGAGTAAGTTTTACCCAGAAAAAGCCTGGTGGGTTTTTCTGGGTAGGTGGGTTTTTTTTGCAATCCAGGCACCACCTCTCCCCCCAAAAAAAACAAGAAAAGGGATTCTAATTAAATTATCAAGTTACACTACAAAAATATATATATTAAAATATATATTTGGTAAATATATAATTGGTTAAATTCAGCAGCATTATTACTTAGCGATAACTATTCTCATTGAGGAGAGGTAGTTCAATCAACAAAAGTGTCAAATTCATAACCAAAGGGTTGTTGATTTGAGGCTCAAGCTGGCTAATAATATAAAATAGGTTTGGGGTCTCAATGTTCTTCCAGTTCAAACAATATCTCTGGAGGTCATAAACCAAAGCTAGGGGGTCTTCTGATTTTAAATTACAAGGATACACTTTGAGCAAAACGTCATTCTTTCACCCTAGCAATGAAAAATACAAATGAAAAATACATCCCTTTGCTTTAATTCATGTAGCGTTTGGAACACATACTTTGAAATTCAATTCACTTTAACTATGCAAGAAATGTGGTGAAAATCAATTTTAGTCTCTTTTATTTATTTTTCTTAATTATTTTTATGGGAAGTGGGAGCGACAGAAATTAAAGTACTGACACTAAAGAAATAATTTTTAAGTAAAATAAATACTTTTCGATATCAAGAAAAGATTTAAGATGTCTATGGAAAATGTATAATGTTTTCACCATTTTAAAAAATATATTAAGAGAATTAATTCACTCAGAGAAATACAAACTATTTTGCTTTTTAAGGTCCTAAATCAAAGGAATAAATAAATTGTAAAATGATGTAGGTAAAAAAAAAAAAAAATACTAACCTATCTCATCAGGTACAACTTGTAATGAGTACACCCAGTCAATGATTTTCTCCCTTTCTTTATCAAGCTTTGATAAACCTCCTAATAAATCAAGCCCAGATACAGCAAAGAATGCAATAAGTAATCTAAAAAGTAACAAAAACAAATAAATGCTTGTATATATTTGTATATATTATTACTAGCCCCCCCCCCAAAAAAAAAGTAAATATTCAGAAATAACATATTTCCCAAAATTGACACACCTGAAGCAGAGTTATAAATAAAAGTGAAGAAATATATGTCCTAAATAAGATATTGGTGATAAAAATATTTATAAAGAACTTATAATATAAATCCTTCATAAATTTTTTTTTAGAAAATCCATGTAAACTTAGCTAAGACCTAAAGTTTACATGCATTAATTTAAAAGTATACAACAAATGTTTCATCTGCAACTATAACGAAAATTAAAATCTACAAAGCGATTGTAAATATAACAAGAATAACTACAAAAAAATAACTACCGATTCGAATCTAAAAATTCACATCCCTGAGGCAAAATCTGAAGGCAACGAACGTAAAACATAACATGTTTACTTTTATGAAATTGATTATTGCACTCATCAACCGGTAATTCCATGATTTCAACTGTGAGAATTATAGTTGTTCATCGCGGAAAGAAGTTCGATTTCAAATTGGCGATAAAAAATATCAAAATAGTTGTGTAATCGAATATGTTATAATCGATGAGCTTGTTAAAATACATTGAACTTGTGGGTAGGAACTTGGTGGTAGGAATATCACTCTTAAAATATTATACTAACAGAAAAAGCTATAGATGCTTATAGGTGATTTTAATAAGTGATTGCTGTAAGTCATTTTATGCTAAAATTTTAAATAATAGCGATGTATATGAGCTCATGCACGGAAGAGAATTCTGTAAATATTTAACAGAAAAAAATTATATTTGTTATGTGAAAATAATTATAATCAATGATAAATAAATTTCAAAATTTTAGTGCTAAAACTAATGACTTTGGAAAGGTAGTCCGCATGGCCTTAACTAGGTCATGGTAAAGGTAGCATTTGCCACCGCCCCGTAATGGAAATAGGGTCTGAAAGAGGATAAAGGAACTAGTAGGGAATTGGTCATATTATCATGACAATGTTGTCTTCTGTTCAGCAACATCTTTGTAAATGAAATATTAAAATTACCATAATCCCCGTGCAGATATCCAGATCTTACGGCATATCCGGAACTAGATTCTTTGGAGCCAGTGGCAAAAAAACTTCCTTCTGCTCCTACTACCACATATCATTTGGAAATTACATAAACATCTCTCTCTCTATATATATTTGAATGAACTCTCAACTTATTTTATGCTTATGTATTACATAAAGAGGAAAGGTATTTGCTTTTGAAATTTAGCATATGTGAATAAGTCGTAGTTCAAGTTCCTTGCTATTCTAATACAATGTACAGTATAAGCACATTCTCTAGTCACTTCTGTTTTAACAAGGGACTTAGATATGATTTTATCTCCTTTCAACTTGCTGAAAAAACGTTCACACGAACGTTCTAGTTGATAAAATTTAACGTCCTCTTTGTTAAACTTCTTCATAGACTTTTAAAGTTTTAGCTTTATTGATATCTATTCAGATGTGCATATATGTGAATTTCCATACTTACTTTATATTAATAATTCTAATTTGCCTTTAAACCTTACCATTCAATTAGAATCATAGAGTTTAGGAAATTATTTTCAACTTCTCGTTATTCCTATAAGGGGCGAATTGTCCTCATTTGAATCCCTTTCCCGTCACGCAGCGCCTTTAATAAGCCTTCTGTGTACAGCATGGAGAATACTGACTGACGCATCCAGTAGTAAATGCCTTCTTTATCAAGCCCAAGTTCTGGCCTTGTTTTAGAGTCCAGATCTCGTAAGGAAAAGGATTCTGGATGCTATGCCTTTCCGAGGGTACTTCGAACACAAACTGTTGGAAAAAGAGGACAGGCTTCAAGACTTCGATATTGAAAGGGCGCAAATTATCAGTACAATGGAAGTCATTTAATTCATGGGGAGAAAATCTCTTGTAGCCTCCAAAAGTTTGATGAAAATGCTTCGACCACTTTACGACGCCAGCAGTGGTTCCGAGTCAAGCAAAGGACGGCTCAGCAGGCCTGGGCCGAGGTAGCGGACTAAAATGTTCTTCTTCATGTACTGGGTGAATATCTACTGGACTGGAATGAAAATTATTTATCGTGGCAGTACTTCAATGATGAACTGAAAGGTGAAAGCTTGCCTTGGATTGAAGGTGACAACTTGATGACAGCGGACCTTCATTCTAACACGATTCAACTAAAATTAGAGCACAGAAGAAATTGCTTCCCATTTCTGTTTCCGGCTATGACTAACTCATTAAAAACGAGACTTGAATCTTTACCCGACTGTGACTTTATTTACCTGAATTGGTATTTTTGAACTCAAAATGTGGCATTTCCATCTATTTTTGCTGTCACCCACTTGTGACTTTTATTTCTGGAACTTGACTTTAGACTAGATTATATGGACATATGACATGACCGGCATCACTTATTCTCTACTGTCGACACAGATTGATTTGTCCATACCCGCCTCTCGCCTATCCATTTTTGTAACTCCTTTAACTATAGTAAAAGCTTCTTTAATAACGTGTTATGGTATTCTTTGTTTAGGTTTTCAATCAAATTTCTGACAAGTTCGTGTTTCACAGACTGCTTAAGATTGTCATTTGGAAAGATATACCATTGCTATTTCCGAGTGGTGTAGTGGAACGAATGTCATCCTAATATTTCTCTTTTTATTTTTCCTGAAGACAATATTTTTCCTTGTTTTACTTTATTTTACATGAGTTAGAGAATTGTAGCCTACACTATTCTGTCAATATCCTGTGTACGCCTTTTTGAATCACACGACACATGTGTACTCGGTAGCTTATATCCTTTTTGCACATGTGGGGGATTCGAACAACTTAGTATTTTTCTGATAATTCCAGAAGCGTAGATTCCAAAAATGTTCTCAAAAATGTAAAAAACTGGGTCCATCATTTAAAAAATTAATTTTAAAGTTAAGCAAAAATCACGTGACATCAAAACGCTCCGTGATTGGTTGTGATGTCATCGTTCATGCAGACCAATATTTTTGTATTGCTTTTAAACGCGCACTATTTTCCGATTTTGTTTTTGCAAGTTCCTAAAATTTTCTAGCTATCAAAATTTATTTTTATTTAAACCTGAAGGTTTATTTTATCGATCTAGATAGCTTAGTTATCTCAATTTGTCATAAATGTCTCTTCTACCTGGATTTACCAAAGCACAATCAGACAACCTCCCGAAAATTGACAGCATGTCAATGTTTTCTTTCTTGGCAAAAAAACCCGGATTTTATGGGAGCAGAAATACGAGGAATTAAAACCCAAAGGTATGTAAAATCATTTATATTTTTTTCCAATTTTACTTAACATGTATTAATACTTTATTCATGCTAAACACAGCTCTTTTGTTTGTAAACACAAACAAGTCAAATAAATATACATATATCATATACACACACATTTGTAGTAGCATCGTTTTTTATAAATAGAGACGGATGTAATATTAAAATAAAAATTAGAGGAGTTATTTATTGTGAGACCGGTCTCATTAGCCTTCGTGTTGCAAAAAGTAGACCGTAGCACTCCACAACCAAACCAATTCTTAGATATTTTAAATATGATGAAAAGAAATTTAAAATCTTTAAACGGCTTTACTTAATTATTTATACATTTTTAAATAGCAATACAATTTTATTGCCTTTAATATTAATGTCAAATTTAAAAATGTATAAAATTTCTCAAATTAAATTTAATTTTTAAAGTAATATCATTATTAAGTATTTTAAAAATATTATACTTTTTTTCAAATTAGTCACCAATTTAATCGAAAAGTATCACTGTGATTTGATACACAAGAAAGTATGCATCTCTGAAGAAAATATTTATAATACCTTGAAAATACATAACCTTCCCCTCCCCCTAGTTATTTATTAGATAATTATATGCTTTAGATATTTATATGTTTTTCGATATTTATATGCTTTATAAAATATTTATTGTACTTGAACTCTTTGATAATACTCGAAAATTAGCAGTTTTAAAAGTTAAATAGCAGTGGTTAATCAATAATCCTTTTAAAGATATAGATGTATTTTTATATACTTTAATTGTTCTAAATTAGTAATATTCAAACAAAAGCAAGCATTTACTTACCGAGAAATGGTCTTCACAAACCCATAAAGATGATTTATATGATAATTTGGGATTTAATTTCTCATCCCTTTTCATCCCAGTTGTCCAGATTTTACGTGTATGTGGGTCTTTCGGGATGCTGAAAAATATCTTCTCATTGCAATTAGTTGTTGTATTTTTACAGAGTGGCACAATACAATATTTAGAGTATGATTTTTTAATGCCAGACATAACAAAAAAATTTCTATTATATGCGATACTTTACACAAAAACAAATTTAAAAGTCGCCTTTTAACATGTAAACAGCATAGGCGCTCGGTGTCTGCATGAACGATGACGTCACAAACTCGGCGGAGAAAAAGTATCGTTTTTGAGAGACGTTAAAGAGTCCGCTATAAAACCCATTAGAAATAACTCATTAGGCCCCCAAATGAAAGAAAAATAGCTACTGTCCTGCTTACTTTTTTGTCTTCTATCGTTTAAAATCAAAATTAGAAAACGTGAAAATTCCTCATTTACATCATTATCCAGTCAATGGTTATCGCTGCAACATTTATCAGTTCCCAGATATCTGATTTTTTTATTGGTAGTTCATAAATAATGTCTCTTGGGGGGATCAGATTAATGGTTAAAAAATGAATTAAAAAAAAAACTACTATGAATACAATGGAATGTTACAAATTCACACCAAATGGTATTTTCCAAAAATACAAACTAGAACAGAAATTATAGCTGAATTTTTAGAATTTTAATATGTACTTTTCTAGTTAAAAGTAACGTCGAAGTCCTTTTTCACAAAACTGTATTTTTCACTTTCTATACACTCTAATTAAAATCTAATTATTATAGAACCTTTAGATTTTCAGGATTATTAATTTATAAGTATAGTTTTATGATAAACCTCAATTTAACCTAAATATAAAATAAAATAAAATCTAATTTTTGTTTTTGTAAAATTAGCAAATGTAACTATAAACCCGTTAATTCTATTATTTCGAATATATTCCTAAATTGAGTTTCAGTCTATAGTATTGATGTTGAGTGGGCATTTCTGTATACTTTTAAATCCGGATTTGACTGCATTTGTATGTGTGTAACAAGTAAACTACATAATAGATTTAGGATCCTAAAAACATAAAGGCCAACACGTACGTGTTAGTTTGTGATTCTTTTTACTGGTGAAGAATCTGCAAATTTCTTGCATTGCGGCGAAAAACTTTCAACAACCGATTTTTTTTTGGTTTAAGTTGACGTGTGACGGTTGACTATTTTTCGCCATCAAAAGAGAAATCCAAGCATTTTTCAATGGAAAAGGGTATCATAAACCGAATCTGCTGGTTTTATAACACAAACCTAATGACAGGGGGGTTTGATTTGAATTAGTTTGGAGCACTATGGTCTACTTTTTTTGCAACACGAGGGCTAATGAGACCGGGATCTACTGCTTAAAGCCACTTCCGGACGGTAGCTAACACCCATGTCACAGTGGGATTCGAACCCACGAACAGTGCTTTAACCATTCGGCCATCGTTCGGAAATTGCCATGTAATAAGGGGCATTAATGTAGCATGTAACCTAACTGTTAGATATTAGTTATTTAGTCAGTTCATAGATGGCGTTACTGTAAAATTATAATGAAAATAATAAATTAATTAAAACTGTATTTGAATAATAATAATAAACAAACTAATTAAAACTATAGTGAAATAATGATAAACGAATTAATGAGTAATAAATGGAATTGATTTATTTAATTTAAAATTTAATTATTTTTTTTATTTCCATTAAATTTTACAAAAACAAAAGAAGAATTGACTTAAGGGTCTTATAAAAATATAAAAGGCGAATATTGCTCAATATGGCCCCAAACTTTGGTCTTCACTTTTATTAACCTATCTCCACCATGCTTCGGCGAGATGACGTGATACAATTCTGGGGTAGTACACCGCATGTTGCGGAGAATTTCAGTTTTGAAATTCCCAGCACGATTCAATCTATTGGGTGTTAGGGCCATCTGCAGGATTCACAAAGTTCTTATGGTGGTTTAGGATTTAATGATCATATCAGTCGGACAGGAAGGTAGAATATGATCTTCCTGGACTTAGCCCTCTAGATCGGAGTTTACTGGCATTGGCTTTGGCATGACCCATTTGGGGGCACCTTGATATCCGAAGGCCCATTATCCACGGTATACACATACTTAAGTGAGAAACCGTAAACTAATATGGCCGATACTGCAATATAATTATTAGAAAAATTAGAGAGAGGGGGAGAGCAGACAGGGAAAAAATACAATAAACAAATTAATAAAAGTTTAGGATATGTTTAGCAGTCTTTATTTATTTTTTTTATATTTATAAACATGATACTGCCATACTCCTAACAAGGATGGGGGTAGTAGTTTTTATCTCCCTGGCCGTATGTCCTTAGGCCTTTGGTTGCAATGGGGCAGCCAGGGCTGACCGGTTAGTATGGTTGCCCTGAGGTCCCTAAAGTACTTCCTCGGATCACAGTCAGGGAGATTAAAGATTTCTTCATTATCAATGTTTGCAATATTATTATAGAAGTTATTAGAGAGGCTATTGATGCAGCTTCTAATCGGATCAATCCCCGGTCCAGTGCAGCATAATATTAGACATATATGTATTATATAGTTTTATATTGGATAATTATATAGTTTTATTTTAGATAATTTGTAGCCTGTAGATCTATGAGTTGGAAGCTGACCCCTAAACACAGACATTTATTAAACCTATAATAAAAAATATAGCATACAGTAAGCTCCTTATAGCAAAAGTATACCATCAACGTGAAAATAACATCCAGAAAAAAATGTGCAGTTTCCTTTTTATAAATGTCACTGCAATAGAAACATGGAATTTTTACTATCCATTCCCACCAAGTTTGGTTTGGTACAAGCCAAATTTCTAGCTTTCTCTCAAGGCTTTTTGTGTATAAATAAAACTAATGTGAGAAACATTGACTGTTCATGATGCAATTTGTTCAAGCTTCATTTTTCTTATCTTCTCCTGTGAAATCAGAGATATATAGAGACATCAGTATTGCAAATGCTGCATTCTTGAAAGATTTCAGGTTGTTACAGGCGAAATTGGTTTTTCTCCGATCTACGGAATATTTTGTTTAAAGCTTCTAAAATAAAAAAATAGCATTCCATCCTAATTTATGTGTGTTGATTGTATACTTTTATATACCCTTTTATGTACAACAGTGTTTCTCTGTCTTTTTTTGGTTGACGGAGCACTAAAAATATCTGAAATTATTCGTGGCACACTAAAAAAATGTCAAATAAGATCTCGAGAAATGTAAATTTAAAAAATTTTGTTACACTGAATAAAGGACATCAGTATTACAAATGCTGTATGCTTGAGAAATTTCAAGTTACAGGTGAAATTGTTTTTTCGCGAATCTAGGGAATATTTTGCTTAAAACTTTAGAATAGAAAATTTAACATTCCATTTCAATAAAAGTGTGTGGATAGTAGTGCTCGTATATATCATTTATATAAAGAAGTGCTTCTCAACCTTTTTTAATTGACGACACACTAAATATTCTGAAATTATTTGAGGCACACTAAAATAACTAAAAAATTACGAGGGAAAAATAAATCAGAAATTAAAAAAATGAATAAATTGTTGAGGTAATTACAAATACTATTTGAAAGTCACAAAACCAATGTATAGTGTAGCTATTAGTGTTCACATTTTTGAAGGGGGCCCTTTTTTATTTAACGTTGATGCACCCTGCCCTTTTTTTTTCCTTTTTTAAATTTATATAAATTCTGAAATCTGTTAAAAACTGAGAAAGTGCATTTTTACATAAAACATGCCTTTTCATTCTAAAAAGTGCTCTGTCATTTAATAAAAAGTGACCTTTTTTGACTAGTTCCCCTCTGCCCCTTTTTGAAAACTGTGTGAAGACTAGTAGTTATCAATTAGCATATGTAGATGATCTTGATGTTAATAGCAAATCAAGATAAGTTGTCACTGAGACGTTTGTAGCTCTTCAGACGGAGGCTGAAAAAAGGGCCTAATCATCATTCAAAAGAAAACAAAGTGGATGATTGTGGCGAGCCAAGAGACTCATAGCGTAGGTTTAGTGCTGTCACACATTCGAAAAAGTTACCGACTTTACTGCCTTAACAATTGTATATTTTTCAAGAAAACGGCCATAAAAGTGTCTATTTTTTAATTAAATAAAACTACATAAATTACATAATTCTTTGAAATCCTTGTTGTTGTTGTTGTTGACAATGTCACTTGAACGAGCCAAGTACGTTATCCAGAGGCCAAATGAATTAAGGCGAAGGGGTGTGCCTTCCGTCTGGAGAACATCATTAGGGTGAAAAACGACTTTGCTCAAGTGGATTCTCGAAAAGCAGGGAACAAGAAAAGACCCTCAGGTGCCAACCATGAATTTTATAATTGATATAAATAGCCAGACATTGTCAAAGTTGTCAAATCATGTCGAATAAGGTACCTTGAACATTTATTTAGACTAGATGATTATAACCTCACTAAGCTATTAACTCTCATTACTTGGAGGTACTAGGAGAAGAGAAAGAACTCTATTCAGATGTCTTTATGAGGATGGATTGATGATGACGATGGCTTGATGATGATGATGAAGACATCAAAATAATAAATGTTACTAACTGGTAATACAGTATCTGATAGACTCCGATGAAAAAATGTCATTGGGGCTGGCCCTGTCCTGCTCTAAGCAAGAGTTTCTTAAACAGTGGGTCGCGACCCCAAGTGGGGTCGCCGAAGATTTTAAGCAATTTTGGTATTTCTTTAACTTATAAAAATTTTACAATTACAAAATGCTTTTACATAATATTTAAGCAGTATGATTTCTTTCCTTCTTAATATTTTGGTTGATGTTTATTCCAGATTTGTTAATAACAAAAACTGATGATTTTATTATTTTAGTATTATTTATAAAAATTTTGGAAATGAGATGGTAAAAGTTTTTATTACCTTAAAAATGGCAACACCTATTTCGGCGAGTGAATTGTATTCTATTGTTAGTATTGGTTCTGCTATGGATTTTTTAAATTCATATGCTGAAGTATTTTTCAATCTCATAAGAAATTTTGGTTTAATTAACTTATTGTTATATTTGTACCGAGGATGAGGGTTTTGTACACAACCAAACGTTTTAAGCCTAAATTGGAGTTCCAATTCTCCAGCGGTATTAGGAAACATAGACATTTACCTTTTTCATTGTTACCTAAAATCTTTTCCCATTTGTTTTTCAAGTTTATGATTCTGATTTTAATTTACCTTCTTTCTATGACTTTATACACACACACACACACACACACACACACACACACATATATATATATATATACATATATATATATTCTAAACTATATTCTAATCAAAGTACTAACCAGCTTATGTTCATATTTACAACAGCTGTATATAAAAATATATGTGGTTGAGGCCATTTGCCTCCTGAAACAATACTTAGAGTCCACTTAGGAAGTCCACGCAGGTTAGGCTTTACATAGGACCTCTTCTCCCTCTCTCGCACCATGCCGCCCTCCTATTATCACCACGCAGTTACAGTAGCACATTTCATCCAACCGTCTGTCGAGAGTGTATGACGTAAGCACAGCACAAGCGGTCACACATATATATATATGTATATATATGTATATATATATATATATATGTATATATAAGCATATATATGTATATATATTTGTATATACACTCAAGAGTCAAAACATTATGACCACCTGTCAATAACGAGTTGGCCCACTTTTGGAGCGCAACACAGCTTCAACCCGCCTTGGCATGGATGCCACAAATTCTTGGTAGATGGCCGGAGACAGATTGTACCAGATGTTTAAGCAACGGTTACGCAAATCCGAGATATTGCGAATTGGTGGTCTTTGAACTCTGAGCTGCCATCCCATGACATCCCAAATGTGTTCTATCGGATTGAGATCCGGTGAGTTAGGTGGCCAGGACATTAACTGGAATTCAGAATCATGTTCCTGGAACCACCCCAACGCAATTTTAGCCTTGTGACAAGGGGCGTTGTACTGTTGGAACATTCCATTTCCAGCTGGAAAAACAGAGGCCATGTAAGGGTGCAACTGGTCTGCAATGATGTTCAGATACTCTGTAGCATTCATGGTCTGCTCTACCACAATCACGAATCCCAGAGACGACCAAGAGAACTTCTCCCAAAGCATAATACCGCCACCACCGTCCTGTGTATGATCTACTGTACATTGAGGGAGCAACTGTTCGCCTGGAAGACGGTGTATCCGGACACAGCCATCGGCGTGATGAATGACAAACCGTGAATCATTTGACCAGGCAACTCTCTTCCACTGATCAATGGACCAGTCGCGACGTTCTCGGGCTCAGTGTAGGAGCAGTTGGCGATGACACTTGGTCAGCAAAGGCACACGCGTGGGACGTTTGCTGCGTAGCCCCATATCCAACATTGTTCGCTGCACAGTGTGCTCCGATACTATTCTACTTGGCCCTACATTGTATTGGGTTGACAGCTGAGCCACTGTCTGGCTCCGGTTTTACTTTACCATGCGAGACAGTCTCCGACAACCTTTTTCTTTGATAGCGTGTGGACGTCCAACACCATGTCGTCTACTGCTGGTTTCACAGTTTTTCGTCCACTTTGCAGAAGTACTAACAACTGTAGATCGCGAACAACCTATGAGTCGTGCAGTTTCGGAAATACTTGTTCCGAGCCTTCGAGCCATTACAATCTGCCCTCTATCAAAATCCCTTAGATCCGCAGCCTTTCCCATGACACACAGAAGTAAGTGAAAGAATGATTCTTCAGACTCTCCAGCAGCAGTTAAATACCACTTCCACCTGATCACGTGCCTTCCACGTCATCCAGGCGAGTTCATTGCAAAATGTAGGGGTAGTCATAATGTTTTGGCTCTTGAGTGTATATATATATATATATATATATATTACATACATATATGCATGTATATATATACATATATGTATATATATACATATATGTATGCATATATATATGTATATATATAAATACATATCTTTATGTAAATATATATATATAAATAAATAAATAAATAAATATATATATATATAATGTTATTCTTACTGCTTTGGATGAATTTCTTCTCCAAATATAATTGGGTTGAAGTCTTCTTTCATATTATTTTTCTAAAATTGAGGTGCCGGTTCTGTTATACATTTAATTGACAAACTAACACTGTTTGAGCCAATATCCGATAGTTTCTTGAAGGAATCTTAACTTTTATTTAACCATGGGATAATCTCAAAGTTAAACATATTTGAAAATTCGTTACTAGTATATAGAAATGTTGTAAAGTAAATGTCTGTTAGGAGAAAATGTAATTTTAATAACTAGAATAAATACCAACGCAATTAAATAAGAATACTTTCGCAAATCCTTTATTCCAAAGTTAGTCCTTAAGGTAGACTAAACCGACAAATTATAGTTGGTTAACAGAAAATTTAGTAGTTTTATGTTGTCATATTTCTCTTTTAAGTGGTATTATTTTAAGGAGAAAATAATTGCCCAGAAGGAAAAGAAATAAGTTTGGAAATTAAATTCTATCTTATTTACTCCAGTCACGCGAAATGTTCGTAAATTTATTGGACGTCTTCACATCGCCTAACAATTCTTAGAGCTTCTATTGAATTCCGACTGGGAACGCCTGCGAGAATATTGAACGATTTCTTTTGTATGTGACGGCCTAAGATTATGGTTTAGCAGAAAGATAAGAAATCTCAGGCATATTGTTTTAGAAATAAAGTTTAAATTAAAATGATTCTTACGTTGTTCAAACTTAGATACCATGTTTTCAATATTCAAATCTTGTCAAGTGTATTTTTACATTTTGCATAGCCATGTTATTGTAAAACTTTACTCCATATTTTACTCGCTTATATTTATTTAAGAAAATTTGACACTTAACCCTCTGACTGCTCAATTTGTAAACAGAGATCTCTTTAAAAATTGTGTATTTTTCTGTTACATAGTTTAAGTATATATATAAATTGGAGAATTGAAATACTAATTTTTTTTCTAGAAAAGGTTTTTCTATATTGACTTTTATCATGAGAAACTAAGCTTTCAGATAAACTCATTTCAGATGTTATCACATAAAAAAATATTTTTTAATAAATTTCAATTTAAATATAGTTAATTTCTATTTATAACATACTATCTATAATTCTATTATCTAATATAACTATAGTTCTAGTCATATAATTCTATTTATTATCTAATTAAATGTCTAATACTGTATATATTTTATTCCACTGGTTAAGCGGTGAAAAGGCGGAATGTGTTTCTTAATAAAGGAAGAAACACATATACCCTCGAAAATCGCGTAATGAGAAAATTTTGTTACATTCGAATTGCCCGTGGATATCGCGGGATGAGCAGTCAGAGGGTTAAAAAAAATCACGTATATGGAACTTTATTTTCTTTCAAACACTACTTTCTTTAAACACAAATTAATCGTTAGTATTAAGTAAATAGATGAGTTATGGAGATGACAGTTACTTAGGCTGACCTTAAGTCGTCTTTCACTATCTACATGTTTGTTATTGCAGAATATGGGTGGTAAATGATTATTTATCACGCATGTATATATATTTTGTAGTTTTTTGCCTTTAATGTTAGGTTTGACTTGTTTCTGTGCCATAATATAGTTTATGTTCTTTAAACAAAGAGTTACATTACAACGCCGTCGCTACCAGTACGGAGAGACTGACCGAAGAGTGGAAGGGATTTTAGTGACCGTCACCTTCAACCTTATAGGATTCGTGGGGTTTGCTAAACCCTTTTCCATCATGGAAGGTAGTAAGAGAATTCCTACGCTGACCCAGATAGTGTGTCCATACAGCATCATACGAACTGAAGACCAGTCACCACGACAGAAACCACGACACCTATAGAGTTGCAGCCGACCTACGCGAGGCCCGTCATGGTTCGAAGCTTAATGTAGTCAACCCCAGTAAGGAACAAGCTCTACAGAGGCAAGTTCAGGACTACCAGGGAAGACGTAGAAGGAAAGATAACTCAGGCACCCCGGGTTCGTGAAGCCCGTACACTCCTAAAGGAGAAGTGTCCCTGGGGACCATGGAAGGTAATAAAAGTAACAAGTTTTTTGGCCCCCTTAGAGTTAGCAGGAGAGCCCGACAGAGGAGTGTGGAGGAATCATTGGTAGCTGAAGCTGTCTTTCATCAATTTTGTAGGTTCCATGTTCACTATATTAACTGATCTCATAACCCTAGTTGTTCGATAATCAAGCTGACTTTCAATTTACAAACTAATGATATTCCAGTTTTAAATGTTTAATAAAGTTTTAAAATGAAGTAAAGTTTAATCAAATGGTATGTCTTCACTTATTTATATGTTATGTCTAATTTTCTCGAGTTCCTCAACAGACTTGGTTCTCAACTTCACATCTACTATTGTTTTGTGATTGTATTTTATTCTCCCTTTTCAACCTCTCCCGCTCCGTACGATGGCCGAATGGTTAGGGTGCTGTCCTTCGGTACCGGAGTTCGTGGGTTCGAATCCCACTATGGCATGGATGTTCGTAGCCGTTCGGAATTGGCTTTAAGCAGTAGGTCCCTATCTCATTAGCCCTCGTGTTGCAAAAAGTAGACCGTAGCACTCCAAAACCAAACCAACCTCTCTCATAACATAGCATAATAGTTATTTGCGTTACAAAAAATTGCTTTTATTTCACATTGGTTTGTATATCAATTGATCTTTTTAATTCTATCTTTTCTCTAGTAGGAAGTACTTGAGTATTAAATTTTTGAGAACAAATTTTATTTGTGTATTGCATATTTTAATCATTTTGCTATCCATTACATTCTAATCTTAGTTTTTAACGCTTGAAATAAGGAATTTTCTTTAGTCAAATAAGGTATTTAATTTTATTTTTATAGCACTATTTTTCAGATAAGAAAAATAATAATTATATTTAACTGAATAATTCTATTTTGACTAGCATATAGCCCGTCATATGACGGGATCAGTAAAATTTTTAATTTTGTAGAATTATAAAGTACCCTATGAGGCAAGTAAAAAAATGGCTTGTTTTTTGGCTGAGAATTATCTGGTACACGCTCAATAATTTGTTTTTCTTTACTGATCGCATGTTAGTTGCCAACTTTAATTTATCTTATCATATTACGTGATAAGATGGACAGCAGTGGTTTTAATTTTGACAGTAATTATTTGGCGGCATATATGAATGGTGTCCAAAATTTAGCGAATCGATTGCAAACCGTGCGTAACGAACAAACTTCTTAATTTTGAAAGATATATAACTTAAACGCTAGATATTTATTAGTCCCTGAAATAGATTCCTAGACTTTTATGAAAAGAATTTGTTGTTAATACCGATGATAAAATTTTCATTGCAACAAAAAATAATCGATGGTTAAATTTAAAATTATCACATATGTACCTAATCTATTATTTAAGCCAAATATAAAAGAAAATTATTTAAGTTATATCTAAGTTCAGTGATAAAACGTATGAAAATAATGCAGGCGATATTAAAATAATTTAAAATAAGAAATGATGAAATGAGATGGTTAAAGGAATGACGTCATAATGATAGAATTTTTTTTATTTTCATCTACTTATGCGATAAATTGATGAATTTAATCGCCTGCTCTTTACCGGGGATAATAGGGCTGGAAATAATGGTTTTAAACAGTAGAAAAGGTGGGAAGGGGTGGATGTCGAACGTTTTCGAACTCGCTTTCAATTTTGCTAACCGTAACTCATCAAGAATCCAATATGGATGTTTCTATCCATTCTAGGTCCAACCGCTTCATAAATTCGAGGACAGACGGACAGATAACTTGGGCTATTATTACACAGGGGATATTGAAAGGTTAAGGGTTTTAATTGATATTGAATTCATATATGCATCAAACATACTTACTCGTTAAGAAAAGTAAAAATACTGAAACATCATTTATAAAGAATTTTCTAAACAGTTTCTGGGTTTAAATAAGTGTGTGAAAAAATATAGTTGCAGAAGAAAAATCTTGCAGTGTAGGATTATAAAGGGAGTAACTTGTATTACCATTACGGTACTCATTATTTTCTTTTTTACATGTATTTGTGCTTGTTGCAAAATCATACTGTTGTATGTCTCCCCAGTGATACTAGTTTTGGGGTTTGATTATTGTTTCAGTAACCAAAATAAGTTTAATTTTGTAAACCCAATCGTGTCCGGTATGTAGGGAGTGTCACGTGGCTGAGGAGAGTTCTTTACACAACTTGTGTGATTGTGATTACTACTCTGCTAAGAGTTTTGAAGAGTTCTAAGAGTTTTGAATTTCTTGCTTATCATTTCTGTTGGATGAGAATTATTGAAGTTCAGCGATAACCCCGTGGAGCTACAATTTGTCGCCAAATCTGTCGGCTCTTTAATCTCTTCTCTCTATTTGTTTTTTCAGATGTAGTTTTGTTCTGTCCCATGCTGGTGGCCGTTTTATGTGATGTAACTTTGTAACTTTTTCATTTGGTAATAAAACGTTTTTTATTTTATATATCATAATGTCAATAGTTTCTTAGTACCAATCACGTGCTTAACTAGCTCACAACTAGTTCCCGACGTTTTTCAGAGAGATCGAAACCGGAATCTACAATAAAAAGGTAAGGGAACATTTTCACTACCTTATATATTTTTTTGCCTACCGACGGTATATGTCTAACAATTTCATCGAACCGTGGGAGTTAGCCAATTTCCCGGTTAAGTTGCTGCTTAGATAGCTTGGTCTCTTAATTGCTAATATTCTTAAAATATTGCTGGGACTCTTTTGCTCTAGTAAAATGGGGGGGGGGTTTAAGTACAATAGGTCTTGGGTCGCAGTGCTGGTGCTTTTATGAGCCGACCCACTCTAAATCTAAATATAAACCTAATTGTGATTCCCAAATGTCGGACCACGATAGCTCAATCGGCAAACACGTCAAGCTCTTCACCGGAGGGTTGTGTATTCAAGGCTCTAGCCGACCAAAGTTCGGCCAAGTTCATAAAGGGTGGAGGGGGATTGTAAAATATGTTCGTTGTCACAATATACTCCGAGTTCTCATACATTCCATTGGAGGTGGCATACTGTGCGTGGGGATATCCTTGATTGCTGCTTCTAAATTATGATACCTCTTGGGCTTGAAATCTTTCTTCCGTTTAGCGGTAGTCCTCAAACGAAGGGCTCAACCCTTGATTTTAATTCATGTAGCGTTTGGCACACAAGCTTGGATAGTCCAAGTTGCATTAGAAACAACAACAATGTTCTTATAAATTGGCAGAAATTTATCTGTAATTCTTATTTTCCGATTCACGCTATCAGTTTCTAACTGAAAAGCATTAATTAGCCATTATTTGGAATATATCTTCGCGATACCTACACCGCTTCCGGCTGCCATGTTCTTTTCTTGGCGATCTTGGCAAAATCCCCATTTTCTGAAAATCGCCAATCTAAAATGGAGGCAGAAAATGATGCTTTCTGAAAGATCACAAAAAAGAAAAATATGGACGGCACCACATGGCTTTTAAGAAACCAAAGTTGTTACAAAATTCTACAAAAAGTCACACATCATACATTTTCCAGATTTTTACTATTTCAGAACTACATGATCATACCAAAAATGAATTTTATAATGCGTTCGTATAAAAAATGAACATTTAAAAATTTTTTAAAACAAATTTGAAATTTTTGAGGGAGGTTCCCCCTTTTAAACGCCCTTCTTAATGATTATTACATACAACAATAAATACATATTATTACATACACACATATTTTAATAAACATTAAAAAAACAAATAAGGACATACAAGGAATTAATGAAAGGAGGGGAACCGTATGCTCAACAGTATGCAGCCCACTACACTTACGATAATTAAATTTAGTTTTTAAAATATCGACCTCTCGTAAGAAATTATGAAATAATTCCTTCCTGTTTAACAAATGCAAAGCAAAAATTGATCCTATTACACCTTCATCCCTACATACGCGTTACTCTCCCCGTGAACTGCATAATCCTCACAAAATCTCCTGATACTTCTTAACCACATTAATTATAGCCAAAACGTTCAAAACAACATCCATAAAGCACAACATAAAATTCTACAACTTGACTCCGCGAGACGACAAGTCCGAACTCCAGGAATCCCGTAAGGCTAAAGAAATGGCTAGAAAGAATTATTCCAAGGAGTCGGGTGGTGAGGTCAGAAATCACGTTCACTAATGGGGATGAAAGAACGAACTAGGGTTGCCACTACAAAGCTTCAAGGTTTACCTTTGTCAGGGTAGACAAAGCTAACCAGTTATCGCCCGGCAAAACGCTATAAAAATCGCTAAATTTGGCGATAAAAGCCGCAGTGTAAATATCGCATCAGTACCCATTATTTTTTATGTATTTTAATTTTGTCTAATTCAATTGTTATCTAACATTTATGTCTTTATGCTTACTACTATGTGTTTGATTGCTTCCGATAACTAATTTAAAGCATACGTTGTTTAACTTAATAACATAGTTTGTAATATTTGCAACCTATAACCATTCATCCATTTCAAATGCTGGTCAAATATGTACACCAATTCTTTCATTCAAAGTGACTTAATTGAGTGTTACTCATTTGCTTTCTATCTCAGTATCACAATTGCTTATCCCTCTCCCTTGATTCTAAATTTGCCTCCCAAAGCAACTCCTAAACATTAGTAGGCAATAAATATCCTAATCGGGATTCCCAACTGCCGAGCCACGATAGCTCAATCGGCAAAGACGTCAAGCTCTTCACCGGAGGGTTGTGTGTCCGAAGCTCTAGCCGGCCAAAGTTCGGCCATGTTCATAAAGGGTGGAGGGGGCATGTAAAATAGTTCCGTGGTCACAATGTGCTCTGAGTTCTCATACAATCCCTTGGAGGTGGAATACTGAGAATGGGGATCTCCTTGATTGCTGCTTCTAAATTAGGACCCCTTTTGGGCTTAAAATCTTTCTTCCATTTAGAGGTGGTCTTCAAACGAAGGGCACAATCCTTGATTTAAATTCGTGTAGCCTTTGGCGCACAAGCTTGGCTAGTCCAAGTTGCATTAGAAACAACAACAATGTTCTTATAAATTGGCAGAACTTTATCTCTAATTCTCATTTCTCGATGTACGTTATCAGTGTCTAACTACAAAACATTAATTAGCCACTATTTTTATGTACTTTAATTTTACCTAATTCAATTGTTATCTAACATTTATGTTTTTATGCTTACAACTGTGTGTTTGATTATTTTCGATAACTAATTTAAAGCATATATTGTTTAACTTAATAACATAGTTTGTAATATTTTCAACCAATAACCATTCATTAATTTCAAATGCTGGTCAAATATGTACACCAATTCTTTCATTCAAAGTGACTTAATTGAGTGTTACTCATTTGCTTTCTATCTCAGTATCACAATTGCTTATCCCTCTCCCTTGGTTCTAAATTTGCTTCCCAAAGCAACTCCTAAACATTAGTAGGCAATAAATAATCCACTCTTAATCTGTCTGCTGCAGCGATCGCAGCATCCGTTGGGATACTTTACATACATACTCCCTTCCTCTTTAATAGCTAAAGGAATTCGTAGCCTAGTCAGCGTTAATTTGGTCTGCATATGCGGAAACTATTTTTCCTTCTTTTTACTGCCTTCCAAAATCCGGAAGATACTTGTAATGACTCGGCGCCGGTAAAGAAGCACTGCTAATTATACTCCCTTTAAATTGATCTTGAAGAAAAATTTTATTTCTTATTTAAAAGTTGGAAATTTATTACGTTCTATTGTGGATAAGGTTGCCAGGTGTGTACTATTTCAAGTGTCAGTCCGCTATTTTTACATCAAGGTCACTACATTCTTTCAAAAAATTTTTTTTCTCTATTCAAAAGCTTTATGATGAAGTGGTATGTTGAAGGACGATTAATTTTCATGGAGAATGGCATTTCGTCATTTTTTCCCCAGATGTTTGAATGATCAATTTTCTGAAAAACAAACCATTAATCATAGTCAAAGATTTCAAATAACTTTTAATAAAAGCATTGCTACGTATTTGTGTATTACTTTTTGTATAAATGTAAATATTCTTTATCACTATTGTGTATATATACTGTAAATATCAGAAAATGTATGTCAAATGCGATCTAAATTGCTGTAAACAGCCGTTGAAGTTTCCCTGCAATTAAAGTTATCATGCCGTGAAAAAAGATGTACAGGTGAAGCTTCTTTTTAATACAGTGGACAATGGCTAATTCTGTTATTTGGCTACTGTTTCGTCAAGATAATTTTTTGTCTCCAAGTTGGCGAT
>CM063511.1:113565404-113570404 GCA_032207245.1 Pardosa pseudoannulata
TTTTGTTTATTGCTTTTGATAATTAAAAATTTCTATAAATATAATTTGTAATAAAAGTAAAGCTTACATTAAGCACCTTATAACAAAAGTAGACTTGGCCTATCACCTCCAGAGGCATTGATTGAGAACTTGGAGGACATTATGACCACTAACATTTTTAGGTGTCCCAGTCACCTTTAACGAACACGGCGGATCTTAAGCTTTTCCGGTATCGAACCCACAATCTCTCTGTCATGAGTTTGTTGCCTTTACCTACTGAGCTACCACGGGTCTTTCTGGATTGTAAAAAATCAAAATCAAGACAAACTAATTCACAAAAAGAGTTTTCATCGGCTGTAACATTTGACTAAAAAACATAAAATAAACTGCTATCAATTTCACAAGTTGCGTAGTTAAACTTAACAAGATATCGTGATAATAGGTAATTTACAACTTCCTATTCAACCTGTAGGGAGAGAAGTAACATGATTCCCGACAAAAAAATTTCTTTCAGAAATAAGATTTAAGAAGTCAAATTAGATGAGAAATATAAAACCCTGGATCAATCAACTCTAGTAATTGAGGGTTTGCGTGCTGCATAAAATAATGAGAAAATGCGTGAAGGGAAATTTTTAACGCACCATCAAAATTCAATTTATAGTTTTCTTTTTGGCTGAGAAATGAGGCGTTAAACTGCTTAAATACATGAAGAAATATGAAACGTATAAAGAATTAGGAGAAAAAATGTGCATTTACTCTTTGATGTAGTTAGAAATAAAGCATTTCAATTATAATGATTCGATAAACATCCTAATTTCAGATTTGAAAAGTTCAGCATTCAGAGGTGCTTTAATTTGTTCCATGACTGATCTTTTAACTCTTATTTATTCGATGTCTTATCTGCTTCTCAAAATGAAATAAATTGAATTATTAATGAATACTAGGGGGTAGGGGTGCCCTCCAAGTCAAGAAGGAGGATGAGAATTAAAGCTAACTTCATAAACTTTCAGCCGAACGATGGCTAATAGATGCCACCCAGGACATATGCCAAATTAGCTAACCTACCCCAACTAAATATCTTTTATAATAAGGAATGGTATTCTATAAAATCGCCCAGAATTAATAAACTGTAGTAAACTTGGGGATCTGGGGGTTTTGGTCACGAGGAATCGATTGTCATCGGTTTTGACGCGCTAAGGTACGTAGTTCGGCGTTACAGATGCCGGGTTCGACCCCGTGTGAGGGCAAATTTTTTTCGCATGTGTCCAAACCAAGTGAAAATTGGTCGGGGGTTTTCGACCACGAGAATCGATTGGCTGTAGTTCTGACGAATTAATAATAATATAATAATAATAAGTCTTTATTGTTTTGTCTTTTTTCCTTGATATAGGTTTCCATTTTATTTTCTTTCAATTCTATATTAAATTTGCTATATATAACACATAAACGATATAGTTTTAATGTACTATTTTGACCTTCTTAATAATGTTCACTAACTGAAACATCGCCGTTCAATTAAAGTAAACAGGATATAACTTATCAAAGTGTGTTATGCTTGCATACCAGTTCTACGCGCCAGTGCGTCGGTGGCAGTGAAGTGTTATTTTCGATTTAAATCGTAAAAAAGTTCGAATTTCAACATTCATCAGATTTAAGCTACATTTTAACATGAGAGTTACATGTTTTAAGGAGCCGGTTTGGAACAAAAAGCGATCAACTCAATTATGCAAATAAATGAATATAGTCATTTAATGCTTATTTCAAATTAAATCTTTTACACTGCTTTTGTAATTTCTTTTGTATAATTTTTTGTTATCAATTACATTTTATTTCTTGATTTTAAACTTTTTTTTTGTTTTTCCAAAAAATTTGTTTAGAATGTTTACAATGGTGATTTAACGGTTTTCTTTTTAATGGACAAATTTTTTATGGCATGTATTGTTGATTATAATTGAAATTTTCTTCGAGTTAGCTTCGATATGTTTTCTCCGAGCGGAGCTCTACGGTACTATTTTATTATTTTACAGATTGCATATGTTATATATTAGTAAAATTTTTTAATATTAAAACTGTTAAGTACAACATGAGTCAGGTAAAAAAATGTTGTTTTTTGGCTGGAATTACCTTTCACTTCAATAATTTATTTCTCGTCATACTTGGATCCCGATCCTGTAATGCAGTTTAGAATCACGTTAATTTTTAGTCAAACCGTTTTATTATCAACAAAAAAAACGAACAAATTCTTATTTCCAAATATTTAATTAAGTTAGATATTTTTAGTGTGAAATAGACTCTAGTTTATATGACAATTTATTTTAATCTGAAAATTATGTCAACCAAAAAAATCGATGATTAAATTTAATTATCACATAACTTTTATTATTTTGCCAAACATAAAAGAAAGTCTTTTTCAATATCTAAGTTCATTAAAAATATTATAATAGTGTAGACGATATTTAAATTGTTTAAAATATGAAATGATTAAAATGTAAACAATGATATACTGCTAGAAAAAGTTATTTTTACTTATTTAAAGTGATAAATGGATAAATAATCGCCTGCTAAACAATATTAAATTGGCATTAATTACAAAAGTGGATTTCGAACGTAGACGACAGTATTTTTTGCTGTGTTATCAATTTATACAATTTATTTTTTATGGATTTAAAGAAAATAAACATTGTTTTTAATGTTTGCTGTTCTTCACTCCAACCGCTATATACAGATAACTTTATTATTTAAATAAGATATTCTATACCAAGGTAGCCGGACTGTTAGATTCTGACTTAACCAATGGTTAAGTGTTGGTTTGCTAGTTTGTTTCCAATTTTCGACGTTTTGAAATGGTAAACAGTTTTTATTTGTACTAGTTATCATTTATAATGACCTTTTCTTTATTTACATAATATGTGTAATTTATTTTTTTGCATGTATTTTGTTTTCAACTTTATGAAAATTTATTTATGTATCTGGTCAGTCCAGTAGTATATAAACAGTAATTGTAGTTTCTCTGGGCTGACTCCGACGGTTATTTTGATCTCCTGTGTGGGTATTACGATAGTCGTATTATTTTATTGCTCGTGGATCAAATTTATAATGTTATTGTTTTTTTATTTTAATACATGTTAAATAAACAGCGTGTTTTTTAAATGTTTGCTTTCTTCACTCACCATATTTGCCATTTTCCTTTAAATGTTATTTAAGACTGACATGGACGATGGCCGAATTCAACACCCTACACCGGAGTTCGTGGATTCGAAGGTGCGGCTGGATGTTACAGGTATTCGGAATCAGCTTTAAGCAGTATGTCCTGGTCTCATTAGCCCTCGTGGGCAAAATAGTAGACCGTTGAGCTCCAAACCAATCATAAACTTCGAAATCATCGATTTTGAATAGAGGACAGTGTATCCAATTTTGCCATAATGATAACTTAAGAATACATGCTTTTGGTATGTATCACTTTAGGAATACATAAGTAATATGTCATTTGATAGTATTTGCAAATGTGTAGAAATAAATTGTAAATAGTGTAAAACAGTCTAGTAATAGTCTAAAATAATAAGAGTTTTAAATATTTGAATACCCGTAGTTTGTGCTTTTTGTTTAATTTTCATTGCTTTTAAAAAAGTATGCAACCATATTATCTCATAAATTTCCGTATGATTTAGAAAATTTTAAAAATTGTTCTCCATGCGTTTGAAAATTTAAACATTTGTTAGAATCTGTATATAAATTTATCTATACTGTGTTTTTTAATATTTTAGTACTTAAAATTATGCTTTTTATTGCATTTGTATTGTCCTTATGGATGTGCATCGCCGCCATTTTAAATGGCATGGGGCAATATTGGCTCCAAAAAATCGCCAATAAACCAAAGGGGCACCCTGAACTGCATTTTCATTCCCATTTGTTTTTTTTATTTTATGAACGTTTTTGTATTAAAATTAAAATTAAAATTCACGGTGAAAGTCAAAATCGTTACAAAAATGTATGAACAACCTCTGTATTTTATACAACAGCGTTATTTATAAGTATAACTAGGACATTCAGAGGATGTTAAATTGAATTTATGAGCTATTATAGAAGATAGGAATATAGTTAAAATGTGATTATTTTTGAAATAGATTTAAAACTTTGTTCCATTGATTAATTTATTTATTAATTTCCGGATCATTTATGCCAAATATGCATTTAAGAATACATGGAACATAATAATTTTGAATATTATAGCTTGCCATCCTCAGAAATCAGTTGTCCTTTTAAAAATCATAGGATGCCATTTATAAAAAAAGAAAACTTCGTGATAACAGATTTACTTGGAATCGCATGCAAACACAATAAGGCAATTTGTCGCAACGTCACGAACTACTATAATGCCCTTAACCTGCTGCCTATAACCTGTACAGCAGCCAATAGACAAACAATAAACTGCCCTTCAGTTTGAAACTAAAGCTAGAATTGTCATAATTTGAGAATTTGCCCTACTGCATGAAATCGCCTTATTGAGTGTGACGGTGAGTCATTTCACCGGGAATGGAAAAATGTGAGTGTGCATTAATAAATGTTGGGTCATATATTGGGTCTTCAGAGTTAATTTTTAGAATTTACACACGTCTACGAATTCGAATACTGGTAGTATATTTTGCCATCTTCAACCTTTGATGTACAATATCACATTTTGACTGATGAGTTAATGGTAATAATAATAATAATAATGTAAAACTACTTGTTATGTTTCACTCAATAATTAAAAAATTTCGTATATAATTTTACGGATGCGTTACTGACACGTTATATGTTACTTCTCAACTTGATGCTCTGAGGTGTAATTAGTAGTGAAGTGTAATTAACTAACCGCTGTTTATTTCGAGACAATGAATTATCTGCTACCGTACTATTCAAAAGAGAAACATCGCTGGGATTTGGTAAATCCCACTGGGATGCAGGAATGACAGTAAACTTTCGTGAATTGCAAGTTCTGCGTTAAACATGAAAAATAGTTTCTCTTGGGGATTGTGGGT
>CM063511.1:113575404-113597904 GCA_032207245.1 Pardosa pseudoannulata
ATTTTATAAAGGGTTTATAACATCATTAGGCAAAAGTGAATCCCATGATACGTTTAATTTCCATGTAACTGAAACATTATTTTAAGTGGTATAGCTGCAGAACATAAAATATCATAAATTCTCTGCACAACTGATAAAGTAAATCTTTTTGATATATTACAATCAGATTTTAGATCTCCCACGCAAATATTGTATTTTAAAGGATCTCTGTCGACATTCCATAAACTCCCCAGATGTTTCATCGTTACTGTGCTCTTAGATACTTATTGACAAATTGCATTACTTTTCTAGCTCCGCAGATTAAAACAACCCGAGAGGAAATTGTCTCAGCCTTTAAAATAAATTAATGTTGTTTAATATTATTTACTTTCACAGCTCAGCTCTCAACATAAAAGGAAAGTTTCAACTTATCGGTTATTTCCAAATTTTCAGCTTTCATATGTTCTAGCAAGGACGAAAGTGCCGCAGATAACACTTATAAACTAGACTTGCTGACACACCAAAGATCACTCAAGAATTTCGATACACTATTTGCTCACTTTTCGCAGGATAAAAGAATTTAAAAAAATCTCTATGCTCAGCACATTTCCTATTTTCTGAAATTCCAAAGAACTTCTAAGCCTATCAATTGTGGCCTGTAATTTTTCAATTAAATTTGGATCATTGTGCAATAAATCGTTTAATGAACTCTTTCCAGTTTCTGTAGCTAAAGCGTAAGATATTGGCTGTATTTTGGTAATGCGTATTTTGGTTTTCACAACTGGTCATGTAGTAAAAAACGAGAGGTTCCATTTTTAGTCTTAAGTTTTTCTATTAATTTTCCCTTACTAACATTCTTTAGATACTGCTTTATAATCTTCTACAAGCTCATACCTCTGGTGCGTTTGTACGTTTGTCTATGAAGTTTTCATGTGAATTTTTTTATTGAAATTGAAATTATTTGCATTCGATTTATAATAGTTATGCTAAGTTCATATCTGCCGTTCATCAGAATTTTCACTATGTTTTTAAAGTCTTCTACCACTTTTAAATGTTCATTATTTATATTTAACCCTCAAAGATGTCAGATGAGTTATTTGATCTAATTGTGGATGTGAACAGAGGATTAACTAACCAGGGGTTATGTATGGATGAAATCTATTCTTTCCTATAGCTCAATAAGTTTTGTTGAGGTGTGTTCAACAAACAAGAATTTTTTACTTTATTCAACTTGGAAAAATGGGTGACAAAGAAACTTGAAAAATAGGCTCTATATTTCAATATTTTATTTTTTTTATCCAAAGGCTCTTAGCTTCTAAATTATCCTTGGAAGGATGTTTTCCATTTCCAAATACACGAAGTAAAATTTACTTACCTGTGTTGCTTTTAATGTTAATTCTTACTAATATACAGCAGTTGGTTAATTACCTAATTTGTTTATTGTTTCTTTTTTCTTTAAATTAGAAGAAAATATGAACTCAGTTGAGTTCAATTCGATAATTTCTTTTCCTTTCACTTCTTATTGTAGAAAATTCATAAAATTCACTAGGGAAGGATTTACAGGATTAGACGCTGGTTTCATGCTTTTACTCCTTTCTCAAGATAGCAATATTTTTATGGCAAATATATTTCACTAAAGGGCTTAAAAACAACAATAACCCTATTTTTCTTGTGGTCGATCTTAACTTTCAAAAGAGCTTTGCTTACAATTTGTCATAAAGGGCAAAACAACTGTTTTTAAGCGTCTGGTAATCGCATTAATCCTAACCATAGTGAGCAGGTCTCTAATATAAATTCCACTAATAGGTCTTTACGTTTCAATCACTTTTTACTCTTAAATATCGCATTTGAATAATTCTCTGCCGTCTCAGGGAAACTCTCCACTATTAGAACTGATTTCGATTTTGGAACATCAGCCTGCACCAGGTATTTGAATTTATCTTCTTTAGGGATACTTGCATCATTTTGAATTTTACTAAACTGATTCCAGAAGGTCAAACAGTTCTTTCCACGTTGAGGTCTATATTTGGCAGTTTGAACTTTCTCTTTTCAGAGCATTTGTTTGCTTTCTGTTCTATAAAAAATAGTTGATCATTTCGCGAACATAATTCGGAAAACTTATGTCTACTTTCTTCAGTAGACAGGAAATCTTTTTTTGTGTTCTTTCTTGTCATATTCTTTCAAAATAAGGTTCATAATATTTCCTTGTCAAGTCTCCGATTGTGTAAACTTTTCGGCATTTTGAGATTTCAAAACCGAAAGTTGATTGATATCAGGACCTTTCTTATAAAGCTTGGTCTCAATTATAGTTTCACAAGCAATAAAATGTGCACAAAGAAATTTTCGTTAAGTTATTAACTGTGTCACAATCCTTTCAGGCTTAAATTAATAAACTATCTGTTGGAATAATTCCTCGTTGGACGCCAGAAACTATGTAGCGTTACACTGTGTAACAGAACAAATTAATATTGCACAACCTAATAATATTTACCCGATGTTTCGATAAATTAGCTTACGACATACTGCATTAAGCATAGAATATGACGCATAACTAACATTTAATGAAGCACTCAAAATACTACACACAATATAAGCAGAGGTTACAAATATCTACTGAATATAAAATGCTCAGCGAGTACAAACGTATCAACATTTGACGTCAGCTTGCGTTGCATCTGATTGATGAGTGAGGGATGTCATTAGCAATAATTTCATTTTTCTTGTTGTCTTATGCCACTTGGTCAAACCAAGCACGATTGAACCGGAAGCTACTCCTATTAAGGCAAAGGGGTACACCTTTCGCTTTGACGAGCACCTCAAAGGTGAAAGTACGACTTATGCTCAAGTGGGTCCTGTAATTATGAAGTAGGGACCAAGAAGAAGACACACAGGTTTAGCCTGCCACCTCCAGAGGTATTGATTGAGAACTTTTAGGACATTGTGATCACGAACCTATTTTACGTACCCCAGTCACCTTTAACGAACTCGGCGGATCTTATTCCAGCTCGCGCTCTAAACCCGCAATTCTCCAGTTACGAGAGTGTTGCCTTTGTCGACTGAGCTACCACGGCTCTCATTTTTCTTTACACAAGTAAGTAAATATTAGCTGACCAATATAATTTATTCTACAATTTTAACAGCTATAAAAATATTTCTAAGTCTATTCATCCTCTTTTTTGAGTGCAGTTTTTACGTGTAATGTACCTCATAAAAGTGATGTTTTATTACATCTTGAGATAATGGTCTGTATGTGTGTTATGGCTATCATAACATAACTTATCACTTAGGAACAATAGGAAGGTTCCAAACTATCCACTATGTTAAATAAATCTTTTAAAAATTTTTCATTGATAAATTTACATAAGCGTTTCTGACCCATCATATGCTTCTTCTCAGTTTGATACACTGAGGTGTAATTAGTAATGAAGAATAATTAACTAAGGGCTCTTTATTACAAGACAAGGGATGGTATTTCTCCGTTCTATTTAAAAGAAGAATATCACTGGGAGTCATTCTCACCGGGATACAAGAATGAAAGTAAACTTCAGGAAATGGAAATTTCTCGTTAGGTATGCAAAATATTTTCTCTTGTAGATTGTTAGTACTTTACAAATATTACCTAACACGTAGTATTAAGAAATAATTGAAACACACTCTAAGCGTAATTAGAAAAACTTTGTGGGTAAGAAGGTATGCTTTTAATTGTATTTTCTCTAAAATATATGGTGATGCCTCTCCTCGACTTTCTTGCATATTCATAGAAAAGTAAATTTGCTATTTTTGTTAATTATGCTTTTGTACTTACTTTTATAAAGTATATGAGCACTATTACATAAATACCATGAATTTTTTAGCTATGCTAACACGTTATTTTATGAACTTAAATAATGGCATCGGAAACTAGATAGTAACCGGAAGTAGCAAGTAAACTGGTACTTCTGGTACTGATATGAGCAATATCTCAAAACTCCAACAGTTTTGAGACAGCCAATGTTCGATGATGTGTAGCGTTGCCACCCACGAAAAGGGAATAAGGATTCATAGCCTCTCGAAAAGGCGTTCAAGATGAAGATACAAAGAAATTTGGTACAGTAATGGACATTAGAAAATGATCCACTCCCAAATATGTGAAAGTCAGTAAAGGTACTAAAGACACCTTCCCTAACGATAATTCTGTCCCCTACAAGCCTGTTACATGATTTTTGGAGAGTTTATGAATATTTATTCCTCTTTACAGATGTGTATGAACTCAGAATTGCTAATGAGACTAAATTTGATTTCACCTGTAAAGAATACTAAACTGCTATAACCCAATGCTTGTCTGCTCAGTTCATGTGTTGCGGACACTCCAAAAAATGAATTCTTTAACGAAACGAGTTAATTACACACACGCACTGTTAGTCCTCGTGCAAATACACCATGATTTTGTAGCCTTCTGGCTACAGTAAAATGTGAAATCAATCATAAGGTAGTCTGTTAATGTGTTTTAACATTTCTCCTGCCTGCTGTCTATACTTCCTTCCCTGCATGGCCATATACACTTAATCTTCCTACGTTGTAGGGTTTGACAACCTCTACTGCACCCTCACACAGCTGTTTCTGTCATTTGAAAGCTTATAGCGATGCGATAACCTGTCCCGAACACCCCAGCCACACTAGTAACACTTCGAACTTCCTTCAGCTTATCAGTGATTCGGCTTCCTGTAAAATTATACAGATGTTATCTGCAGGATTGTCTGTTGTACTTAGCACACTAAGTCAGGAATTATAGATGCTGGTCAAACTGATGTACATCGTGCATTAACTTTCACAGAAATGCTGAGCTTGCCCATCCACAACCTATCACTACCTCATGCATGTATAGTGCTAACGAAGCAAGCGTCGTCGTCCATACCTGCTCGCCTACTTTTACAGGAGCAGATACTATGAATTATTTTTAAGAAGCAGTCTCACTGACAAGAAATCTCACTCCAGCGAATAACATTAAAACACGTTTATTTTGGATAAATTACGAGATAAAACATAAAAAAAGCATCAGATCACAGCTGAATCACCACGAAAAAATGATGAACAAATGAACCACCAGGAAAGAAGGATGAACAAATAAATCTCAAGTGCCGAGCGGCCCTCACAAATCACGATGGTCTGCCTGCTCAAGCCCCAAACCCCTACCTATTTGGTGTCGGGCAACGAAAATGCCTCTTCCCACCTCTGCAGCTGTCGAAGGCAGGGGTGCAATGTCCTACTCCCTCACGTCCAACGTTCGCCTCCCTGGGGTAGAACATTTCTACCCCTCTTCAAGTCTCCAAATTTCGGCTGCACCTTAGCAGTCTTTTTACATACAGGTCGTATTATACCCGTACTCATGTTCTTGCTGTCAGCTGAATCCGCACAAATGACAATATACCTTCTTCCTTAAATTTCGTATACCGGTGTACAAAAAATAATAAATACAAATATAAAAAATTACAAAAAGAAACTGGTAATACAAAGAAATAAACAAAAAAGAATCTACACTGGTGTGAAAACTTAAGCAACAGGTGGGTTTTTCCCGTAACTCCACAAGAAATCATCACAGAGACATGAAATTCAGAAATGAGAGAGAGTATTATGTACCTAAAGGATGACGAACCGTCTCCGCATACTCAGAACCAGCTGGTCCAACACTTCTTGCGGTAGTAGTGCCCATTCCGCAATCAGCATCTGTTTGAGTTGTTGGGTGTTCTCCAGAGGATGTAATCGTGCTACAATGCGTATCCCTAAAGCATCCCACACATGTTCGATACGATTTAAATCAGAGGAGTACGTTGGCTAATCCATTTGAGTGATATTTCACTTTCCAGAACTCCTCAACAGCAAGAGTCCGATGTCCCCGTGTATTGTCATCCATAAAAATGAGGTCTGGGCCAATGGCACCTCGGAACAGACGCACATGGGGAAGGAGTACCTCCTCACAATAGCGATCCCTAGTTACAAAACCTTTGTCGAACGTGGAGCTCAGTTCGCCCGTTCAGCATAATCTCTCCCCAGACAAGAACTCCAAGACCACCTTAATTTTGTCTTTCCTTGATGTTACTAGGATAAAACTGGGTCCCGACCTCTCTCCAAATTAAAACGCGTTGAGAATCGCTTCTGGTACTGAACCGACTCTCGTGTAAAGAGGACACAACTCCATTGATCAGTTGTCCAGCTGTGATCTCTGCACCAATGTAAACGGTGTTGTCGGTGGACAACTTTCAACGGGAGGCAGCGTTTAGGACAGCTGGCGAATAGGCCCCCTTTGTGAAGTAGTCTGGTCCCAGTAATGCAGATAATGCACAGCCACATCGGACTCTTGCTGTTGAGAAGTTACTGGAAAGGGAAGATATCACTCGAATGGATTGGCCAGCGTACTTCCCTGATTTAATTCCCATCGAACATGTGTGGGATTCTTTGGGGAGACATACTGCAGCACGTTTACATCCTCCGGAGAACACCCAACTACTCAAACGCATGCTGATTGGGGAATGGGTACTCCTACCGCAAGAAATGTTGGATCAGCTGGTTCTGAGTACGCGGGGATTGTGCTAAGCAACCATTGCAGTTATTTTACTTCCTTTACAGCTTATTACTTTCTGGTACAATGTGAAGGAAGAATCAAGAACTTTTCTGTTTAGAACAAAATATAACAAAAAGTGTCATTATAAAGAGAATTAATGCTGGAGCTCTCCACCAGATGACAGTACTTAAAAACTCTACGCAGACAACATAGATACTTTGAGAAAAGAAATTTAATCTGAATCTTGAAGCGAATGTACAAACGATAACTGATGAAAAATGCGCCATACAAAAATAAAATTAAATAAAAAATGGTGATGTAATGTAGTAGACGTACAAGAAAGTCACATGCTGTCCATATCAGTTAACTTTATGGTATTTTATATATTTATTAAGTAGAAGTTAAAAGTTTTTACGTGTTAAGGAACTGACTCTAAAGTATTTTTAGAAATAGAATAAACATTTTACAGAGTTGGATATTTGTAAAATGAAATTTTATAAGAAACGAAACGAAGCAGTCACGAGGCATCGAAGCTCAAGACCATCTTCTCAGAATTTCAAATTCTTTCTGACATTTCCTGGAAACTTTCGTAAATTCATAGCAGAAGCTTTGAAATTGCCCTGTGGCAGTCACAACTTCTTAAATATCGTAAATACTTCCCTTTACACTGTTTACGTTATTTGAAAAAAAATTTCAGTTCTTCTCTACTAGTACCTACAGAAATGCATTAATATTTGAAATCTCAGAACGAATGACAATATCTCATGTAATGTTTATTGAATATTTTTACTCTTCAAATAAACATTTCATAAAAATATTTAACATACACAAAGGAATTCGTTGCATATTAAAAGCCTTATTTAAGAACGCTACTCAAAATATTGAATACGATATCGTACGAAGAGTTGGAAATCTTCCAAAAGTACTAGAATATTATTAGTGCACAAAAAACTTTTTCCATTATATGAGGAAGGAAATAAATGCTACGATGTGTTCAAAAGCTTAATACTCTTTCAGCCTGAACACGTTTTACAAATGATTACAACATTTTTTACACCTTTTTTTCAATATAGTATAAAAGCTATTTTTTTGGTGGTGCATTACACTAAATGAGATAAAGTAAATGTAAAAAAACAATATTTCTAATAAAAATGTATGAAAAAAAAATTAAGAACAGATTTTTTAAATGTAGGAGGATTAATTGGTAATAGTTATAATTGCAGCTTTTACAAAAAAAAGTTTTATGTAAAGTATGTTTTTATTTTTCATTATATAAAGTCTAATGTCTAACATTTGGAAAAATTCTATGCAGTAAAAAATAATTTATATAGAATGTAAACTAGAAAAAAATAAATAATGGAAATTTATTTAGAAAAGGATTTACGATTAGCTTTTATATGTAGTTCATGACTTTTGATATTAGCTTTTTATTTTTATGATTATACCAAAAGAAATAAAATTAAATTGAAAAAGTGCTTTTTTTTGGGGGGGGGGGGGGTGATTACGCAATTTACCGAAGATTGACGTCATACGCATCATTTCTGATTAAGGCCGTTGACGTAATGTTCAGACTTTGTACATAGTGTCTTGTATATAATTTAAATATTGTAATGTATTTCCATTATTGTAACATGAATTCATTCATCTGTATTGATATTTGTAAAGTTTTATAATTATCGTAGTTTTATTTGTGGCAACACATCATCTTTGTAAATATGCAAATATCTGTATATGTTGTCTGCCGATATAAGAGCCAGTGTGCCAGTATCACCAACCTTGGTTGCATCGAGGGTGCTGATGTTTGTCTATGATGATGTTTATTTATTGTTTTCATTATACTATCTTAAATAAATGCCTGTGTTTGTATCTAGATGTTTTATTTTAACTGCAACGCGTGAATCCCTTCTGAGCATGGTTTTATATATGATGTGATACCTGAGGATATTTCTTTAAGAATCGTCGAGCCATAGAAGGGGTCTCCATAGGGGGATAATATTTAGTAAAAATTTGAAACATAAAGATACAACCACGGGCACACCCACACATTTATTTTACTCCATTACTCTTTTCTGGGTCGATATTGTTGAGTGGTCGTAAAATAGGTTTGTTTTATTCGCATTATACAGATGCATGATACTTTATACGGGCAATAATTAAATATTAACTCCATATTCATCCAGTTGGTCTCGTGGACAACGCACACCAACTAGAAGCGCCAAGAAGCGTCAAGAATCAAAGAGACCAGGCTAGATTGGTTGGGAGCCTTACGATCTATTTGTGGCGTTCTGATGTTAACTGCATCGAAGAAGCTCCCGTCAAATGCAAATTTCCCTCGATTCTGCGCGCGATCATGTTGCAGTATATAAAGCTAGCGGCACAGTTCAGTCGTTAGGGGAAATCACTTCACTCTCGGCTTTGGAATTATCGAGCTCAATCTAAAGAACGTTGCGCCAGATTGTCACTTGCAAGTCGCAAGTGTTATCAACTCACTAATGTCTTTATACTTTACCTTTTTATTTTTTATTTACTTATTAGTCTTTTAAAAAAACGTTTTGATCAAAAGCTCATGTTGACGATTAGTTTGTTCCGCTTCAATATCCCTCTACATACTGTTTTGTTACCCGAAAGCTAACGAGAATGGGACTTACTGTTTAAAGACAATACCCATTTAGCCATTATTCAATGTTGTGTGCTTATGGTAACAGTGGTAGGTGTATGTGAATAATTTAATGATGCATTCGTTGCTAAGACGAGTTGCAATGCGAATTGGACCTTTTAGGTGTATTAATGGAATAGGTGATATTCCCGCATTGGTAATAAGCCTTATAGTATCCATAGCCGAATGGTCATCACACTAAAATTATAATCAAGTGGTTGTGAGTTCGAACCCCGGTATCGACGACAGGATTAAAAATTCGTGTTAACATTTAATACCTTTATGTTCTACTTTATTTCGTGTTCCAGGAGATTCTGGACCTTTTTTAGTTTGTCAGAAAAGTAATCTGGAACATTCATTCGCCATTTCTCTGCGTTGCTCAGTAAAACTTTCAGCGCCTTCCCAGACAGATTTCTGGAACTTTTCCTGCTGCTATAAAAGGCAAAGATCTAGCAGTCATGGAAAGTCCTGAGTTCAGAGTTGTGCAGAGCTTGCAATAGTATTTCGCTCTTTGAGTTGAGTTAATAAATTAGATTAGTTCTACTTTCATTGTGTGTTATTGTATTCTACATTAACACATTGTGTGTGGATACATTGCGCAGAGGAATTGTAAATTTGAGAGTAAATTTAGTTATTCAGTTAAATCTCAATGGATCGAAAATTATTTAATTTTTTAACCAACTTTTTGTATTTTATATTAACTCTCTAAGCGGTTCGCACGTACAATTCTACCAAACCGATGACGTCTTCAAATCGTACAATTTTCGACCTTCAAAAACGCTCTGAAAATGGGTGTAATGTATATTTTTGCCAGTGTTTTCCTCCATGGAGTTTTGCGGTAGGAGGATCAGGTCGATTGTTTAGGAACTGCACCCCTCTTTGACTGATATTTATTGAGAGATGCACCCGTAGCCCCTGAGGCACAAAGATGCTGATAGCTTTTCATGGCTTTGTAAATTTCTATTTCGAAGTATTTCGTTTGCGGTAACAGATGTATCTCTAATTGCACCACTGAAATACCTTTGATGACTTTCGTAACAAAATATAAATCATTCTCTTAAAGAATATTTTTATTTGTACTTTTAGAATCCATTATTTCTTATGGGATGATCTTCAAGACTTGACGAGCTTTATGTGTATTAAAAATTAACAATCTATAACATCTATTTATATATCTATTTATAACCGGAAGTAAAGAGACAATAACGAGGGTAAGTTTCCCGTATTAAATTCTAGTCGACAAAGGGTGAAGGAAAAAATAATAGAACGTTTTGGTCACTGACACAGTAAACCTTTAGCGTATTTTTGGAGACTTTTTTTCCTCGAGGTGTTCCACTCTGAGGGTTAAAATATATAAACAAATACATAAATAGAAATATATAAATAACAACCGTAAGATTTTTGTAAACAAAAAGATATATATTTTAGTGGATAAATTTATAATAGTATCGTAAATATGAAAAATCAAATAGAAATAGTAGTATATCGTTTTAATTTTTTCCCGTTGTGTGGTTCCGCATTGAATGATGTAAAAACTAGTTTTTATTTGTCTAAATTTTTCCAGAATCTATGTAATAGACAAGAACATGCGTTTTCGTTTTCCTGTATATACCGTTATTTTTGTACCCACAAACAAACCATGTTGTTACACTAACCCGTACTAGTACTTGACCCTCACTCAAGTATCAATCGTCAGAAAACGTACTAGTACGTGTTAATACACTGTGTTAATAAGTAGGTCCCAGTCTCATTAGCCCTCGTATTGGAAATTTTGATTAAGGCTGATTTGGAGAAAAAATGTTCGAGCTTGTATGCCAGTGTTGTGACAAGTATTCAGCACTTCATGTCATTAAAATTTATTAATGTAGGAAATTTAAGCTGAATTTTTCGGAGCAGTATTAATTGTATAATAACAGTAGATCGTAGCGCTCTAAACCAAATCAGAGTGATTATAGTCTTTTCCTGATTACAAACTATTTTTACAAAAAGAAATAAATCATAAATAAGCATTGTATTTAATAGATTAAATTTTATATTAGGAACTAGTCGTGTTCTTCCAATCGTCAGAAAATGTACTATTAAGTGTCCCGCATGCAATGTGTTAAGACTCTACGTGACAATCTAAACAAATATTAATTTTTAAGTGAAATACACATAATAAGAGAGAAAAAGTGTTAACATTCCCTTTTCACTTGTCTAAAATTTTATGACACTGTCGGGATTTACAGGCAATAACACGTGACCCTAAATTCCCCTCCCCTTCCCTGCGCACCCAGTTTATTACACCATAAAAATATCCCTCATTAGTTAACGTTTTTTCTAGTATTCCTAGTTTTCTCAAAGTCTGAAAAAATCGATAGTCTGTTCTTTTTTTTTACTTCGCTCTTTTCACAATTTCTCTCCTTCCGCTTGTTTTTTTTTTTGTATATTTGTTTTCTTCCTGCACAGGTAGATGTCCATATTTGATTATTTATACATTTATAACCAACTCAGGCTGATGTTTTCGATCTCTTTCTTCGGTATAAATACAAAAGCTTTAAATGTTTTCTATTTATCCTGAAGATAATCATTTAGTTGTTTTTCTGTTTACCAGTTAAAAATCTTATTAAGGCTTTTTAATTAGCGTTACAAAAAAGTCATTTATGACTAAATTAGGGGAGACCAGGGCACTTTGAGATACTTTTCAGTTAAACATTTTTATGAATTTTTTTTAAAGATAATTGAAAAAAAATAAGAATGCATGCATATATTGTCATCATATCTGCTTCTTATAAACATTAAACCTACTTAATATCTCATTTAGTTAAAGAGTAATAAAAGAAATATAATACCTTTCCAATGTCCCAACCTTCCATGTATGGGGTAGGTTGGGACACTAAACAACAAATACAAAATACTGTTCAAATTATTATTATTAACTGTTATAAAAGAGAAATAGCTGAAAATTGTTCAAGTTAATACATTTTTAAACAAATCATATATTTGCAGCTGATTCAAGCATATTAACATTTACAGCAGAATACTTTCTGTTTGTTCTTCTTGTTCTCACCATTTTTTTTTCTGAAAAAAAAAGATTAATAAATTAATATTTTGACATGTTAAATCCATTAAAAATTAGGTACCAAAATATTAATTATTTTTCTTGAATTGATATTTGTTTACACTTTTTAAAATGTCCCAAGGTGCCCCATCTATGTGTGTCCCAACCTGCCCCATTTTACATAGTATCTTTTGATAACTACTATACAGTTAGGCTTAACAATACAATTTATTTATTAGCATAGAAATAATAATAAATAAATTTTCTTTCATAACAATACACTCTTTAAAAAAATATTTAAATTTTTTTTCAAAAAAAAAAAATTTTTTTTAAATGCACATTGATGTAATTTTGGGTTACTCAAAACAAAGAAAATGAAATTGTTCCTTACCTATAAGCACTATTTTCATCAAAATTCTTTAAGAAGTGGAGAGGAAGGCCATCTATCAATACACATGAGAACTAATTCCTGGCTGGAAATTAAAGCCTGAAAATAAAGGTGTCCCAAGGTGGGCTATGTCCCAAGGTGCCCCACTCTCCCCTACTGTTCCTGTTATGCATTATCAATGTTTTCTTTCATGTGTATTCATTTTTTATAAATTGTTATCTTTGTTATTTTAGACTACTAACATTAGTATCAGTATTATATTTTGGTTACAAAATTTATTACATTTTTAGAAAGTACTATATTTATATAAGAGGGTGTTCACACCCTCTGTAACGATTTTGCACACACACACATCTATAAACAAATAGAAGAATTTGCATTGGCCGAGGAAGTGAGAATTTCTAGTACTAAATAAAACGTCAACATTAAACGTCGAATAGTTTTTAAGTTAGGCAAGATACACACGTACATACGTAGGTACAGACATCATGACTGAATTAATGAAAATCCATTAATATTGTACATTTAAAGTGTTTTTTTACGTACATAGTAATGTGACTCTAAAACTGGTCAACAAGGATTCAGCCTGCAGCGGCATTACAGCTCCAAAAGCGGTGATTAAGGTTAACAACACTGCCTATGGCACCGCCACGAAAATACGAGCAACCAGGTGGGTCAATTTTGAACTCAGAGACCCAATTATTATGGGAACTATGTGGACTATCAGAAACTGGCTCGTGCGTTTTTTTCTTACTATGTAACGTCAAATGTTTTATATAATTAAATTGTTATTTGTAACTAGCATATAGCCCATCATATGACGGGATTAGTAAAATTTTTAATATTCCAGAACTGTTAATTACCCAATGAGACATGTAAAAAATGGTTTGTTTTTTGACTGAGAATCATCTGATTCACTCTCAATAATTTATTTATCGTCATACTCCTCTAGAATCTCCCGTCCTGTAATGCAGTTTAGAATCAAATTGAATTCATTTAGTCAAACCGTGTGGTTATGTATAATAAACAAACATACAAAAGAACAAACTTCTTAATTTCCAAATATATAAATTAAAAGTTAGATATTTATGAGTCCGTGAAATAGACTCCTAGACTTATATGAAAAGAATTTATTGTTAATACCGGTAATAAAATTTTCATTGCAACAAAAAATAATCGATGATTCAATTTAAAATTATCACACATGTACCTAATCTATTATTTAAGCCAAATATAAAGGAAAATCATTTACGTAATATCTAAGTTCAGTGATAAAAGATACTAAAATAGTGTAGACGATATTTAAATAGTTTAAAATATGAAATGATTAAATGAGATGTTTAAAGGAATGACGTCACAATGCTAGAAAAATTGTTATTTTTACCTATTTATTAAGTGATAAATGGATAAATTTAATCGGCTGCTCTTAACCGGAGAAAATAGGGCTTGAAATGATGGCATTAAACTCTAGAAAAGGGGGGAAGGTTTGGATTTCTAACGTTTTAAAGACGACAGTAATTTTTGCTGTGATATGAAGCATATTTATACAAATTTATTTTAGAATCGGATGGATAGTTTAGAAGATAAACTTTATTCTCTTTGAATGGATGCCTCTATCCATTCTAGATCCAACCGCTTCATAAATTGGAGGACAGACGGACAGATAACTTAGGCTATTATTATATAGGGGATTCATACCTGGCTGCCACAATTTATTTGTTTACATATGTATATATAATTAATAATTAGTATTATCCTTATCATTTTTGTGGCAAGAAACAATCCACTTGCCTCAAAACGTTGTCAAAACTGTTATTTCCTTTGAAATCAGAAGAACTAAAATTTTCCTGATTACAGTACTTCCTTTGTTTCGTACAAACATATAAAAATGACATTTAGACAGAGTGTAAAAATATACATATTGTTACAATGCACGCATCATTTAATACGTACTTATAACACTGAGCTCCCTATAGCTGTAACCCAGGTTGTGTGCCTGGCTAAAATAATAATAAATACTTAATTCTCCAAACTTAACATTTTATTATTCGTTAATAATATTTACAGTTATGGACATACAATTAGGACAGTATAATGACAGCAGAATTAAACGATTTATTTAATCTAATAAATTCTACTAAATATTCTTTAATTATCAGGTGGTGGCTACAGTTTTAAAAGCAGTGACTTACTTGGAACGCAAGAGAAGAGCACACCTTTAATACCGGTGTAATACTAGACTCAAGACTCGAGTTGGTTTTAGATGGCCCCCTGGATTTTTTCGGTGGACGAAGACGGACACCCCGAGAGAAGATGGGCAAGCTATGTTCCATGCAGGTTCTACAGGAGGCGGAGGGGGCGAAAGATGCGACCCCGCCCGCACCAGCTGCGGAGAAGGACATTTTCCCGTGGAGGCGAAAACTTGACCGAGGGGGGGATGCCACCCCGGCCCCTCGCGAAGAGGAGAGGAGAGATGCCCGGTCGGAATGAGAGAGGACGGACATACTTGTGAACGGATCTGAGACCGGAGGAGGTGTTTTCCGCTCGGCACAGTTTATTTTTGTCCTCGGTCTTATTTGAGCCCTGTTTGAGTATGAATTGAAGTGTACATATGTTTTTTTTTAACAAATCTTCTTAATAATAAATGTTTAGTCAAGAGTTTTGTCGCTGCTGTGATTAATTGTCGGCCATTTAGGCTTTAATCGAACCCAAGATACCTGCTCCAGACAAAATAGGCGAGCAGGTACAGAAACGAGGCTTGCAGACTTCAGAAAGTGCAGCCGGGGACGTGCGAGACGTTATAACCGGAAACGGGCATCTGTAGTAGGGTGGCCAGGGTGAGTTCCGGTATCGCTGAACAGGCAGCTCGGGCTTGACGCTGAGGCGTTCCTGACAGGAAAGAAGCTAAGTCTTCACTCCCTGGACGCAAGAGAATGGACACTTGAAATCCCAGAGACCATGGACTGTCGAGGCACAGCTCAGAGAATCAGAAGAAACCTTAGCCTAGGACCCTACCTCCAGATGCATCACAGGGTCCTACATCATTTTCCCATGGATGCAGGTGGCGACAGGTCCTGACCTCTTGGCCTTAGGTAACCCCTGTCTATTACTGCATCCTAATGGGCCATTAACTTGTTAGTTCGCGTTCACTGCCATAGTCTCATATAGAGTCCCTGAATCAAGTCATTCCTTCTCAAATTACCTTAACACATTGTATGCGACACACATACTAGTGCGTTTTCTGACGAGTGATACTTGAGCGCTGGACACGTACTATTACGGTTGAGTGTAACAACATGGTTTGTTTGTGGGCACAAAAATAACGGTATATACAGGAAAACGAAGCCGAATGTTCTTATCTACTACATAGATTCTGGAAAAATTTAGACAAATAAAAACTAGTTTTTACATCAGTCGATGCTGAAACACAGAACGGGAAGGTTGATTAAAAAAATCAATTTAGATTTAAAATTAATTTTATATTTATCCTTGCAAAAATGATATATGTATATTTATATATTATATATATATATATATATATATATATATATATATATATATATATATATATATATATATATATATATATATGTATATTTATATTATATATATTTGTATATATATATATATTTGTTTATTCGTCTATTTATATATTTGTTTATATATTTCAATATAAAATACGAAAAGTTGGTTAAAAAATTAAATAATTTTCGATCTATTGAGATTTAACTGAATAACTAAATTTACGCTCAAAACGCCCGCTCCCGGTACAATTTCGCTGCGAAATGTACCCGCACACCATGTGTTAATGGACCTTTAACTTGTTACCTCGCGTTCATTGTACAAGCCTCCCGTGAAGTCCCTGAATCAAGTCATTCCTTCACCAATCACATTAATAGTCACCATCTGCTATACATAGATCTTTGCTTTTGGCATGGTTAATCTGCCAAGATTAAGTTACTGCACATATTAAAAAAGTTTACTTCAAGCATTTTTCAAAAAGCTATTTTTAAAAAATACATAATTAATAGCTACAAAATTAATTAGCATATTACTTCCCAGATGTAATCTCTTTTATATAACTCTACTTTTAATGATATATTACACTAAAGTAAATCAATTAAAAAGTAAAAGTTAGTTTTGACTCCACGGCAGAATTAAGAAAATAGATATTCTTCAAAACTTCAGAAATATCGATTTTTCAATTTTAGTTTATCTAATAGTTTATTGTTTTTCTGCATTACACACCACAAACTTTTTAAAATATTCCAGAGACACATATTTTAATAAATAAAAACAATATCGAGCCTAGACAAATTTGTCATTAAAAGCCATTTAAGAATGACTTATGTTTTTCTTTTTTTCAAAAGCTTTTTATCATCATACATGAGTTTAAGAAATTTATTAGATATTCGTAATATAAATATCAGTTTACACTCTCACTAAAAGTATAGAAAATTTTTCCAGGGTATACTTGATTTAATATAATATGAAAGATACATACATACATATATATATATATATATATATATATATATATATATATATATATATATATATATATATATATAAGAAAAATTCTCAGGCGTTTTCAAAACATAAATCAAGGACCAAAAAAATTCCTGCGTCATTTTGCATTCGCCTTTTTAACCCCTAACCTAAATTGACCACTAGGGCTACAGGTTACGCCCTCAGAGAAGGGGCCTGGCCAAATATAAACCTACATTAAAAAGGAGAATGCAACATGACGCAGGAATTTTTAGTCCTTGATTTAAATTTAAAAACCCATGAGGGGTTTCCTTACACACACACACATATATATATATACATATAAATATATAAATATATAAATATATATATATATACCTATATCTATATTTATATCTATACCTATCTATCTATCTATATATATATACATATATATATACATATATATATACATATAAATATATAAATATATACATATATATATATATACCTATATCTATATTTATATCTATATCTATCTATCTATCTATCTATTTATCTATCTATCATCTATCTATCTATCTATCTATATATATATGTCAGGCATATGCCTGAGGGATGAAGAATTAGAAGTATTCTTCTTAAAACATTATTTATTCACATCTTAATAAAATATGGCGTAAGTCAACTGACAGGCATAGGCTAACAATGGAGCCCTACTTAGCAAGGGTTCATGCAGCAACCCTTTCTCAAGACGCTGTCTCTTAATCTTTACATGTCAAATGGTTTTATATTGGGTTATTAAAGATCCATGCACCTCAATTAAAAGAGTGCTCTGCGTTTTCTGCTCTCAAACCCCTAAATTTCTAATATTACGTTTTCAAACCTGACACACACACACACACACATATATATGTATATATAAGAGGCACATTTAAATTAAAATTAGTATTTTTTTAAAAAAACATAACACCTAAGCCGCATAATATGCAAATGTATAATTTTGATGTTTGACCATTTAAATTTTACTTTCATTGACTTGTTTTTAATTTACCTTGGTTTGTATGGCTTAGATTCCAAAACGGAGATTGGAGTCGATGCGGTGAACAACAAAAGCAGATCTGTTTTCGTTGAACACCTACGAAAATCACTACTACGTCGTTGTATACTGTGATGTTAGTGGCCCACATTTGTACTAATGTATGAAATCGATATTAAAATAAATGTTTTGTACTTATTTTTGCTCTTTTAATTGCTCTAGTGTGACGTCATACTCTACATACTTTTTCACGATTTTCATCCTCTCATCATGATTTGAGACCCCATGTTCTATTGCAATTTTTATTCCTCTTGGTGTCTACTAAAACCTCTCTGACAAAGGGTGCTACAATATTACAGTCGACACATCTCACTGGCGACTTCTGCGTCATAATGATGTCAGAGAGGGAAATTTATGGTACCAAATTCCCATCGCTGGGAATTTCTGACGTCATTATGACGTAGAAGTCACCAGTGACATATGTCGACTGTAATATAGTAGCAGCCTTAGTTCATCAATTTGTGCATTGAATTCGTCAAATTTGTGCTCAGGTCCAATTTTATAACATCTTGTATACATAGGATGTCCTTAAACGACCGCATAAACTCTGAAGAGCTAGATTCCTCGTTGGGAATACATAAAAACTGAACAAAGAAGCTTTCCTGTACGATCCATAGTTTATGAAAAACAAAGTATACGAAAAACAAAGTATGACCCACTGCCGGTGCAAGAAAAAAACCCACTTTATTGAACATATCAACAACAGTATTTATATATCTTTTCAGACGATAATGTTTAAAATGTTCGCCTTGCATATCGCGTTATGCATGCTCGCGCGCCAATTAATGACGTTAAGCCGCCGTTGAACTGGTATATAAAAGGCTGCATCTTATTCCGTTCGTGACTAATGCGACATGCAGCCGATGTACGGATGATGTAATAGAAATGCCTTACGAACTGCTAGAGAGTATGTCAGTGCATATACGGCTGTTGATATGTTCAGTAAAGTGTTTTTTCTTGCACCAGTAATGACGTCATACTTTGTTTTTTGTATATTTCTCGTAAAATATGGATCGTACAGGAAAGCTTCTTTGGCCAGTTTTTATGTACTCCCAACGAGGAATCTAGCTTTTCATATTTTATGCGGTCGTTTTAGGACACCATGTATAAATTAATATTTATGTATACACACAAACGTATACACATGCACATACACACATGCATTTATATACACACACACAAACATATATATATATATATATATACACACACACACACACACACACACACACACACACACACATATATATATATATATATATATATATATATATATATATATATATATATATATATATATATATATATATACTCATCGAAAGGAAAAAATAAACTAAATCTGCAAGCAAATGTAGAGATTTTGTATAAACCTTGAAGATGGACTTTTAAGAACTATAATACCAAAACGCATTGGGTAATCTGATATTAAAAAGGATCAACATAAATATCCTATAAATTTACCTTTTAAGGTAAATTTATAGCCTAAAGCTCCTAGTACAGCCCGAGGATATTCTCAGAGTTTTCAAATTTATAACCAAGGCCAAAATTACCTCGTGTCTTTGCCTTCCCCTTTTAACCCCTACTCTCAATTGATCATTTGAGCTACAATTCATGCCCTCAGATGAAGAGTCTAACCAAGTAAAACCTCATAGCGCTTTAGCGGCCAGTTTAGGAAATTCAGAAGAAAAAGAGGTCTCACCAAACCTCGTGTTGCAAAAAAGTAGACCGTACAGATCCAAACTAAACCAAACCAGAAGAAAAAGAAGGCTGTCAGAGACAAATTTTTCTAATTTTGTTTTATATTTTTTAACTCTCAGGGAGATGAAAGTATGAAGAGTGAACCTATCCAACCGATAACTAAGGAAATAAATATAATTCGTCACTGAAACAGTTTCTTGCTTTATCATACTATTTGGCCACGACTGCAACTTGTCTGTCACACTCTTGGTCTGCGAAAAAAACACACACACATATATACAAATACACATACGTGTAATATTATTGCCAATGCTACTCATACCTTTTAACTACTTTTCCAAGTCGATTTCACCGTCTATTTATCAAAATGAATGCGGTCAGCACTTTCTCTGTCTTAAAAATTCCCCATTTATCCATATCATTAGTCTTAACTCTGAGCAATTTCGCCGTTTCGATCGATATAAGTTCTCATAGCCTGCACTTTCCTTGGGAGAATTCGAACCGTCACCAGATAAATTCAGTATAAATTTCACGCTCGACTACGTCAGCATCTTTAAATATATTTCACATCCCAACTGCTATTTATTTTACCAAATCGGGTGACTAAGGAGAAGAACTTAAGCTTTTTTTTCTTTATTTTGCATTACAACACTGTTGTTGGTAGTTGAGTGATGTTTAAAATCTTCACTGATTTGTCAACTGGATTTGAAACAATTGCTCCCTACTTTTATTGTATTATTCGCTTCAGCTGGCCTGATATATTAAATACTTTGTTGAATATTATTAATTTGTTTAGTCAAAGTTGTTAAATGTTCTTATTTTTCAATTTCTCCTTGAATATTCTATGTAATGCAATGTTAAAATTACATGGTAATTTCGATAAAAACTCAAGTATGTTTGATGTATTCGAATTCAAATATGTTAAAATTAAAATATATCTTAGATCCTTAGAATTCTCGAATATTCATTACTATTCCACTGTTAGTTTGTAATCCATCTACAGTAGATGCTACTAAGTTAGAAAAAAATAGTAAAGTATGAAGAACTTCAAGAAACGTTTCCAGTGTTGATTAGTCTGTGCCTCTTCCGTATGTTTAATAAATGTGCTGTGACGTAATGGAATAAGGGTAGGCTAGGCTATCAAAGATACAGGCTGAACATCTATTTATTCTTGAGTAAACGCTTTATTCATGAGAATAATTATAGAATCTATGTACAGGATTTAGTAAATTCAATTACTTATGGCATTTCGTGCTGAGATAAACGTTAAAAACATGCAACACGTGGGTACAATGAAGCTAGTAACACAGGAACAGTTCAGAGTGCCGGTACGGGACTATGACACTATAATCTACCGATCTGATGATCTGAACAGTTGACTTCTACACCAAGGCTCGAAACGCTCAGAGTACTCACCTCGCTGGAGTTCGTTGAGAATCAAAAGATGCAGGATGATCCAAAGTGAGAGTGAGTGTCACGCTCAGCTACCTACTTCAAAGCACAAAGTAAAAAAAAATATTACAGGTAGCGGGAATGAGATCGAAGTCGAAGGTAGACTTCTTAGCAGAAAGCAGAGACGCTGACGGTCTCTGAAGGAAAGCAAACTCCGGCAATTCGGTGAGACAAGTGGACTCTTCTCGAGATCCACCAAAACAAACTCCTCCTCTCTTGGTACAGCCAATCTCTTATATAGGGGTCCCGCTTGCCCCTCGCGTGATTCTTAAAGAAACTTCCAGATACAGGGTGACACAATTTCCTGGTCAAACGAACCGCCTGGGTCAGCTGACGCGTTTCCAGATGAGGCCGAAGTTTTTCTTTAAGTTAACTTACCAACCATCCTAAATCCATTAGCGGCGTTGTTAACCTGGTCCATTTGGGGACTCACTGTCACTCGATTTATAATTATTATCAGAGTCTCTTGATGGCAATAGACATCACAAAGACGTAGACACACTGGCTCCAGCGCACTGACAATTTAATTTATTTCCACTTATTGGACTGATTCTGTTTTGTGTCTGAAACCTGGTACACAAACGGCTTTGTTCGGACCACGCGTTTCTACCTACCGCTAACAATAATTGTCTTCTGAGAAAGGTCACCTTACGTTCTTCTTTCGTTCGGATCATGTAACTAATCGTTACAGTGCAAGTTATTGGTTAGAACACTGGGACAGACTAGCGTTGGATATCATTAAAATGTGTATTCCAAAACTGTTTGTGGGCATTTGACTAACTAAAATTACTTATAAAGTAAAGAACAAAGATACTGATATGTCTGATGGAGAAAAACAAGATAGTATTTAAGAAGATGAAGTACCAACTCCAACGAAAACTATGGATGGACTGGGAAAAATTAAGAAGATTTGTTGAAGCAAAAAACATCTATCTTTAGATACTAGCTGTCGTGTAGTCCTCGTTTATATTTGGGTATTAACCTGTGATCAAATGTATAGTGACATTTATTTTGGTTGCGTTGTGTAAAAATATTTCAGTTCTAAATTAACCACAGGTTCTGAGAAACTACAGACATAAAATATGAAAATAAAGTAAAAGCTAAATTAAAAGCATCTGAAACCAGCTTGAAATAAAAAAAAAAGTAAATTTATTATAATGATATATAAACATCTATGTACACA
>CM063511.1:113602904-113647904 GCA_032207245.1 Pardosa pseudoannulata
TAAAAGTGCGAATATTCGCGTGTAAATCAACCATTTCCGTGATAAAATATCCTGCCATTCACTTCACTCTTGAAAAGGTTTTATCGCGTATTGAAAGCGACATCCAGTTTGTTCTCTATCAGACTATGCAAATATCTGTCGGAAAAAGGCTCGGAAATTCCGAGAGAAATGTCTGTAGGTTAAATAACTGGTGTGACATTTAGCAAACTAGCGTTAGATTCTAATATTTATAGACACTTTCTAAGAGATATATTTAAAATCCAAGCGTGAGGCATTTCCTTTTTATGCGTTTCTTTGATGATATCCTCATTTCTGTGTAGCTCACCTTTAAGAAGAAATTTTATTGAGGAAAAGGTCCATGTTATTCACGAAACACTTCTTAGATTACCACTGAAAAAAATGTACTTTAAAGAAACTTTTATTTATTCCAGTATATTTTAAGTGATAAATGAGAGAATTTGCGAAAATGTTTGTTGTGTCATTAGTTCTGTTGCCAATAAAAACCTCTTTAACTATACGTTATGCTAGACTTGGGGATGAAAAAGGTCGTTCGTTTTGTTAAAAAAAATGACGAATTTAAAGTAGCATATACTTTTGTGGGCGTAGAATATTTTGTTCTAAATCCCCATCATCTATAACAGGGAATGTTTGAAATCCTGACAAAACTCGGAATCGATGCATTTTGCAAAGTACCGGTTTTATATATAGATATATACATATTTTAAAATAAATTCTTTTCCAATGCAAATTTCTTTTCAATAAAAGCTATAATTCAATAAATATTTGTAACTCACAGATTATGATAAAATTCGATATCCGGTGTTTTCGGGCTTATATAATACATAAGGGCTAAATTGTTTAATTGTCCGTAGTCTTTGAAACGAAACCTTATATTTTTGATTTCCAAAATTATTTCAAGAAAATGTGATATAAAAGTTTCTCACATGTTTGATAAGATAAACTAATGTGCATCTCATTTGTAATTATTATCTGGTACATATGATGACATGGGAATAGTTTTCCTCTAAAGTCCTGTAATTTTGAACATTTTCAGTATTATACTGTCTATGTAATAAAAGTGCGAATATTCGCAAGTAAATCAACTATTTCCGCGATAAAATATCCTGCCATTCACTTCAATCTTGAAAAGGTTTTATCGCGTATTGAAAGCGACATCCAGTTTGTTCCCTATCAGACTATGCAAATATCTGTCGGAAAAGGCCTCGGAAATTCCGAGAGAAATGGCTGTAGGTTATGTAAGTGGTGTGACATTTAGCAAACTATCGTTAGATTCTAATATTTATAGACACTTTCTAAGAGATATATTTAAAATCCAAGCGTGAGGCATTTCCTTTTTATGCGTTTCTTTGATGATATTCTCATTTCTGTGTAGCTCACATTTAATAAGGAATTTTATGGACGAAAACATCCATGTTATTCACGAAACACTTCTTAGATTACCACTGAAAAAAAATGTACTTCAAAGAAACTTTTGTTTATTCCGGTATATTTTAAATGATAAATGAGAGAATTTGCGAAAATGTTTGCTGTGTCATTAGTTCTGTTGCCAATAAAAACCTCTTTAACTATACGTTATGCCAGACGTGGGGATGAAAAAGGTCGTTTTTTTTGTTAAAAAAATGACGGATTTAAAGTAGCATATACTTTCGTGGGCGTAGAATATTTTGTTCTAAATCACCATAATCTATAACAGGGAATGTTTGAAATCCTGACAAAACTCGGAATCGATGCATTTTGCAAAGTACCGGTTTTATATATAGATATATACATATTTTAAAATAAATTCTTTTCCAATGCAAATTTCTTTTCAATAAAAGCTATAATTCAATAAATATTTGTAACTCACAATTTATGATAAAATTCGATATCCAGTGTTTTCGGGCTTATATAATACATAAGGGAGCTAAATTGTTTTAATTTCCGACTAGTCTTTCAAGAATAAGTTTGTATATTTAATTGATAAAAAGATAAATTTATCTCTCTTAGATGTAAAAATTATATTCAATGTCATAGGCATAAAAGACATAATTTTATTTTTTCAGCCGAATGCTCTCAGTATAATACTGTATGCAAGGAATTCCCAGACAATCTGATATTCCGATCTCTATAAGGATAGCGTAAAAAGCGAAATCTATCCAGTTCCTATCAGAATTCTATGAATAAAAGATGTCTAATATGTGTGATTTGAAATTTTAGATATAAGATGGTTATGTTTACATCTATGTATTTTTATAGATTCAATATATTTAATAAAAAATAATCATTTTTTACCGTGTCATTTCATTTATCCTTTAAGGAATATTTTACGAAAAATCCATGTTATTCACGAAAACTTCTTAGATTACCTGAAAAAAAAACTTCAAAAAAACTTTTATTATATTATTTATCATCGAGAGTGATTGATGTTAGTTTGGTAAAAAATAAATGAGAGTCACAATATAAATGTATGTGTGTAAGCGTCGTGCACTGAGGTCGTTTGTTGAACCTTGTTGTGACGTCATTTAAAGTAGCTTGCGGAAATTTTGTTCTAAATCCTCTAAAATAAACGAAGGTTTAAAATAGCAAATCAAGTAACATTTTTTTTAAAAATTAAAAAATACATTTTTAAATAAATTCTTTTCATGATTTCTATTATTTTCAAAATCGCTATGATAAAATTCGATATCCTCGTAGTTTAATAATAATTGTTTAATTGTCTGTAGTCTTTGAAACGAAGCCTTATATTTTTGATTTTCCAATTATTTCAAGAAAATGTGGTTTAAAAGTTTCGCACGTGTTTGATAAGACAAAATAATCTGCATCTCATTTGTAATTATTATCTGGTACGCATGATGACATGGGAATAGTTTTCCTCTAAAGTCTCGTAATTTTGAATATTTTCAGTATTATACTGACTATGTAATAAAAGTGCGAATATTCGCGTGTAAATCAACTATTTCCGTGATAAAATATCCTGCCATTCACTTCACTCTTGAAAAGGTTTTATCGCGTATTGAAAGCGACATCCAGTTTGTTCTCTATCAGACTATGCAAATATCTGTCGGAAAAAGGCTCGGAAATTCCGAGAGAAATGTCTGTAGGTTAAATAACTGGTGTGACATTTAGCAAACTAGCGTTAGATTCTAATATTTATAGACACTTTCTAAAAGATATATTTAAAATCCAAGAGTGAGGTATTTACCGTTTTATGCGTTTCTTTGATGATATCCTCATTTCTGTATAGCTCACCTTTAATAAGGAATTTTATGGACGAAAATATCCATGTTATTCACGAAACACTTCTTAGATTACCACTGAAAAAAAATGTACTTCAAAGAAACTTTTGTTTATTCCGGTATATTTTAAATGATAAATGAGAGAATTTGCGAAAATGTTTGTTGTGTCATTAGTTCTGTTGCCAATAAAAACCTCTTTAACTATACGTTATGCCAGACGTGGGGATGAAAAAGGTCGTTCGTTTTGTTGAAAAAATGACGGATTTAAAGTAGCATATACTTTCGTGGGCGTAGAATATTTTGTTCTAAATCCCCATCATCTATAACAGGGAATGTTTGAAATCCTGACAAAACTCGGAATCGATGCATTTTGCAAAGTACCGGTTTTATATATAGATATATACATATTTTAAAATAAATTCTTTTCCAATGCAAATTTCTTTTCAATAAAAGCTATAATTCAATAAATATTTGTAACTCACAGATTATGATAAAATTCGATATCCAGTGTTTTCGGGCTTATATAAAACATAAGGGAGCTAAAGTGTACAATATACAAATAATAATTATTGGTATATTTTATTGAAAAAAGATACATTGGTACTTTATCTCTTTATTTGCATACACATGCCTATACCAGTTTTTTGGCTCTTCAGTAAATAAGGCAATTTGTCGCAACGTCACGAACTACTATAATGCCCTTCCCATTCATTTTCATGTTTACTACAGCCAATAGACAAAAAATAAACTGCCCTTCCGCTTGAAACTAAACCCAGAATTGTCATAATTTGAGAATTTGCCCTACTGCGTGAAATCGCCTTATATGAAAACCAGTCATAGCTTTACCATGGTATTGAACATTTGTTTCATCTCCACATAATATATTCATATATTTTTCAAATGCCATTAAATGTAAATGAAAAATAATAGCTTATTATTTTCTCCAACAGATATTGTTGCGTACATCAATGGTTTTAATATTTTTTATAAAAATATTATCGTTTGTCATTAGCTCAATTTTAATTTTTCTTATTGTAAAAATAATGTTACGTTGGCCTAGTGTTTGAGAAAGAAATTAATACTTATGAACACATGGACAAATATGTCTTGATTAAATGAATTTATACAATTAAATAAATGCCTAAGGAATACAACTGGAATCAACTTGTCATTTGTCATTTATCGAAGACTGCTCTCGAGTCGGCGCGGCCCTAAAAACAATTTGGTGATGATTTTTCTCAAAAGGTCTATCCCGCAAGCCGCGGATGCCAGCAGCGTTCATCTTCTTCTCTCCTCTGGTCACAATCTTGCCCTCTAAAAAATCAGACTGCCTCACGGAGAATAAGAGATTTGAAAAAAAATTTTTAATTTTACAACTCCTCTTCAACCTCCACTCAAAATACGTGTTCTGCAAAGATCGGTCGATTTACTTGAAAAATTGAAATAAAAAATAAGTATCTAACGTGTTCTGCAAAGATCGGTCGATTTACTTAAAAATTGGAAAAAGAATTTACCAAGTATCTAACGAGTTCTACTTATTTTTTATTTTAATTTTTCAAGTAAATCGACCGATCTTTGCAGAACACGTATTTTGAGTGGAGGTTGAAGAGGAGTTGTAAAATTGAAAATTTTTTTTCAAATCTCTTATTTTAAATTAATTTTACAATTTACACTAAATCACAAATTTGTGATGAAAATCACACTCAGTTTATTTAATTTGTGATTAAGTGAATGTTTCAGTCTATTTAGTATGAATGTTATGTGTTTCCTTTGTGTTTTCTTTGTTAATTCAATTAGATTTAAAATATTCAATTTTTGTAAAATTTTTCCTCAAAATGTTGTTTTTGTTTATGTATCAATTTGTTGAGTTACGATCCCCTCGCCAGATTTCAAAAGCCACGCTGCAAGCACGCCACGCACGCAAGCTGCAAGCACGCCAATTTCGCCAAATGTGGTTGAAGCACCAACAAGATCCATGATTAGAAACAGGAGAGTGGGCTAAGAAGAGGAGTTGAAAAAACAGGGGTACATTTCACAGCGGCGGGGGTCAGAATCCATCAAAACCAACGGACCTTTCTATTGGTTGGGAAAAGTCCACAGTTTCGTTCTAGTTCAAACCGGTCCTGTCGTGGTATGTCTATGACGATGACTCACGGGAAGAGGTAAAAAAAGCTGAACCGAATGTAAGTTATTGTTACACTTATGTGATGTGGCAGCTTTTGAAAAGAAAGAATAATAAGCTTTTCTGATAAGATTGGAGTATTGTAAGATAACGGAAAACATATATAAGAAATTAATAAACAAGATCGTATGGTGCTTCATGTCATATTTTTATGAAACCGTCTATATCATGCAGTATTTGAATAAGAAAACAAAATATGTAATCCATATTTAAAAGAACTTTTACACATAAAATATATACATATCCCAAATAATATATGTATACTCTCTATAAATATGAAAACCAGTCATAGCTTTTGGCCGCTGGGCATTTCCATCCATTTCCTTCAAATTCAATCACACTTCTAAGAAAAGCTGAAAAAATCTAAAAATATATATCAAGATTCACCAGAGAATTTCTTCCTGTGAAATCAATTTATTTTTATACAGTCTGTTGAACAATTTATCATACACTTCTATAATTCTCAACTTGCCACTAGCAGCTTATCACGTAATGCAGAAGTTTGTTTTATATATTATTTTAAAATATTCAATTTCAAACATTAAAAGATCATTTCACGTTTCATTCGAGGAACAGGTAAAATATTTTTATCCGAAGAAATTTCAAAATACGCGTCACAACTAACTGCGAAAACAAACTATGTTCCTTAGGCTATTCGACATCAGCAGTTTAGTAAGTTCACATTTCAATTTCAATTTCATTGAATTTCAAATTCGAACCAATGAATTTCAAAGAGGCTTTAATTTGAATAAATACGTAGTTCAAAGCCCAGCGCCAAACACAGAAATTTGCGAACGCTGCTTCATTCTGTTGTTATACTCCAGAGTCAAGAATTGTGCGATCAATTTAAATGAATCCCTTTGTAATCAAGAAGCAATTATCAATAATATTCTATTGGATGATGTTAAAATTATGAACTTCCATTTCATATATCGTTAGAAATATGATCGATAATGGCTGGAAAACAACGTAAATTTAATTTGGATAGTGTAGTTGTTCCAATTATAATAAATCCTAAAATATAGTCAGTCTATTCATATCATGCGAACTTATAATGAAATTTTAATTTTACGCCTTGTTCTAAACCATGTCTGGAAATATAATTTATACTTATCTTTCTGTAATCCAAGATTATGTATTAATTTATGGATCATATTTATTCCTATGTTGTTTAATTTATTTTGAACTGAATTAATAATTATTTAAATAAAATAGTGAAATTCATACGGAGGTATTATATAAACAAAACCATCCATAATGTTTCACCTTATTTGTATGTATACATTTTTAAGCCAAATATTACGACAAATTTTCGGTTTGGTCCATCTAGACCATTGGTTCTTAACGTGGCGGTGGACTATGCTGATGGACAATGAACTTGTTTGGGGAGGCAGGAACGATGGAAGCATGTTTTGGCTTTTAAACTTAATTTAACACGTTGACTGTCAGACGCATTTTCGATGGTTTGCCTAGGGCGCCTAAGTAAACTTTTCATTATGCGATGCATATTATACTGAAATATTATTTGCAGCAGATAAAATGAGTTATAAAATCATGCTTGAAGCAGTTTTCGTGGTAGGGGGGGAGTCACCGTTAACCCCCATTACAGTCAACGTGTTAGGTACTTTTATTTTTTACTGCGTCACCGGTAGAATCTACGGTGCTGTAGCCAAGTCGAGTTCCGGTCATCAGTGACCCCCATGGCAGTCAACGTGTTAAAAATACCAAATTAATTTATTACATTAATTAACTAACTTACGCGACTGTACTAGGACAGTAATTTTTATTCCCTATGCTCTTATGTGTGAAATGGGCTTACATTCAGAGAAATATATTTATTTAGCAACATTCGATTAAGTGTTGCATGAGTTTGTCTCAGTATCAATAATTTGGTGTGCAACTCTTAAACATTTTGCCTCTTATAATTAAGTCCGCTTCCTTTCCTATACTTTAAATTACGGGATTTTTACAAATTGAGGTGCTGGGCGTTAAACATATCACCGCTAAGTAAGGGGTCGTCAGCTTAAAAAAGGTTGAGAATCACTCATCTAGGCCATACCACTACAATCGTTTCAGGACCATAACCACCGTTTACAACAGAAGAGTCGAAATCCTCCTTTTTCATAATAGTTAATTATAATAAAAATTTAAATACTATTGCAAATTATCTATATCTATTTTATTTGCATATCTATCAAGGAATCAAAAAGTAGAAATGAATGAAAACGTCCATCAAGTGTATTCAAAATTGTTCATTAAAAATTTAAAAATAAGCAGATACAAAATCGATAAGGACTAAAAAATAATGAAATGATTTAGACTGGAGGAATTTTTAACAACTTTTTTAAGACAGGGCTCCAATTTTGTTAGTATCATTCGTAAATCTTTATATCCAGTGATGTTTCTCTTCCTAAATAGTCAACGCGCTACTACACTGAGCCCAGATTCAGCCAAATTCGATGAAGGAAATGCAATTAAAATTTCTGCTCTCTAGCCCAAGAGTGGTCAAATGGTGGAGAGTGAAGTCACGAAATTTATTGTTGTAATTTACTATAATAAATAGTAATTTATAATAATGAATTACCATTGATTATGGTAAGTATAATATTGTTTGATTGATTTATTGATTATATTTATAGATATGATGTATATTTTTATAGATATATGTACTCACAGCGCCCCTTGACTGCCGTAACGCCTTTCATTTGCCTATGAACAAGCTACCGCCTCCCTGGATGACTTCAGCTCCCTCTGGTACCTCGCCTGTTTGGAATCTATTATGTAAAATAGTTTAGCTGAAAACGTTATAGTTAGTAATAGTTGAAATAGATATCTTCGCATAAAATCTACGGTCTTTTAGTAACTATTTATAAGTTTATCCTCAATCTCAACTGAATTTACCTAACTGTTGGAGACACCATAGAAAACGAATCAAAATATCGTTGCCAAAAATTACTGTTTTTAACCGAACGGTATCATTTTTAACCCCTTAACATGCACTCTCGAGTTAACTGGAGCCCGCTAAACTGGCCAAACTGTGAACGCTCGAGATAATTCGAGCTGCGTTGTACTGTATGTTGCTATAATATTTTACATTCGAATGCAATCGAGAATTGAAAATAACAATGTGAAAGAAATAAAAAAGAAAAAAAATCGTTTTATTGATATTTTTCTTTTACATGGGTTTGTAAGCTATAACTTATCTCTTGTTTATATCTCTACCTTGTTTCAAAATATATCACACAAAAGAAAATTTTGATTAATTTTATAAATACTAGTATTGTTGTTATTTATCCTTTAAAAGTATAAATAAGTATCTTACTTATAATAATGTTTATTATGAAATGAGTTTGGTTTTGGAGTGCTATGGTCTACTTTTTGCAACACGAGGGCTAATGAGACCGGGACCTACTGCTTAAAGCTGATTCCGAGCGGCTACGAACATCCATGCCATAGTGGGTTTCGAACACACGAACTCCGGTTCCGAAGACCAGCACCCTAACCGTTCGGCCATCGCTCGGCTTCTGAAACGGGAATTCGAAAAGAAAGATAAAAAAGTCGATGTGCGTGTAATATTACAATATTCGACTATTTTCTGCAATGTTATCAAAATCCAAAATTGCAATAAAAATGTTGATTATTTATGTATTTTTGTAATTTTTTTTCTCAGGCCTTTTTAAAAAATAAAATGTGTATTAAGGGGTTAGGTAGTCCTCTAAGTCGTAAGTAAAGGTGAGATAATGAGACAAAAAAAATAATAAGAGATTTGAAAAAAAAATTTTCAATTTTACAACTCCTCTTCAACCTCCACTCAAAATACAGTTTCTTTTAAGTCAAAGAGTTTTTTGCTGGATGAGATCCCGCCTACCATCCTCTTATTTTAAATTAATTTTACAATTTACACTAAATCACAAATTTGTGAAGAAAATCACACTCAGTTTATTTAATTTGTGATTAAGTGAATGTTTCAGTCTATTTAGTATGAATGTTATGTGTTTCCTTTGTGTTTTCTTTGTTAATTCAATTAGATTTTAAATATTCAATTTTTGTAAAATTTTTCCTCAAAATGTTGTTTTTGTTTATGTATCAATTTGTTGAGTTACGATCCCCTCGCCAGATTTCAAACGCCACGCTGCAAGCACGCCACGCACGCAAGCTGCAAGCACGCCAAATTCGCCAAATGTGGTTGAAGCACCAACAAGATCCATGATTAGAAACAGGAGAGTGGGCTAAGAAGAGGAGTTGAAAAAACAGGACTAGGCATACGACTTGAATAGCATAAAGAACAATTGTAGATGACTGGAAGACTGTTTTACTTAAATCTTATGTATGATTAAATACTACAAAAATACTTACACAAATCATTTCTAATTGTAGAAGAATAATTTCAATTGTATATAATAAAGCAACTAATCCGGAGAATGTCAAACAGTATATAATGTGATACGTAGCCCTTAAACTATTTCTCTTAGATCAGTAGAAACCTTAATGGGGAAATAGATTTTGTTCTATATCATTTCAGTTATTTGCTTACAAGCATTAGTAAAATTTTTAATTTTCCAGAATTGTAAAATACCCTATGAGGCAGGTAAAAAATGGTTTGTTTTTTGGCTGAGAATCATCTGGTACACGCTCAATAATTTGTTTATCTTCATATTCCTCTAGAGTCTCCCGATACTGTGAATGCAGTTTATAATCACCTTGAATTCATTTAGTCAAACCATGTAATTATGCATAAAAAACAAACACGCAAACGAACAAACTTCTTAAATTTCAAAGTTATATAATTTAAACGCTAGATACTTATTAGTCCGTGAAATAGACTGCTAGACTTTTATGAAGATAATTTCTTGTTAATACCAGGGATAAAATTATCATTGCACTAAAAAACAATCGATAATTAAATTTAAAATGATCACATATGTACCTAATCTATTATTTAATCCAAATATAAAAGAAAATTATTTATGTAATGTCTAAGTTCAATGATAAAAAGTATGAAAATAATGGAGACGATATTTAAATCGTTTAAAAAAAGAAATTATTAAATGAGATGCTTAAAAGAATGACGTCATAATGCTAGAAAAAATGTTATTTTTACATATTTATTATATGATGAATTGATTAATTTAATTTATGGTTGGTCTCACCAAAGTCGTTTAACGGCTAACTGCAATTAATCTCTGTTTAAACGGAGAATTGCGTCTCACCATTGATTGGAGCCACGGATTAACCGTGGTTAGCGGTTAAACGACTTTGGTGAGACCGGCCCTTAACCGACTGCTCTTAACCGGGGAAAGTAGGGCTCGAAATTATGGCATTAAACTCTCGAAAAGGGGAGAAGGGGTGAATTTCGAACTTTTTAAAGACGACAGTATTTTTCGCTGTGATACGAAGCATATTTATACAAATTTATTTAAGAATCGGATCGATATTTTAGGTGAGGATAAACTTTTCTCGCTTTGAATTTTCCTAACATCAACTTATCAAGAATCCAATATGGATGGCTGTATCCATTCCAGGTCCAACCGCTTCACAAATTTGAGGACAGACGGACAGATAAGTTAGGATATTATTATATAGGGGATTAATGAGGGGGATAAATAGTATCTTCTTGAATCTTTTACACAAAACATTTAGGTAGTGTTATATGCAGAACTTTATCTCTTTACACGTGCTTGGACCAATAAATTCTGTTACTAGTAGCATGAACTCTGAAATAAACCTGAGAATTCTGAATAAGTCAATATTTATTACACTAATTGAATATTACTGAGAAGCTGCACACCAATTCTGAATGATTAGACAACTTGACATACTGCGTGGCCATCAATAAAGCAAAAGCTTATAACCTCTGACGTCTGTTCTCTATTCAAAGTAATGACTTCAATTCAATAAAATCTTTTTGGTATAAATGATATGCCAGAAGTCCTTATTTTGGGAACATTTAACTTACCTTAGACAAATAACTTCTTCGTATTAGGGAGAAGAGAAATTACCTATGTAATATCATAAAGTCTTATCGAGAGAGGAAAGAAAAGTGATTAACGAAAATACAGAAAAGGTAGTCCTAGGACATGCTGAATCTTAAAGATTTAAATTTGTTTTAACACGTTGACGGACACTTGCGTCTATAGCCGTCAAAGCAAAGTTCTCTATGTGACATGATGGCAATAGTCGTCCAAAACGAAACGGTCATTTTTAGACACTACGAATATAGTGGCACAAATTTGCATTTACCGGCATACAAGTAGAAGCCTAGTGTCATGTTTTAGAAACAATTTTTTAGGTTGAATTTCATTTTTCACCTGTTATACGACTTGCAGCTTCAGTATGCACGTGGTTGTGAAGGGAGTAGTGCGGTCGAGTTTTCTCTTGAATATATTTTTTTGTCATTTATTTATTTTTGTTTGATTATGAATTAACATTTCGTGTAAAACTCCCAAAAATACTTTGTTGCACCAAAAAAATTGCTTCTTTGAGTCCTTCACGTTTTTAAACTTTTGCTGTTTTAGCCACCTATGTCCCATTACTTAATGTCTAGAGTCCACCAGAGCCATGGCGGTTATAACCGCAACCTAATTAAAGGTGCTGAATTAATTAAAATTAAGTTTATTTAAGTAGAAAGAATAAAACTATACTTCTAATATTCTAAAAATGACAAAAACATATAGTGTTAGTTTCGAACTTCACTTGTTCCTGCTGTCTGTCAATGTGTTAAAATATTAGTGTTTGGAGACTTTTTTACTGAAGACTATATAATTTTATTTTGGATTTTTACTAAGCCTATCTAAATATATTCAGATGCACTAAAGCTTTTTCATGTATTCCTTTCAGCTCTTTGGAATGTTTAAATCTAATTTGAACTTATTAAACAATTGAACAATAACTCAATGAAAAACTTGAAACAACACTTAAATGGGTATCTAACATATGCAAGTCTGCTTTTTATTTAGTATACTTTGAACAGATTATTGTAGTAATATTTGAATTGGTTCATAATTTCATTATTGACATATATTTCAGCGTAACAGAACAAGATGAGAAATTTCATATAAGTTGTCCCATTATTACTGGATCTTGTACCAATATTTTATACCAGGCCTGTTGAGATAACACAAAGAACAAGACACCAGATACAAACAAGCGAACACTTATCCTTTTGTTGAATTTTTATTTACAGAACTATTTTTGATGAAGAACAATTCTCATGTGGCGTAATGTGGAGCCTCAATCTGATAAGGAAAATGGTGAAACAAATAAAACGATTCTCAAGTTTTCAATATGGCTTCTCAATATGATGAAAATGGTGAAGCAAATAAAACAATTCTCAAGTTTTCAATATGGCTTCTCAATATGATGAAAATGGTGAAGCAAATAAAACAATTCTCAAGTGGTCAATATGGCTTCTCAATCTGATAAGGAAAATGGTGAAGCAAATAAAACAATTCTCAAGTGGTCAATATGGCGTCTCAATATGATGAGGAAAATGGTGGAGCAACTCCCTGCCTCCGATGATGCTATGCTGTTCACTCTGTCTTGGCCTGCTTTCTCTCTGAAGGGGCCTCCAAATCTACCGAACAAGTCCGATGACCACTGTTGCCAGGGCCAAAGACGACTGACCCGCGTTAGCAACCCCTCTTGTCCAATGGGGTCGAAGGAGGGTCACTGACATCACTTTCGTCCTTCGATCAGTCTCTCGGGCTGACGTTGTTCCGTAGTGTAACTCATTGTTACACTGGAACAATTCTGTAATGAACCAATTATTTTTATTATTCCGAACTTTTGAACTTTTTGAGGCGAATCTCACTTTTTAACTTACATAACTGTTAACTTCCAACAGACAAACCATCCGAAAATGTTAAAATTAGCGTTCTTAGCTCAGACAAATATGCACAATATGCTCTTTTAAATTTTCTCGGATTTAGAGTTAAACACATTTCTGAAATGACACTAATCTCGGACACCATCTTGATTTTTGTCCTATAGTATGCTAATCTAACACCTGTTTCTCAATCAAAATTAAAAGCGTTATACTGAAAATTTCATTTCATTATTCGGTCATTCAACCGTGTACTTTATTTCTCTTATTTTTTTAATCCACGATGGTTGTGTAGGGGGAACGAATTGCCTTAATTTGAATAAAATCGCTGAAATGGCTGAAAAAAATTGCCCCGAATAAAAAAAGTAAGATGTAAGCTTTTTATCCATGATTTGTATTTTTTTCTTTGGTCGAGTGATTTTTAATCTATTTTTTAAAACGGTTGCCATTTAATACTGCCGAAACATGACAACGATTTTCTCAGTTTAAAAAGTTTTCCGTTTCTATGACTTCAGCTTCTTGAGCTTATTTTTTTTTCTCCCATTTGTACAAAATTGCTTTCGATTGCTGGCTGTCGTGTTTGTCATGGAATCGTGAGAGAATTTTTTCGATAATGTTATGAATAAGATGACATTATAATGGAAAAAGAATAAAAATGACTAAAGGCTTTAAAAGTTTAAAATGTTAAGGTTACTGCGGAGTTTCGAAATTAATTTATTTTTGTATCTATTGAAAAATCTTATAAAGTAATACCTACTACATATTTGTACCTACTATCTACTGTAGTAAAGGAATACCTACTATAATAAAGTAATATTCCAACACATAACTTACCTTATATTTCCAAATTATGAAATAAAATATGTTAATTTTAATGGAGTTAATTCTCTGGTGCGAAATATTGAGAAGGGAAATAAAAATGTAAATCTACATAAAGAGGACTGACTAAGTTACAAAAAAATATTTCAAATAAAGCATATTCATCTTCAAATCACAATGGAGATAGTAAGTTGAAAGAATTATACACTATAAATTCCAGTATACCCATTTCTAGAGTTAAACAATTTTCCTACTTTAACGACATTAAACCAAACACATTTTATGCACAGATATGCCATAGCTGATTCTAGGACGTGAAATGTTGTTACTGATTACGGATTGTCTAGCAAATCCAGGCAATCTCCATAAATCCAAAAATACACAAAAAAGCACAACTGTCAGTCAAAATCCATATATCATGTAATTGTCTCTCAATTTGATACGCGTATTACAAGCACTTCTTGATAGCAATAAGCTCTGATCTAAAAACCGAAAAAATGTCGGAATTCCTTTTTTTAAATTCCACAGAACCAGTACTAGTTGGAATGTATACACCACTTCCAGAAATTTCCTCATCATCTCTGCTATCATCAGTGTATATCTTCAAAGAATATTGTAGGATCTCATTTACAGTCTCCATGGCTAATTGCTTGATAAAAGCCTGATTCTCAATATTTTTCTTTACACTAGTCAAAAGAGTCTCATGTAGGTAAATCCCACCAAATTTCGATGATGCTTCCAGATGATATAGAGAATGAGGTTCTACATTTGTAGAGGGAAATCCAAGAGTTTTAGAATAAAAGAAGGAGCTAAGCTTCTTCTATCGTTGGCTATTGGTCCAAGTATGAAGGTAAACAGAGGTTTTAGGTTGATCATCGTAACTGAAGCGCTATGTAAAATATGAAAGTAGTAAAGGGAAGATGAAACTTTTGCAGAGACAAATGAACAAACTCTTTCTTTCTCCGAGTATTAAGTACTCCGAACCTCTCAAGATGTCAATTCTCTGACTGGAAGGAAAGATGTCAAGGCAGTTTACTCTGGGATGAACCTACCTTTTTAATTTAACTCATATTTTAAAATTTATTTTGAGTCTTTCAAGTAATACCATCGTTTATGTAATGTAATTTTTTTATTTGTAATATAGAGTATGCATAAAAATAAATGGTGCAGATGTTTTGTACGACATCCATATTCCAGTATATATATTTCTTCTAGAGTCAACTTGGCAACTTTCCTACTTTAAATTCATTGAACCAAACAGTTATTATGCACAGAAATGCCATATCTGATTCTAGGATGTGAAATATTAAAGTAGTAAAGGGAAGACGAAATTTTTGCAAGGACAAAAGGGCAAACTTTTCTTCCTCCGAGCGGCATTAAGTACTCCGAGCTTCTCAAAATGTCAATTATCCTACTTGAAGGAAAGAAAAAAAGACCGTTTTCTTTGGGATGAAGCTATTTTTAAAATTTTACTCATAATTTAAAATTTATATTGAGACTTTCATGTAATATAATTTTTAATGTAACATAATTTTGGTAAAAAGGTACGACTTTGGTGTTTTGACTATATTTTTTAGCGTCAATAAAGCCAACTTCCTATTTAAGATGGCTTATATAAGCATTCATAAAAGTAATAAAAATACAATAAAAAGTATAAGTTATAAGTTTTAAAATAATAAAAAACACAGTATAGATAAAATTTATACAAAGATTGTACCAAATTTTTAAATTTGCAAACGCATGGAGAACAATTTTTAAAATTTTCAAAATCTTACTGCAATTTTACAGAATATAGGGGTACCTACTTTATAAAAGCAGTAAAAATACAATAAAAAGCATAAACTGTAAATATTAAAATATTTAAAAAAGTGCACACAAGTTTTATACACAATTTCAGTCTGAAAAGCTCTTAAGTTGCTATATGTGTGAAAACTCATATACTTGCAGAAAAAAATATAACCTCAAATTCCTCGGACACCCTAAACTTCAGTGACGCTGTAATTTTTTATTTGTAATATAAAGTATGGATAAAAATAAATGGTACATCGTTGGTACATTTTCTGGATTTGTCGAACTTTTGTATGCGTTTTTTTCTTTCTGTTTATTATTAAATTTATTACGTTTAAATAAGATGCAATTTTGTTTCTGTTTTTGCCATAATCACAAATAAATATATATATTTTTTAAGTTTCCTTCAATAACGAATCATCTTAATACTAAAGAATCAAGTACAAAAAATTACAGTATATCTAATTGCAGATATTTCTGATTCACAGATCCAAGGGATATTTTTGGAAAGGAAATTCTGCCCTGCGTATTAGGGGGAATGCACGGAGAATACGAATGCTGGGGCATAGAGAAAGCAAACAGAAAGACAGAACGAAGGAGTTGCAGCAACACGTAAAGCTGAAGTTGAAAGATTATTTTGTCGGGATTTTCTGGTTTAATATATTTCTTTTCTGAGAGCAGGGGTAGTTTTGAGGTATCTTTAAGGGAATCAATCTACATATGTTTAGGCATTAATATATAACGCAGAATTTTTTTTTCATATCCGCAAATACTTAGCGATCAAAGCACGATAGTATGGTTTTTGATTTGGAGAGCTACGGTGTACTGTTTTGTTCACGAAGACTAATGAGACCGGAATATGCTGCTAAAAGCCATTTCCGAATAACTACGATCATCCCTGCCAACAGCAAGATTCAAACCCATGAACTCTAGTATTAAAGAGCAGCTTTCTACCATTCAGATATCGTTCGGTCAAAGTACGTCAGTATTTGATCAAATTCTGACGTAGGCACATCATGACTTCTTTGTATCAAAGAACAAAGCTCTATCATTCGGCCATCCTTCGTTCAAAGCACGTTATTATTTCAGAAAATTCTGACGTAGACACCTCCTGACTACTTCGTACTAAAGAGCCGCTCTCTGCCAGTCGGCCAAAGAACGTTAGTACTTCAAAAATTTCTGACTTAGACACCTCATGACTTCTTTGTATACTTACAAAATTATATACAATATTTTAAATTTTAATTGCATGATGCGTCATTATAATTATGACTCATTTTTTATCTTACTATGTACAAAAAAGTAAAATTAAATAAAAATAAACTGTGAATGAGGCTAAAAAGTCCCTTAAAACGTTTAGCCTTGTTCTTAGCTCTCTTGTCTATATATATACTTTTCAATTTTTCAATTTTAATTGCGTGATACGTCATCATAATCATGTTGCATCTGCTATCTTACTCTAAATAAGAAAGAAAAAAATAAGTACCATTCTTCTATAAAACGTCTATCCTCGTTCGTAACTCTCTTGTCTACATATATACTTTACAACTTTTAAATTTTAATTGTATGATGCGACGTACATATCATGGTACATCTTCCATGTTATGCCGTTTAAACGAAGAAAAACAAGTAAGATGCTCCCATAAAACGTTTAGGGTCGTTTGCATCTCTCTTGCCTACGTATATACTTTACAATTTTTACATTTTAATTGTGTGATGCGTCATCATAATCATGGCGCATCTTTCATGTTACTTCGTACAAGGAAGTAAAAATAAGTATCACTCTCTCTTAAAACGTTTAACCTCGTTCACAGATCTCTTGACTACGTATATAGTTTTCAATTTCTAAATTTTTATTGCAGAACGTTTTATCATAATCATAACGTACCTTCCATGTTACTCCATATAAGGAAGTAAAAATAAATACCCTGATCCCTTAAAATGTTTAACCTCGTTTGCAGCACTCTCCCCCATGTATAGATAAAGTGCATTTTTGCAAACAAATACGAGTGCTGACTACAGCTCAACTTTTCGTTGGCAAAACATTGCTTGTTTTCATTGTATCTTATGAGCTTCGATATGGATCACGTATACAACAAAACTAAATTTTATTTAAGGGAAGGGAAAGGAAACATCAGAAACTGGCCAAGTAATTCAAAATAGATTTTTTTTGCACTTACAAAAGTATATATATGTATATATTTAAAATTAGACACTTTACATAGTATTATTAAGTATCATAATTAAAGTATAACTACTTTTATTATGTTAACAGGCACAATTAACTATTACATAAATAACAATCTAATAAAAATGGCAAAACCTGATCATTTTAAGGACAAAAAATAATTACATTTATAAGTACAGTACTTCTTACAAAAGCATAGAAAATCCATTAAAATATGAAAAAAATAACTTAGTAAAAATAAAAAAAAAATTCTTAGAGCATAATAATTTTATATTATTTATTACATTACAGTAAGGTTAACGTTTTATTACCATTCTGAAAATGTTTGCCGGCATGAGTCCAGTCTCTCCTTGTCAAAGCTTTTATCCAAAGCATTCGCAATGTAAGATCTTTACGAAAGAAATAAAATCCAATATTTTCACCTTCTTTGAAACGCTTAGTACAGCCATACGTACAACAGCTTGTTACCAGCTAGCAACGTTACGTTGGGCCAACGTTGTACTGCATACGTTGGGCCAACGTTGATATGACATGTTGGCCAACCGTTAGCCAACGGTTGGTTAATGGTTGGGGTTGTTTACATATTGCCAACGTAATACTACGGTGAGCCAACGTAATACTACGATGGGAAAACGGAATGCCAACGTTTATTATTTCTGTTTATTATTTTGTTATAGTGTATAATATAGAATGGGCATGTACTATTACTTTGAAATAAGATGATGTTTTTATAACATGTCATTTTTAAATTTTGCAAGAGTTGAAAAATAGAAAATAGATATAAAAAAAGAATGAGATAGGTTATTTTAGTCCACACCACACATTTCATATAATACTTACTCTGCGGCAATCCATTTATTCCTTTGAAATCTATATTAATTTTCTTAATGATACAAACTGTTTCTTAAATAAGAAAAACGAAAATTCCCCTTCTGAGAGCTAAAAATAGATAACTGAAGAAAAGCACAACACAACAGAGGTTAAACAAATATATATATATATATATATATATATATATATATATATATATATATATATATATATATATATATATTTCAGTTATTTTTCTTTTATTTACAATTTTTTTTATTTAAATTCGGCCACCATTTCCATCTACCAAAGTTCTCTACATTTTCTCTGGATTCAATTTCATGGCATCTGAAACACAAATAAGTAACTTGAGAAGTATATATTATAAAATGTTTTAATGTTACCACAAACATTTCCTTTTATCCTTTTAAATTTTTAAAATGATTCAAAGATGATTTGAATATGTAAAAAAAACGGCAAACATAATTACATCTAATAAATAAAATTAAGTTATAAAGTAAACAAGTTTCATAACAACTATGATAAAGTGAAATACATAATATTTACATATAATCATTATACAACTTTATTAATATTATTAAGAAAATGCACAATTGACTTAAATTTTGCTATTTTCTTAAATCTGTACTAAAGAAGTGTAATAAAAGATATTAAAGATCAAAGTGTACTAAAACACTGTGTATATACTTTTGTAAATGGTATGTTACTATTAAAAACACAAAAGAGAAACTACAGTTCAGATAGCCAAATATCGTTTTCTTCAGGAATAAATTAATAATAATGAGGGTATATATGATAGAACACAAAAATATCAAGAGAACTTACCTTGCAAATTTGAAATCCTGCAGCGATGGCCCGTTAACCCTAAAGATGGCGGTTGATACACAACTTTCTCTTTTGGCGGAGCTTCTGCACATGCTCGTAGATATAGGCGGTTACTTTTATATTTCTTAGCCAATGGTATGCCGATATTTGTGCAAGAGGCGTAAACAGAAAATCACTTTCTCTATAGAATGTGATGTATACATGTATCTAATGAATATTCAGTATCAATAACATTATCTATAAAACAAGATTGCTTTACTCGACAATTAGCTCCAAAGTAACACGAGACGATGGCAGTCTGAGATCTTTCTCCCACTCTTAAGAATTGAAAGCATTATTTAGCCACAATGTGCTCTATTACAGTAACTCATTTCCACGCTAGAACCCATCATATTTGAAGTAAGAGGCTTATTTGGGTGCTAATGGAAATGGTTACCTTCCACTCAAACGTCCACTCAATCGATTAGCATTTTATGATCGGGGTATCGAATCTTTCAATTGTTACATAGTTGCGTAATTCTGTGAAATAATTGAAACCGGTTTGATTAACAGGGTATTTGGGTGTATCATTTAAAGTAAGATACAATATAAATACTATTATTTTATTGATTTCCCACAGGATGTTAATAAAATCTTTCTATATTATAAATTTAATTTGAATTAATTAGAGTATGTTAGGATTTCCAAAATGTTTCTTAAACTTTTTAATACATTTGACTTCATCAGTTATCATAAAACTATGTAACACTTCAAGAGCTAACCATCTCACTTTTTTTGAATCCATTACCAGTTTGTTTGTATGCAAGATATTTTTTCATAAGTGTTACATGTTTTGCATAGGTTACACATGTTATATACGCTTATATATAACATGTGATACACATGTGATACATGCTATACACATGTAACACTTGAGGAGCTAACCATCTTACAACCTTTTTAAAATCCTTTACCATTTTGTTTGCATGCATGATATTTTTCATAAGTGTTACATGCTTTACATAAGTTACACATGTTATATAAACGAGTGTTACACTTTCTACACAAGTTCTGCTTAGTAGTGTTAAAGGATGGAAATAATATTGTTATTTTAGAAAAGTCACTAGAGTAATATTTTACTAATTTATTATTATTTGCGTCATTTCGTTACTTTCCATTACATTTTAAGCTTAAAATTTAAAAACCATTCTAGTGTAAATAGTTTGAGCATCCATCTTTAAGTGGTTGATCCTGAATCGGCAAAATACATACGCAGCTGCCTGTGTACCTGTGTTTGTGTGTTCAAATGCCACTAAGGTTATATTTGTACTAGCATTTCAGAATGAATTTTAATCAATAGTTTCCAGTGTATTTACCCTTCTTGTTACAAAAAAATTATCATATTTCTCAGAAACAAATAAGTACAAATGAATACAAATTTAATTAGACTAATCTTCAATTAACTCCCATCACCTCCACAGCTATTTAAATATATGTATATATATATATATATATCTATACATGCCGAACTATGGCCGAATGGTTAGGGTGCTGTCCTCAGGAACTGGAGCTTGTGGGAATTCTCGAATCCCACTGTGGCGTGGATGTACGTAGCCGTTCGGAATAGACTTTAAGCTGTAGGTCCCGGGAACATTAACCTTCGTGTTGCAAAGAATAGACCGTATCGCTCCTAGCCCAAACCAAATTATCTCTATATATAATAATTTTATGTATGTGTGCGAGTGTGTTTGTATATTTGCTATATATTCTGAATTCGCTTGACGAGATTTGGTATAATTATTTAGGCAAAATCTGACACAGGTTAGCCAGGTCAAATTGTTTGGAGGTTTAGGGGCTGTGGAGAAACTTGTGAATCAAAATTGGCTTAGGCAACTGTTTTGTCTACATTTGGTCTATTTCAATTCCTACTATTAGTTCAAACTCTCCACATATATATATATATTTATTTATCTTGTTCAAATTTTTGATCTTTAATAAAATACTTTTTATTCATCCACTCAAGTTGAAATAATTTTTTAAAATTTGTAATGGATGACACTTAATGTTAATACTGATTTTGCAAATATTAATTCAATAATTTAATTTAATTAATTAATTTCCACCAGTCACTGTGAGCTTTGGCAATAATGGTGTTCACAGAATCGAACCGATATCAGTGCGATTCTTCGCCAAATGCAGCTACGGTACTTCTGAACGAAGAATGCTACCATTAATACTATCATGGTCATTAACAGTACATAAGATTCAATCTAGCACTATAGATTATGCAATAATGCATATAAGACGAAAACTCTTCGCAACAGGTCAAGCATATGTCGTCTTGAGTCGTATGAAATCATTAGATGGACTATTAACACATTGTATGCGGTACACATACTAGTACGTTTTCTGACGATTGATACTTGAGCGCGGGTCACGAATTAGTACTAACCAACATGGTTTGTTTGTGGGTGCAAAAATAACGGTATATACAGGAAAACGAAGCCGAATGTTCTTGTCTACTACATAGATTCTGGAAATATTTAGACAAATAAAAACTAGTTTTTACATTATTAGTTTTATGATTGCTCTTTTCATTTTTTATAATGTAAAAATGTTTATATATAACATAATTCGAAAAAATTAAAATTATATACTACTATTTCTATTTGATTTTTCATATTTACTATACTATTATAAATTTATCCACTAAAAAATATATTTTTTGTTTACAAAAATCTTATGGTTGTTATTTATATATTTCTATTTATATATTTGTTTATATATTTCAATATAAAATACGAAAAGTTGGTTAAAAATTAAATAATTTTCGATCTATGGAGATTTAACTGAATAATTTAAATTACTCACAAAGCGCCTGCTCCCGGTACAATTCCTTTGAAAAATGTACCCGCACACAATGTGTTAACTGAAGAACTGGACTGCTCGAAACTCACTGGAAAAATTTCTTGCAGTAATGAAGCATAACCAGAGATCGGTAGAATAAGACTACCATCAACTTCATAGATTAGAAACGAAAAAAAAGCGAGTAAACAGTAACAAACAAAAATAATAGCCCAACACCATATATAAAAAGGAAAATGGAAAATTACAATGAAATTCGCTCTCTATTTTGCCTCTTATTATTGTGATTCTGTCATACGTGTGTACATATTTATATAAACTGTAATTATTTAATAAAAAGTAACGAAAATAAAATTTTTCTGTGTTGACCTAAATAGGAATTGACTTTAATTTTTTTATATATTAATTGTTTACTTACATGCTGAAATAATTACATTCTTATAAAATGGCTTAACTAATCAGATAATGTTTAAAATGTTCATTAAAATAATAAAAGTTTTAAGGCTTTTTGATAAAATTTACTTGAAAAATTATTGAATTTTAAATAAATGTCTTTCTTTCTCTTTAACTTCAATTTCGCCATATTTAAAAAACGAAAATCTAATTCGTTGGTGTCTACGAACCGTTTGTGAGTTTGTGGGTACGAAACCCACTGTGACATGGCTGTTGAAATCTGTTTTAAGCAGTAGGACCCGGTTTTATTCAGATTATCATATATTTAATTTGGTATTATCTGTCTTAGATGAGACCCAATTATAGGACGAATTTGATTTTATACTTTATTCTTCATAAACAAAAAAGTAATAAGATGGATTAAGTTCAGATGATCATCTGTTTAATTTGGTATTATCTGTCTTAGATGAGACCCAATTATAGGACGAATTTGATTTTATACTTTATTCTTCATAAACAAAAAAGTAATAAGATGTATTAAATTCAGATGATCATCTATTCACTCTTTACAGTTTATATTTTGTAAATTGTAACCATTACACCATAAAGCTGTATTTCACTATGTAAAAGCAAAAATTAAAACTATAAAAAAAAAAACATTTCAACATTCTATTTCTCCTTATTACAGTAGCACAAAGTTAATTATTTTGTGCGTATTTGAGTAAGAGCAATAATTTTCTATTTGATGATCTTAATAGAAGTTCTTGAAATAATGAAAATAAGACCATACTGCTTAGTATATATGTTCCGTAGAGAAGGAATATCCTTTCGCAATATATAAATTAATTACTTGTCTGTATTCTTGAGCTATAGACTTTATGGTAGATAAAACTTTAAGAGACCTTTCAGATTATTCATGCATGAAATACTATTATAGCAGAATAGTTTAAGTTGCAAGGAGTGAAATTCATTCGTGATTAGAATGAATATTAAAGGATAACGGCTGAACAGTTACTGGAGTTCAGAATAAGAATCTGGGATTTTAAAACTCCGTTGTGGGTTCCCTTAGAATTAGTACTCAAATAGCAGCGTTCCACAGCGGATCATTTTATCTGATGGTCTAATTTCCATATAAAGCTTTCATTAAAAATTTGCCTTTAGTATTGCTATAGTTAAAGGAAGGTTACAGAGTATAATAATGAAGACTAGGGGCATTTGAATAAGTGCAGCAGTAATATATTTTTACGTAACTGACCACACTCATATTACTATTAAACAAATTCAGAAAGGAAACTTAAAGCTCTCACAAAGAAATAAATCCCTGTAACAGAAAACCAATAGGTATCAACGATGGCCGAATGGTTATGACACTGACCTTCGGATCCGGAGTTCATGGGTTCGAGTTCTACGGTGGCATGGATGTTCGTAGCCTTTCGGAATCGGATTTAAGCAGTACATCCCGGTCTCATTAACACTCGTGTTGCAAAAAAGTAGAGCGTAGAGCTCCCAACCAACCAATAGATATCAAAGTAGGTAAGTTTGTAGTAGGTAAGATGGATTAAACTCAGATGATCATCAGTTTAATTTGGTTTCATCTGTCTCAGATGAGAACCAATTATAAGACGAATTTGATTTCATATTTTATTCTTCATAAACAAAAAAGTAATAAGATGGATTAAGTTCAGATGATCATCTGTTTAGTTGGGTCTCATCTGAGACAGATGAGATCAAATTATAGGAAGAATTTGATTTCCTACTTTATTCTTCATAAACAAAAAAGTAGTAAAATGGATTAAACTCAGATGATCATCTGTTTAATTTGATCTCATCTGTCTCAGAGGAGACCCAGTTTTAGGAGGAATTTGATTTCGTACTTTATTCTTCATATACAAAAAAGTAGTAAGATGGATTAAACTCAGATGATCATCTGTTGAATTTGGTCTCATCTGTCTCAGGTAGGACCCAATTATAAGGCGAATTTGATTTCATATTTTATTCTTCATAAACAAAAAAGTAATAAGATGGATTAATTTCAAATGATGATTTGTTTAATTGGGTCTCATCTGTTTCAGATGAGACCAAATTATAGGACGAATTTGATTTCATACTTTATTCTTCACAAACAAAAATGTAGTAAGATGGATTAAATTCAGATGATCATCTATTCACTCTTTACAGTTTACAATTTGTAAAATAATCATTACACCACAAAGCTGCATTTCAGTATCTAAAAGCATAAAATTAAAACGATAAAAAAGAAAACATTTCAACATTCTACTTCTTATTATTACAGTAGCACAAAGGGAAATATTTTGTGCGTATTTAATTAAGAGCAATAATTTTCTATCTGATGATATTTATAGAAATTCTTGAAATAATGAAAATAAGACCATACTACTTAGATTATATCTCCACTAGAGAAGGAATATCCTTTCGCAATAGTTAAATTAATTACTTGTCTGTATTCTTGAACTATAGACTTTATGGTTGATAAAACTTTAAGAGAACTTTCAGATTATTCATGCATAAAATACTATTATAGCAGAATAGTTTAAGTTGCAAGGAGTGAAATTCATTCGTGATTAGAATGAATATTAAAGGATAACGGCTGAACAGTTACTGGAGTTCAGAATAAGAATCTGGGATTTTAAAACTCCGTTGTGGGTTCCCTTAGAATTAGTACTCAAATAGCAGCTTTCCATAGCGGATCATTTTATCTGGTGGTCTAATTTCCATATAAAGCTTTCATTAAAAATTTGTCTTTAGTATTTATATGGTTAAAGGAAGGTTACAGAGTATAATAATGACGACGAAGGTGATTTGAATAAGTGCAGCATTTATAATTCTTTAGGTAATTGACCACACTCATATTACTATTTAAAAAATTGAGAAAGACAGCTTAAAGCTCTCCCAAAGAAATAAATTCCTGTAACTGAAGTCAACAGGTGTCAACGATGGCCGAATGGTTATAACACTGACCTTCGGATCCGGAGATCATGGGTTCGATTCCCACTGTGGCATGCACGTTCGTAGCGTTTTGGAATCGGCTTTAAGCAGTACGTACCGGTCTCATTAACCCTCGTGTTGCAAAAAAGTAGACCGTAGGGCTCCCAACTAACCAATTGATATCAAAGTAGGTAAGTTTGTAGTAGGTAAGATGGATTAAACGCAGATGATCATCTGTTTAATTTGGTTTCATCTGTCTGAGATGAGACTCAATTATAAGACGAATTTGATTTCATATTTTATTCTTCATAAACAAAATGTAATAAGATGGATTAAGTTCAGATGATCATCTATTTAATTGGGTCTCATCTGAGACAGATGAGACTAAATTATAGGATGAATTTGATTTCATACTTCATTCTTCTTAAACAAAAATGTAGTAAGATGGATGAAACTCAGATGATCACCTATTCACTCTTTACAGTTTACATTTTGTAAAATAATCATTACACCACAAAGCTGCATTTCAGTATGTATGAGCATAAAATTAAAATGATAATAAAGAAAATATTTCAACATTTTACTTCTCATATTACAGTAGCACAAAGGGAAATATTTTGTGCTTACTTGATTAAGAGCAATAATTTTCTATCTGATAACCTTAATAGAAGTTCTTCAAATAATGAAAATAAGACCACTAGATTAATAAGACTACTTAGATTATATCTTTAGTTGAGAAGGAATATCCCTTCGCAATACATAAATTAATTACCTGTCTGTATTCTTGCGCTACAGACTTTATGGTAGATAAAACTTTAAGAGACCTTTCGTATTATTCATGCATGAAATACTATTATACCAGAATAGTTTAAGTTGCAAGGAGTGAAATTCATTCGTTATTAGAATGAATATTAAAAGATAACGGCTGAACAGTTACTGGAGTTCAGAATAAGAATCTGGGATTTTAAAACTCCGTTGTGGGTTCCCTTAGAATTAGTACTCAAATAGCAGCGTTCCACAGCGGATCATTTTATCTGATGGTCTAATTTCTATATAAAGCTTTCATTAAAAATTTGTCTTAGTATTGCTATGGTTAAAGGAAGGTTACAGAGTATAATAATTATTACGACGGTAATTTGAATAAGTGCAGCATTAATAAATCTTTAGGTAACTGACTACATTCATTTTACTATTTAACAAATTCAGAAAGATAACTTAAAGCTCTCAAAAAGAAATAAATCCCTGTAACTGAAATCAATAGGTATCAAAGTAAGTTTTAAGTAAGTAGTTGTTGAAAGCTGGCCGATTGGTTAGGGCGCTGATCGTCGGTACCGGAGTTCGTGGGTTCGAATCCCACTATGGCATGGATGTTCGTAGCCGTTCGGAATTGGCTTTAAGCAGAAGATCCCGGTCTCATTAGCCCTCGTGTACAAAACAGTAGACCCTAGCGCTCTAAACCAAACCAAGTAAGTATGGATTTATTAACCCCTTCACGCTCGGGTTATTTTCGCAAAAATGTAACTAAAAACATCGGGTTTTTTATTCTACATTTGAAATGTACTAAATATAAAAATGGGTAAAAACAAAACAAAAAATGTGGATGTGTAGCTGCATCATATGTCTCGTTATTTGCAAAATGTAAATATTTTTTTATTAGCACGTATTTTCTATATGACATGGTTTTTGCAAAAAATAGTCGAAATACAACTCTTTTGGGATCAATATACTTTTTCTTACTGTTTATATGTAATGCTCATAGACATTACGATAGTGAAAAAAATACGCATCTCTGGCAGGCTTACTGTTACCAAACACACGTATCCCATTCCTTGTGATTAAATTTTTAATTATAATTTAATCTTGGTTACTTGATCTCGTTTTTTTGTATGCTCCGTGGTTTTTTTCGTCAGTTTGTAAATAATTTTAAAGTTTACGAAATCAAGAAGTATAAAAGGGGGCACTTTACGTTCACCTTTTGCCTGTTGTTTTTGCTTTTGTTATTGCCTGGTGATGCCTGTTGCTCGTCGTGTTTTTGCTCCAATATAGTTTTTTCCCATCAGGTAAATTACATAATGCCACACTTGCCAGAATGTTGAATTTGCAGCTTTAGTTTAGTATTATCTGCGAACTGTTTTGAATGTTTTGTTTAACTGTATTATTTACGTTGTTTTTGAGAAAGGCAATATAAACTTTGTTTTTGAACTTGCTGATCGTTCCTTTCAAACAGTTGCACACCACTTATCCTCTGCGCTTGAAGATGTCTTTGACCTCGTTATCTGTTCTTGTACAGAAAATAAATTTGTTTGCTCTACAATTTTTCCAACTAACGCATCATCAATAAAATAATCAAAAAATTGTATCGGCATAGTGAATGATGAAACTTAAGGATCAATTGCCGATTTTCCCATAAATTCAAATGGAGCTGAAGGGGGCGGGGCATCTGTACTTATCTTTATTTCTGCCCATTCATTTTATTCCTTCGCTTTGATTTTCTTCTTCTGTTTCCAAACTCGGAACTGAAGTCTAAGATCCACTATCTGAATTATCCAAGTTAAATTCCTCCAATTCACTGTCACTTTCCATTAGAACCCTTCAAAATCAAACATTTTATCAATATACATATACGCATATAAATAAAAAAACGCATTTTTCAGAAATTTTGAAGGAGTAAAAATGCTGGACATAAATACTTACAAAAGGTTTTGCAATGTTTTACAATAGTATATAACAAAGAAAACAATATCCACTAGTTGAAACAAATATTCAACAGCCTTTGGCCAGTGTGGATCGTTCATCTCTTGTGCAAACTAAGAACAAATTGAAACCGGCGAGCAGAGCTCGGGTTGATGCGATTTGGAAGCCGTGACTTGCGCGAGCACTATTCGTTCTAAAGCATTAAGTGGTTAAAGCACTGAGGTTATTAAAATATGACATAGTGGGTGACCGTTAAAAATTCAATATCAAGAACTTCATAGATAAGAAGCCTATATTATATTTTAAAATTACGGAAATAATACACAAAATAAATTAACAATGATTACATATGAACAGTATTACATTTTTTCCCAATGCGAGGGTAATTGCCTTTATTAGTATTGGCTTCTACAATGCTGTAGATTTTGCTGATCATTTTATTATGGGAGCCCTATATAGGCGGCCAACATTACTCCCTATTAGGGGACAACAACGATACATTCAAGCCTTACTCGGGAATCGAATCCAAACTCATCGGTGGAAGAACAATTCGCAAACCTATATACAATCTGGGCGTCCGAGAAGTTAAAGATTGACCTTTCACATTTAAAAAATAAGAGGCAATAAAAATAATCATTTTCCTGAATTTTTATCAATTTCAACTTTAAAATGATTTGAAGAAATCATTTTGTGCATATTTTCTTAGCAAGGGGAATTTACAAGCGAATTCAATCATGTCATTTACATTTAGTGTGCATGCTTAAAAACTATTTTTGCTTATAAAATACATGATAAGCCAGTATAAAACGTGTGTAAATCTCGCCAACTGAAATTAAAAATTTTGATCTCTGAAATATTTTCAGGTATAAAAGTTTAGAATATATATGAATAAAAAAATGAGTTTCATGAATTCTTAAATGCATACTTTATTCCTATCTTAGTCTGTTTTAACATTTTTGTCAACTAGTGTTGTAATAAATGGAGCTAAAGAATGCATATTCCCTTTAGATCTGACATACCCTATTTTTCGTCTTTGTTTTTTTTATCACCTTTGAAAGTTCAACTAATTTATTTTAAGATTCTGCTCAATAAATAAAAGTTTTGGATCTATAATGATAAACGGTTTTCATAAACTAAGATATTTAATTTTAAATATCGATTCATACCACATGATTAACAGTTTTCTTTCTTTGAGATTAATGACTCTACAAGGGAAAATTTGGGAATGGCATTTTGTCGATGTAAAAACTTATCACTTTAAAAAAACCCTGATTAATAGTTAATGTAAGTACATATTACAATTAAAAGAAGGAATTATATATATAAAAGTCAACACGCTTAGAAATAATAACAGATTGAGCTAGTTCATTTTAAATTTCTGTGTTCAAATTATCACCAACATGGCGAGTATTTTGGTGCTTAAACCTACTTAACAGTGGAACTCATTCTAATGTTATGCCAATCATTTTCCTAGCTCGATGACCATTGCATTGAACAAAACAGAATGTAAGATTACATGGGGTACCTGGGCTATTGGCCGAATCTTCATAGTGACGATGTTACAATCTTTCAAGGAGTGCTTCGTTTGATGTGGGAAATTTTAAGTTGCAATAGAGTTATTAGAGATGAAGTCTTTAAAATTATATACACGATAGTAAATTGATAGACTCTAATCTTTAGTAATAGTAATTTAAAATTCAATAAATAATAAAAGAGAGAATTAAAATAATCCAGATTAAATATTACACTGATGTTGTTGTTTTTGTTTCTCATGCCACTTGGACAAACCAAATATGAGTGAGCTTTCAGGGTTTCGTATTAAGGCCAAGGGGTGCGCTTTTCGTTTAAATGAGCACCATTATGGGGAAAGAACGACTCCGCTCAAGTAGATCCTTGTAATTTTGCAGCTGGGACCAAACAGAAGACCCTCAGACTCGGCCTACCACCCCAGAGGTATTGATTGATAACTTTGAGGACATTGTGACCACCAACATATTTTACGTTCCCCAGTCACCTTTAACGAACACGACAGACAGGTTCGTGTTCCGAACTCGCAATTTATTAATTACTAGATCGTTGCCTTTGCTGATTAAGCTACCGTGGCTCTATTAAGAGTTACTAAAATTATAGGTATGATAATAAAAGTGAAAACTGTACTACAATAATTAATTACGAATGTTTACAAGTTAAGATTACGTCAATAAAAAACACGGCACTGCATTAGTTAGGAATAATTATAAGTTACAAGCGAAAAAAGTTAGGATGATTTAAAAATTAGGACGATACTGTGCATGAATCGAGAGGATAGAAAAGTTAGATACGAAAATGATTTACGGAATTCTGACGGTAAAATGCCTTTTGGGATTTCTCGTTTCCCTATAATCATAAAAAGGGATTCCAGCAATTAATTCATTATAAAAATTATTAATTTTGTTATACAATTTAATGGAGTGCTTAATGCAAGTCCCCTTAACAGTTAAAGTATTTAAATCGTGTTTAATGGTACGAGGGCTGTCTTTTAAGTTTTTACAAAAATTAGGATGAAAAAGAATTTTCAAAGAACAAACTGTTTTGTTGCTTTTTTAAATATTTGCCTTTAAAATTTATACTCTTTTCCATTCGTTAAAGCAAATTCGAGTGTATTGCAGTCTGTGATATGCCAAGGGATGCCTCTATCTGACGATACGTGAAATGCCGATCATCTTCAATCTTCTTGCATACGACATCGATGTTCTTTGGAATCACCGATTTTGGTCATCCTTCATGAGATTCATTCCTGACCGCGACCACGATGAAATTCTGAAAACCAATTATAAACTGTCTTTTCAGATGATGCTTCACTACCAAAAATTTCACGAAGTTAAACTATATATTTTTTTCGAGTGAATCCTTTCTTAAACTTATAAAAAATCATGCAACGAAAACCTTACTGAGTTATCCCCATTTTTCACTCACTTGCTGCATTAAAGCATTATCTATAAACAAAATATCCAGACAGTTTCTAAGATTCCACTGATTCCAAAATAACGGAAATATAAATTTATAAATATCCTGAATATAAATTTCATTAGCGTCTTCTATTGGTTGTTTGTAAAAACTTAAAAGGCGAACTTCATATCATTTCATAAGCAGCATGAAGCTCTTGCTATTCCTCTAAGAATTTTATTCTGCATTCATTCAATAATATCTACATTATTGGGAAGCTTAAAAGACCAGACAGGTGCTACGTAAATTGAAGCGGAGAGTATTACTGTTTTATACAGTAATACTTTGTGAAAGAAAAATGAGTACCAAAAAGTATATGCATCGAAGTTGTATCACATGAGACTTATATTAACCTATTATTCAATGCAAGTAATAATTATTAGGTATAAATCTCCACCTATCTAAAATTTTAAAAAGCATCAAAAATATTACAGGGATTAAATTTCTAAAAAATGGAAAATAAAGTTTAAAAATTACATTTCAAATACTATAAATACTAAATAAAATAAACAACAACGTATAAAAGTAGATGGAGTTGCATCTTAGATCTATAATGTTTTTAATTTGAAAGTTTGAAATCAATATATGCAATAGTTTTTTATTTACAGTGCTCGTAAGTTGATAGAACATCGTTTTCTGTAAAATACATTTAAAGTTTTTACAGTGTTTTTTAAAAGCTATGATATTAAATGAAAATATTGTACAGTTTTACAAGCTTTAATTCGAATATTTCAATGGAGTTTGTTTTAAACGATTCTAACATGTTACAAATTTTTAAAAATGTAAAAAAAAAAAAAAAAAAAAAAAAAGAATTTTTGAAAATTTCATGGAGATGTGTCCATTTAAACTTCGTGCATTACGAAGATTAATGTCGTGTAGTCCTCGTTTTTATTTGAGTATTAACCTGTGATCAAATGTATAGTGCTGATTATTTTGATTGCGTTGTGTAAAAGTATTTTAGTACTAAATTTAACCACAGGTTCTGAGAAACTACAGACATAAATATGAAGATAAACTAAAAGCTAAATTAACAGCATCCGAAACTAGCTTAATATAAAAAAAGTAAATTTATTATAATATATATACATCTATGGACATATAAAACTGATGCTAATTTTCATAAAATAAGTTTTGTCAACATCTTCTAAATTAGTTCTGACAAATTTTTTAATACTTAAGTAATTTTGTAAATAGAGAGAGGACCTAATCTCAATTTCAAAATGTATGTAAAAGGGGGTACCTTTGGGGAGTAAAGATGGTGTGCCCGGAACACTGCTGGTTGATGGGTATCTATGGATATTTCGTCCGTCTGGTCCGGGGTTTCCTCCTGAGTGTTTGGGGTGCGGCCGTGCTATTTGATGTAGGAACACTTCCCGTCGGACTTGGCTGGACTCTCGAACTCGTTCCGTCGGACTTCTCTCCTCGTCTGGACTATCGAACACCTTCTGTCGGACTCTCTCCTAGTCTAGACTATCGAACACTTTTTGTCGGACTTCCGAACCTCTTCTGTCGGACTCCTCTCTTCGTTTCGACTAACAAACCTCTTCACCTTCTGTCGGACTCTCCTCTAGTCTCGACTATCGAACACCTTTTTTTGGGGACCTCCGAACATCTTCTCAATTTTTAGATTTTTCATATTTATTTATTTCAATCTTGTCCCCTCTTCCTTCTTATCGTTCAATCGGGATAGTTGTAAGAATCTCATTGGTCTGCTTAAACCCCGCCTTGAGACCGCCAACGTGAAAAACCTTATCCCTTCTAATTGGGCACTGTCCCTTAGGGACTCATAAATACTCCCCAAAGGTACATTCTTATTTAATTTCAAGTACGGAGACGGGATTCTAATCTGGGACTGGGATCAGAACCCCGTCCGAGACCACCGTACAAGACAACAATATCCGCAAAATGTAAATTTATGGTTCTCTGTCGTTTTACAAAGATGTGATGAGGTCAGATTTAGATCCCGAGCATTTTGTTTCTTGTACGATTGAATCAATTATATAACTGATATAAATCGCCTCATCACACTTAAGTGCATGCTTTCACGTGCATTGGAGGTAAAAATTATAACATCCTCAATTTTAGTTCATAAATTCTAGACTATATTCTAGATATGTTTTTTATCGGAAGTGCTTCCCAATCAGACATTAACCACACCACAGTTTTTTGCACGTCTGTGTAATAGTTTTCTACACTTGGACGTGCCATGACAATGGAATGTATTTGTTCTGCCTTACTGATCATGTATACATATTAGTTTCCACGTACTTTTAGAAACCTGAACACTATCCATAATTTCTGAATTTCTGAAATCTGTTATTTCTGAATTTATATGTATGTATAAATGTGGGCATTTATGCATATATATAATGTTATGTATAAATGCAATCAAAAAAATAAGTTTAAACTCTTGTGTATTTTGTCAGAAGAAAAAAAAATAGTCGCTTTCGCTGCAATTAAATTCAGCATAAAACTAATAAAAGTCAAAAGTTTGAAACTGTTCTGTCTGAAAAATTTATTTAAAAAAACAAACAACAGAAGACGTCACAAACACTGTTATAAATGTATTAAAATGAGTCTCTTGATGTAAATTATGAATATAAAAAAGCTCTCAAGTGTTAAAAGTAAAAAAAGGAGCTGTACATTAAAGCTAACGTCGTCAGAACAGGTCATATGCATTTGAATGCATAACATTTTCTTTCGCTTTTTAAGCTTTTCTGAATAAACCGAATCTAGTTCTTTTTTGGGCAAATTCCAAAACTCCGTAGAGATTTTTCTATCTATCAAAATGTTGGAGAGTGTTTCTGTATTACTCACTGGAATATAGAATAAATATAAAACCCATAAATAGGTAAATCAAAATATGCATAATTTATATAATTGATTATAGTGAAATAATGTTTAACTGAAATAATGGTAATACTTATGAACTGGGTAACCCTTGGCAAATTTGGCGAAATTACTTGTGATGTTTACTAAAACACAAAGGTATTCCAACAAACCATTGTATCCCTTGTCTTTTTTGGAGAATTTAATGGATTCAGAAAGTGCTATTGAAATAAAATTCTATACCTTTAATTAATTAACCAAAACCACTTAGAAACTGGACATTTATGTTTATGGTCAATTAATCCTTCAACAGTTTACAAAGCCAACAGCTCCAAATTATTAAAAAGCCATAGTATACCATTAAAGATTCACTACATCTAAGTTTTTTAAGCATTACGCACATTTAATATAAGAAAAGGGTTGCACAAGGAGAGATGGAAGAATATATAATATAAATTAAAATATAGATACAGATGGTTTGGAAGCGATAACAACAGGAAAAAAAATGTTAGGATACATTCTTAGAACTTTATCGCCAAGTTGAAGGGGGCACCCTATTCTGGTGTCAAACCTAGATATTTAAAGATTTTGTTGTAGCTTTTTTGGTGTTTGTATTTTTTTTGAAACACGAGATGTAACTTACAGACTTAATACCAGGCGTATGTATCGTTGTTGGACATGCTTGTTTTGGCGGGAGTATCCTGTTTTTATGTCAAACTAAAGTGATAAATGTTATTTTATCATACAGTATTACCATTTTGATGGAAAATGACATCAGTAACCAAGTTTTTTTGAATAAAGATATCTGATGTGGATTCTACAGGACTTTCTCTTGCGTCTATTATGTTATATCTTTTTTTTGTTTTGTATGACGTGTTAACATTAACATTTCTACTTTCTTTGTAATATAAGGTCGAAATTATAAACTATCCTACGACGTAAACTCAGATTGTTCCAAAAATATCAAATTTTCTGATGTAAATCCCTAAATTTTAAAATTGTTATTCTTAATTAGCGGACCAATTATAAAAAATAAATGAAAAGAGTATATCTTAATGTTTGCTTCAAGTAAAAATATTGATACCTTTTAAAGGAAAATTAAGAAAATGAATGATTAATTCTTTCATATGAACAGTTTCAATTAATCTATAAATAATCATCAAAGGATATAAAAGTGAAAGCAGGAGCAATAAAACTAGTCCTTATCTCAGACAAAACTAAATTTGATTGCTAAAAACTAAACCATCGATTTGTCCCCTTTGCAGGTATACTTTTGAAAGTATAGAACAATTGAAATATTTTGGCACGTTGATCTCAAGATATAATGATTTTAAATTGAAATAATAATAAAAGCTACGAAAGTCCAGTAGCTTGGGGTAGCACTTGATGCTCCCAAGATACAGGTCTAAATCTCGATTCTAGAGCTGGGCAAGCTTGACTTAGTCTTTCCTCCCTTCAAAGTGTAGACCAAGGGTAGGCAACGCGGCGCCCGCGGGCTCCATGTCGCCCCCGATCGATTTTTCATGCGCCCTCGCTGGACTAATGTAAATGTATGATAGCCAGAGAGATTTACTTACTCTTGTAAATCGGCGATATATAGCAAGTAGTCAGTTGAGTTTAAGATTGTGCATAGATTAGCAGTTTGCTAACCTTGAGCGTATCTAATAACACGCACGTATTTTTTGTTAGTGTGTGATCGTATTTCGAATATACCACGCGTAGACCGTGCATTTAAAACTACCAAGTAATCCGAAATAATTCTTTTCTTTCAAAACCCTTCATGGATAAATGTAAAAGAAAAAGAACATATTATTTTAACGATGAATGGGAACATCTGTATTGTATCATTGATTACAAAGGGAAGTGTATTTGTTTGTTGTGTAATAATAGTATTGAGATTCCCAAGAAAAGTAATATTGAATGACATTTTAAGACCGTTCGTACCAATTTTGATAGTGACTATCCAATGAACTCTGAAATTAGAAGAAAAAGAAGTATTTCTTTAAAATCTTCAATAACTAACCAAAGTTTTTTTACTAAACCACTGCAACAACATAAAGCAGCAACGATCGCGTCATATAAAATATCGCATTTGCTAGCTAAGAATAAAAAACCATTTACAGATGGAGAATTAGTAAAAGAAGCCCTGTTAGAAGCTGCTGATTCACTTTTTGAAGAATTTAAAAATAAAAAAGAAATAGTTTCAGCTCTAAACACGTTGCAATTATCAGCACGAACTGTTACTAGAAGAATTGAAGTAATTGCGGAGAATTTGGAGGCAAAATTAGTAAATGATATGGAAAATTGTATTTTCTTTTCGCTACAGATGGATGAATCGACAGACGTGACAAATATATCACAATTAGCAATTTGCGTGAAGATGGTATTTTCTGATTTTACAACAAAAGAAGAAATCCTTAAAGTTCTGCCATTAAAGGGAAGCACCAGAGGAGAAGATATCTTTTCTACTTTTAAAAAGTATATAACAGATGTAAAATTTTGTACAAAAGTTATCGTCATATACAACAGACGGGGCACCAGCGATTACTGGTAAGAAGAAAGGATTCATTGCCTTATGTAGACAGGATTCCTTATTCCCTAAATTTATTTCTTATCATTACCTCATACATCAGGAAATTTTATGCCCAAAAACAATCAGTTTTCAACACGTATTTACGATAGTAACAAAAATTATTAATTCCATAAGATCGGGAGCTATGAAACACAGATTGTTTAAATTACTTTTAGAACATGAGGACGTTCAGTTCACAGATCTTTTTTTACATACTGAAGTGAGGTGACTGAGCAGAAGTAAAATACTTGAGTGGTTTATCATGCTTTTGCCACAAATAAAGGAATTTATTTCATCAAGAGGCGAATTTTATGAGCAATTAGAAAATAAGGATTGGGTAATAGACCCCGGATTTCTGACAGATATAACGGCAAATTTGAATGAATTAAATTTAAAAATAGAAGGGAAAAATCAGCATATCGCTGACATGATTAGTGCAGTAAATGCATTCAAATGCAAGTTAGTGTTGTTGAAATCCCATCTATTGAAAAAATCATTATCATATTTCCCAAATATAAAATACACTGTTGAGAGTTTAAATTTGAATAATGAAAATTTTACTGCTACATCATATTTAAAAATTATAGATAAGCTAATAGAAGAGTTTTCTTCTAGATTTGAAGATTTTGCAGCATTAGAACCCGTTCTAAGATTTTTAATAAATCCATTCAATGTTACTGAAGATGATGTCCTTGAAATAGTTTCAGTGTATTTCGAGCTTCATAATATCGAAAACCTAGAATTAGAAATAATAAACTTGCAAAGTGATATTATTTTAAAAACGCATAGTAATGATAAAATGTTTTGGAACTTAGTCGATGAAAATAAGTATCCTATTTTAAGGAAATGTGCGATAAAAATTTATTCATATTGTGTAACAACATAGAATTGCGAGTCTTTGTTCTCAAATATGAAATATTTGAAATCAAAATACAGAACAAAGCTTAATGACTCACCTTTAGATAATTGTTTAAGGACCGGGAACTCTAAATATATCCCCAATTATAAGAAATTAGCTGAAAATATGGACACCCAAGTTTCACACTGAATTATATGCATCATTATGTATGACACCAACAAAATAAAGTTATAAAAAATCTGTTTTTTAATGCCTATTTATACCTGTTGATTATCTGTAAAAAATATGCGCCCTTGGTTATTTTCAAATTTAGTATTGTGCCCTTGAGGACAAACAGGTTGCCGACCCCTGGTGTAGACCAACAGTGGACTGACCAGTTTGGGAACTAAGCACTTATGGTTCAGCGTAAGACTGATCACTTAACCGGACATATGCTTCGCACCACAGGGTTCTTGGTCTGGAAAACGGAGATTGATCCGTAGTCAAGGCCCTGAATGGTCTGTAACGACGGGAAGTTTAGCTTACAGTTTGATAAAATCTTTATAGCCAATAGATGTTTTTATGAACTTAAAAATAAGCTTAAATCAAAAGTAATCAGCATAAATACCAAAGTGAACTTAGAGAAAACTTAAATAACGCCTACTGTTCCTTACGAAAGTAAGTATTGGGCTTTGAAAAAAAAGCAGAAATAATGATATCCGTATTTGAAAGAAAAATCCCAACTGAGATCTTTTCTTCAATTATATACAACTTTTGGAGAATTCTCTACAATCATGAAATTTACAATAAATATGTATAGCTCAGTCTGCAAAGACAACGCTCTCGTAAGTGGAGAGCTGCGGGTTTGGAGCCTGAGCCGGCCTAAGATCCGTTCTTTAAAGGTGACTCGGGCTCGTAAAATATGTTCATGGTCACAATATCCTCAAAGTTCTCAATCAATACCTTTGGGGGTGGCAGGCCGAGTCTCTGAGTCTTCTGCTTGGTCCCTGCTTTAAAATTACGAGGACCAATTTGAGCATAAGTCGTACTTTCATCCTTGAGATGCTCATCAAAGCGAAAGGCTCACCCTTTTGCCTTAATACGAAGTAGCCTCCGACTCAATCGAGCCTGGTTTGACCAAGTGGCATAAGACAACAACAATAACACAATAAATATGGAAAATATGGTGCAACCGATACTGTCATGGTTATAAAAGCAGTCAGGTGGTTTGGAAACACCTTTAGATATGTTGACGCATTCCCAGAAAAAAATAACCTTCTTTAGAATTGAGGGCACAAGGCGAAAAGGTAGGCCAACTACTAGTACCTAATAATATTGTACTTTAATAGATCGATTATGTCGAGATAAATAAGCAACCGATGGAGGGTTATTGAGCCATATAGAATCAGGTGGAGGAATCTTGGAAAGGTAGATCTGGTCTGTAACAGGTGAGTTCTTACGGAGAAAAAAGATTTCAGAATCTTATTACATTTAGAATGTTTCATTAACTAAAATGATAAACGGATAAACATCAAAAGAATAGAAGTTGAAGATTGTACTATTAATAGACCACCCCTCGACCGGCATAGTTGTTAGAGAATCTATCCGCTACAGAGGATTTTTTGTTTTTATTTGGAGTGCTACGGTCTACTTTTTGCAACACGAGGGCTAATGAGACTGGGACCTACAGCTTAAAGCCGATTCCGAACAGCTACAAACATCCATGCCAGTGTGGGATTCGAACTCACGAACTCCAGTACCGAAGGCCAGCACCTAACCATTCGGCCATCGTTCGGCCCGCTACAGAGGATGGTGTAGGTTCAAATATGGCGTAAGGATTGGCTGTTAATTTCCGCTATCTATCTTACGGAGTAAAATTGACCGCATATGTATTACTCCTATAATAAAATGGTTAATAAAAATCACTGCGTTATAGGAGTGAATTTTTAATAGGCAGGCATACTTCCGTTATTAAAAAAAGTGCCCCGCGTACCTTTTGCAGCTTTTTTTTGGCTTCCATTACCTTTACTATTAGTTAATTCCAATCATATAAATAAAATTGAGATGTTTTTGTTAAATTAATGAGTTTAAACCAACATAGAAAATATCATCAAAGCAAACCACTGCCAACTACTAACTATTATTTTTAATCAGATGTTTATTGATCTACTTGTCATACAGCTAAGAAACTTACTGCACGAAGTTTTTTTTAATAAAGATGGGTTTTTACTCACAATTTATTTTAAAACGTTTATGATTTTTCAAAATAACCTTTTCTCTCCTATTGTATTGTTTTTATCTTTTTGATCCACATAAAATCAGAGGAGTCGGAGTAGGAAACTTTTGTACGTATATAGATAATATCTAAGGGACTTCTTCTAGGTAGAAGAATTGAATTTCTCTAATTTGCAATAAACACTATCACTTATTACAGCTATTCATATTATTAATTTTTTCGATTTATTTTCAGACTAGATCAGATGATAATATGATTTAAGAATGATTCTAAAATTTTCGAACTTATTTCGTTAGCTTTCCTTTTATCAATTTTTTATTTTCTTTACCCTTGTTAACTTTTCTATTGCACTTTGGTCGGAATCTTTATTAAAACTCAGTTTTTTAAGCAAACATTAATTTAATGGCTTAACATATTTTTAGTTTCCAATTTCAGACTATAAAGTCAACGGATTTTTACTTCCACTGGGTTTTGAAACATGAATGATAAGAAGGTTGGGATTCTTGAAGTATTTAATGATCATTAGCTAAGCTGTGGTATCTCAGTTGGCAAAGACAACGATCTCTTAAATAGAAGGTTGCAGATTCAGAACTCGAAAGTATAAGATCCTTCCGAAGGATGGCCAATTGGTTACATCGCTGATTTTCGGTACCGGAGTTTGTGGGTTCAAATCCCACTGGGACATGGATGTTCTTAGCCATTCGGAATCGGCTTTAAACAGTAGGGTCCAGTCTCTTTAGCCCCCGTGTTGCAAAAAGTAAATGGTAGCACTTCAAACAAAACCCGCCAAGATACGCTGTGTTTGTGAAAGGTGAGTGGGGCACGTAAAATATGTTCGTGGTCACAATGTCCTAAGTTTTCAAACAGCACCTCTAGAGCTGGCAGACTAAGCCTATGGGTCTTCTGATTGGCCCTGCATCTAAATTACTAGGACCTACTTCAGTAAAAGTCGTACTTTCACCCTAGCGGTACTCAGTAAAACGAAAGGCCCATCCTTTTAACTTAATATGTGTATCGTATGACTCAATTCAAGCTTGGTTTGTGCAAGAGACATCAGAAATAACAACAATAACAACAAATGAGTTGTAGTGTACCAATTTGTCAAAAATTTGCCAAACATTTGCCGAAAATCCTCGTTTGATGTTGTTAATACTTTAAAGTACTAATTTTTGCAGCTGTGGATGGAAGTTCAAACTAGATTTAAAATACATTTATTACTATTAATTTACAACTAAATAAATTTATAGTAGTTAAATTTTTCCAAATTTCAAAAATTCATAGTTAAGATATAAGATTTTAAACTTCGGTGTTTATATCTTTTTTTAAGCTTTTTATCATAAATTAAATGAATCTTTTCAAAGATAAAAAAGATGGAGATGTTATTTATCTGAGAATAAAATTCTGTTGTTAAGATTTTATATTTTAAGAGCAAAAATGTTTTAGAAGTAAAGTAAATATCTATAATAACCAATAGAATAACTATTTACATACTTTCTTCTTGGTGTAAAGCGATACTTCAAACACAGTCTAGACATTTCAAATTTTTAGACACCCATTTCAATACGGTATAAAGTTCTGCATTTACTTGTTTATTATGTACAAATTCTTTTACAAGACATTGCATTTGTTTTTAAGCGAAAGATTTCGGGAGAGATTATATCTCTCCCATTTGAAACATAGACGTTTTAAAAAAAAGTAAATATCATTTACATAACTATGAAAATCATTGAAGTTTATTTCTGGCAACGTTTCACACTTTTAATGCAGAAAAAAGTGTAAAAGGGTTTTATGTATGCTAATATACATTTCACATCGTAAAATTTTAAAGCCGTAGAAAAAGAATCATGACTGTAACCGCATGCAAAGGATTCATAAGTTGTTTATCAGTATTATTTATTCGTACATATCAAATCTAATCTAGCTTTAAGGTGACGGTATACATTTGTAATATTACTTTTTAAATAAAGCTATTTTTCAAAACATTTTGTACATTTTTGAAAAAGAAGACAATAAATACTAAAGTTATTGCTAAATACCATATTTATATAAATGTAAATTTTTTTTTGTAGTTTAGCCCAAACGTCTAATAGTCTGTACAAAATTCTAATTTTTAAAATGAGCTACATCTAACAGAATTTTAAAATTAGAAAACATTGCAGACAATTATATGTTCTAATGTGAGTACTATATTAAAATTTTTAATTAAAAAAAAACAGCTCCCTGCAAAAATATATCATATTTTCCTTAATTCTTTTAGTTAATTTAATTAAATAAAGTTATAGAAAATTTATGAAATTTTTTCCAAGCATTAATGATGTTATAGATTTGGTGATAATATTTTAGAATATATTGATAAATAATCACATACGTTTCCTTTTCACTTTGGCCGAACGATTAGGACGCTGAACTTCCGAACCGGAACGTGGATTCAAAACCCACTGCGGCATGGATGTTCTTAGCTGTTTGGAATCAGCTTTAAATAGTAGGTGCAGTGTCTCATTAACCCTAATGTTGCAAAACAGTAGACTGTAGAGTTCCAAATTAAACGAAACCAAACCTTTTTCTTGGTTTATTCATTGGTTAAAATTAGTAAAATTCATAAGACGCTTCAGATTTTTCAGTTCGACAATGCTTAAATGCAGACTTAATATAGAGTGCATATTAATGCTCTTAAACGACTTTTTTCTTCTCAATAATTATTTGATACTTCTATTAAAAAATGTATTTCAATTGAAATAAGCATTTCTATTAAGGCATTCTTAAATTTTAAAATTGAGTTTCATGAAAATTATAAAATCTAAATATTTATATCTAAATATGTTCCTCCCTTCTCTATCATTATATCTTATAAAAACCACTTTATAATTACTTAAATTAAAGTGTTCAAGGAGCCTGCTTAATTATTTTACTTTTGTATGTGAATATTTTTTTTAAAATTCCTCATACTTTATTATTTTCATGTTATGTAATTTTTATGTTACGTTCTCGTGCTCGGGTAAAGTAAGTCAGCTCAAATTTTATATAAGACAGGTGTTAATTACATTACTCTGATGTTAATTTAAGTCACATTTGTAAGGAATGTGCACCCAAGACAATGTGTGCCTTTGATGATTTCGGCAGAATCGCCCCATTTGACTCCTTCCACTCGGCGTTTATTAGGAGACAAGTAAGAAGCCGGCCGGCAAAAGGGGGGCCGATAAGGATTTTCGGTGTCGTGGTTGTTTTCGCAGGGCCTCGGAGAAGGAGGATGTGCCCTTTTCGGCAGGGCTCAAGTTTCCAGACAACCTCCCCCCCCCCCGAAGAAGGGGGAGATCTGCAAGAGAGAGTTGGGGAGTCGAGATAGAGCCGGCGGACGAGAAACATCTCTCGGTGCTGATGTGAGAAAAGACAACGCTCGGTTTCTAAAATTCTGGCTAAGACTGGCTCTGAGACTCACTGGGATATTTGATTTTCTTTAATTTTGTTTTAATGTTGTGTAAATAAATTTTGTTTTGTCCGTCCAAGTTTCCGGAGAAATTATATTTAAGTAATGCATCCCAACGACAGTGCACGAACATACCTGCCCCAGTAAAGTAGGCGGGCAAATCCCACGCTAACGTAGCGCACCTAGAAAGAGGGTGTGTTACAATATTATTATTTTAATGTTTTAAAATAAACCTAATATTTCTTAAGAGTAATATTGTTTTCGTTAATCACACCTATAGCCAGAGTGTGATACAGAATGTTACATACGACTGATAACATTGCACAACAGCTTCAAAAATTCTGAAAACACCTGATTACAAACAACAAATAGCAAGAAAATATTCGTTTCACAGCTCACAAATATTAGTTTGGAGTCTACGCTAATTGACCAATATCAATCTTAATGACCTCTGCTATGTGGCAAAACTAGGACTCCAACTTAAATGTAAGTACCTTTTACACTTTTTATACTAGGTGTAGTATATTCTGGAAAATACTGGCTCTTCATACTTCTGGAAGTTTCTTGAGTACATAAAGATTTTTCATCTAAAGGCATTAAAATCACCAAATATACCGTGGAAGGGAGTGAGTCGCTAACTATGGAGGATACCACATTGTTACTTCAGAATATAATACCCATTAGCAAATTTCGTGGAATTACTGGCGCTGTTTACTAAACAAATATGCATAAACTAATTTCTCTTTTAGTTTTGAATGCCTAGAAAGGTACAGAAATAATGAAAAAGAATAAAACATTTGTATTCCAACAGAACATCAGTTGTCTCCGAAAAAAGGCAAAAATAGTAGAGCTCTGCTCTTTGGAACCGGAATTTTTGCAGGTTCGAATTTCACTGAGGTCATGGATTTTTGTAGCCCTTCGGAATTGGCATTAAGCAATAGGTGCCGGTCTCATTAGTCCTCGTGTGCAAAACAGTAGACCGTACCTCCAAACCAAACCCAAACCCAATCAATTTAGTTTAAAAAAAAGTAATAAAAATAAGAAAAGTATTTTCCGTTTTCTAGTTTTATTTTTAAACAATAGAAGACAAAAAAGTAATCAGGACAATACCTTTTTTCATTTTATTTGGGGCCTAATTAGGAATTTCTAATGGGTTTTATATCGGACTCTTTAACGTCTCTCGAAAACGCTACTAGTCGCCTAGTTTGTGACGTCACAATTCATGAACACACCAACAGCCTATGTTGTTTACATGGGAGAAGGCGACTTTTTAATTTGTTTCTGCTTAAAGAATCGCATGAATAGAATTTATTTTTATTATGTCTGACATTAAAAAGTCATATTTTAAATACTGTATTGTGTCACTCTGTACGAATACAACAACTAATTGTAATGAAAAGATTTTTTAGGGCTCGTAAGATCCCAGTAGACGTTAAACTTGGACTAAAGCTATGAAAAGAGATGAGAAATTAAACCCCAAATTATCATAAAAATCATCTCTTTTGATTTTTGAAGACTATTTTACTATAATTAAACCACTGCTTTATT
>CM063511.1:113652904-113662904 GCA_032207245.1 Pardosa pseudoannulata
ATATATATAATATTATATATATATATATATATATATATTTAAATATTGTATTATAAAAAACAGGCAAAATGTATGAAACTTTTTTGTTGAAAAAAGATTTACAAAGGTATTTGTAAGTAAAAAAAAATTGTCCTAAAATTAAGACTACGTCCAATCCTGATTATTTTTCTAAATTCGATATTGCATTGTACGCACATTCTTTTCTTATCTTTCAATAAAACCAGTTCACACACCTGTAAAAATAAAAAATGTCTATTCTACAGAAAACTGAGATTTTTTGCAAGATAAATTATTTTGCCTTCAATTCTGCAAGAAAAAATACAACAGTAAGCTTAAAAATGTAACGTTATTTGTTTTGTGACTGTTTCAAATTTTATCTATGAATCAGCTAATAATGTAAGTGATATATGTATATAAATTTTATATTAATACCGTTGTCCTATATAACACATATACATAAATAAATTAAAAATATTTTTAAAATTTTGGTTTTATATACATAGTTACAGATATTAATGATATAAAAGTTTTAAAAACTTAAATATTTAGTTTGTGGTACAATATAAACTGTGCAATAGTTGTAAATAAACATTATCAAGACTTTATCGGCTGGTTGACTTTTCATAGGCTTGTCATATATATATATATATATATATATATAAAGCAAAAATGGCAACTGATAAATGCTTTCTTTTCGATCCAGAAGCGTAACTACTGAGGCTATGGAATTTTAAAGCAAAATAATTTTTAATACAAATATTCTTCAAAGAGAAGAAATATTACTTCGAATTTGACAATTACACAGCGAATGAATTTAATGACTTAAAAACAAACAGTTAATAATGAATGCTCATAATTTACATTAGAAAGTCTTTCTAAACTGTAAACTAAAAAATAATGTCATGAAACGAAGCAAAAAGTTACAAATTCTTAAATGTCTAGCTTTTGAACTGTTTATCTAAAAACACATAAAGCATTTTGTTTTCATTTATATTTTTAAAATATCATATTTACAAAAGCAGTGAAGGATAATAGCGATGATTGTGTGAAAAAGTCTACTTGAAATGAGTTATATAAACATTTTTATATAGTAATTTTATGATAGACATTGACAGGTTAAATAAATAGTTTAGAAATACCAATAGTTTAGAAATTTATCAATTGAATAATTTTGTTAGAGCTACATTACTGGTGAATAAGTATGTCAGAAACTCGTTCTTTCCCCTTATATCCACTATTTAAACTTTAAAGATACTAAATGACACGAGAAAACTCTAATCTTTAGCTGCAATATATTTCTCGATTACTACCTTGACATGCAATGATGAATAATAAAACCAACTGATATCAACAACATTTAAAGTAGATCTCTCTGAAAACCTTTACTCGTCGGCAAAAAGTGATACATCGTAAATTATTCTACGTTTACGGAAACTCGAAATGTTATTTCCGCAGCATTAGAATTCTTGAGTGCTGTTTACGCATGACGAATTTTACAAATAGTCAGAGTTAGTTTTTTTTATTTTTTTTTTTTTTTTTTTTTTTTTTTTTTTTTTTTTTTTTTTTTTTTTTTTTTTTTTTTTTTTTGTTTTTTTTTGTTTATGTTTGTTTTTTTTTTTTTTTTTTTTTTTTTTTTTTTTTTTTTTTTTTTTTATTTTTTTTTTTTTTCGAAGGAGATGAATCGATTTCCCATTTCCGTTCTAAATATATGCAACTCAGTATCGCGATTTTGAAATGAAAATGAATGTTTGAATTAAATATTCAACTTAGCATTAATCACATAAAGCCCTCGGAGAAATATCGTTGTTTTTTAGCCATACTATTAGAAAAAAGAAAAGCATAAGTTTTTTGTAATGTACTTACAACGCAAACACCAGTTTCGTTCTCAAAGAGGAAACACAATAAAATTATAATACTTGGACTAAAATATATATTATGTACGCTAGTTATTTACAGATATTATTTCTTGATTAATATATGACATTCATTACTCGACATTCTTCAATGTACAAGAATTCATTAAAATGTTGGTTTTTTATACGTTATTCCTTAATCAAAAGATTATGAGACCCAAGGTAATAATTATGAATATTATTAAGTTTACCTCCAGTCATTACAGGGAAGCAGGTTGGGGCTGTGAACAGGCTGGACGTCGGTGCAGGCGGGCGGGTTCGGGAATAGATTCCTGGACCGGGCTCTCTGCCTTGCTTCGATGTCCAGCAACTCTTGAATCCCGACATCGACTCCTTTCTCAACTTTCTTTTCACCTAGGTTCAACGCCCCTTTTTTCTCTGTCCCAATCATTTGTTGGTGACATTTTCCGACATCTGCATCCCCTTCGGGTGTTCAGGTGGGCTCATTAAAATGGTCCCTTTGGTGAAAGTTGACATTATTGTTTAGCCGCTGCTCCCATATCTCACGGCTACATCCCTATCTGGGCTTGACCGTTACACTTGTGCCACTCCGTGAGCTATGACTCCTCCGGAGTGGTCCCCACTACAACTCGAAGTCAACAGTTGCACCTAAATTCTTCTTGGAAATTTAATCCACAGCTGTGAATGCACGTGGTGACCATCGTGGGAAAGTACATTGATACAGTTGAATTCATTATAAAACATAGTTTGAGTTTCAGATCATTTCGAACAAGAATAGCACCATGTTTACATACATCTACGTTTGACGTTACTTTCGAAGACTGCCCTCGTTGTTTCTCCTTGGCATTTATTATTTCCCTGTACTTTTCTGTCGGCATTTTCTAATTGCTTGCACGAGTTATCCTCGCAAAATATTAAGTTCAATTGTCCTTCTACTTACTTGATTGGACAACTCAATGTATTGTCAAAAAATCATAAAATGTCGATTAAAAAAAGCAAAATTATAAATTATAAAAAATAATAAAGGTTACTTGAAAACTTAGTAGATTTCTTACAGGTTTATAAACTACTTTAGATAAAAGGTTAAAATACATCCTGAGAAAATATAAAAAAATCTACAAGATACTGTTTTAACAGTTGGGGTGAAAAGTTCGTAGGCTAACATAGAAAAAAAAACTTTTTTTGATAAAATTTGATTTTATTATATAATGTTGTTGTCTTTAAGTCGATACAACGGTTATAGCGGTTATACAATATTTCGATACTATTTTTATGGTACTATTTGTCTTTAGCCTCAAAATAGGCCTCAATTTCGGAGATTACTTCGTCATCAGAGCTAAATTTCTTTGCAGTGAGCATTCTGTTGAGATCTGAGCACAGGAAAAAGTGACTGGGAGCCAAATCTGGAGAATAAGGGGGATGCGAAAGCAGTTCGAAGACCAATTCGTATAATTTTGTCATCTTTCCACTGACTTGTGACACGGTGTATTGTCTTGTTGAAACAGCACTTTCTTTTTCTTCAAATGAGACCGTTTTCGTACTTCAAGCTCTCCAGTAACGCTATGTATGGTTTTTCCCTTTTCAAGATAGTCGATGAATATTATAGCATGCGAATCCCAAAATACTGATGCCAAAACCTTGCCAGCAGACTGTTGCGTCTTTCCACGCTTTGGAGTTGGCTCCTCGCGTGCAGTCCATTTCGTTGAATGTCGACTGGACTCCGGTGTGAAATGATGGAGCCATGTTTTATCCATTGTCACATATCAGTGCATAAATTCGGGTTTATTAAAATTAAACAGCTTCAAATGCAGCTCAGAATCATTAATTCATTGTTGTTTTTGGTCGATCGTGAGCTCTCGCGGCACCCAATTTGTTCAGAGCTTTCGCATACTCAAATATTTTTTCACGATATGTCCAGCACGTTCCTTTGATATCTTTAGAGTCTCAGATATCTCGATCAACTTTACTTTACGGTCATCCAAAATTATTTTCTGGACTTTTTTTATGTTTTCGTCGGTAACAGCCTCTTTGAGGAATTCACTGCGTGCATCGTCTTCGGTGCCCATTTCGCCTGGTTTAAATTTAGCAAACCATTTTTCAACGGTTGATTTTTCTGGTGCAGAGTCCGAGTAATGTTTATCAAGTCAAGCTTTGGCTTCAACAGTATTTTTGTTTTTGCTAAAAAGCAATGCTTTACTAACACACGAAATTCCTTTTTATCCATTGTTTTCAAACTAACAAAAGTTGCTTCACTCAAAATACTATATCTCACAAATTAATAGTCCTACATCTGTCACATTTATACACGTGTCTTTCAAAGGTCAGGGCTAATTAAAAATCATGTGGATTTAATACTAGTAGCACCATCTATGTGTCAGCCTACGAACTTTTCACCCCAACTGTTACTTTGTCTAAAAGAGTTGCTAGGAGTTAAGGAGTAAACATAACTACAATGATAAAATGATAAACAAATATGTAATGGACTACTTAGCAACATAGTTAAGTTTTAAGTGTTACTCATATTTTTCTTTCTTATTTCTCGTATTTTGTAGTCTTTTCTCAATGTATGTAGAAAAGGACGTTTTATACGGTTTATTATAGGATTCGATATTTTCTTATTTACAATTTTCGATTTACAGGTTTTTTGAGCTATTTAATACTTGAAAATTCTCTGATATACCTAAAATACCTTCAAAATATTAAAAAATAAATATAGTTGTACCTGTATATAAAAGAATAAAAATATAAAATAGTTAGAAAAGATTTAGAAAAGTTAATGTCCAGGCATGAAAATTTTTGAGCCACATATATAAATATTTATACATGGATTATACACTTACTACATTTCTGTATCTATTTAAATCTTAAATCTTCACTAAATGATTAATAATTCCTTAGCACCAGACGTCAAAAGTTTTCTACAAAACTAATCAGAGTATCGTTTCAATCGCGAGATAACATCTGGAATGTTACTGAGGTACATTAAAAAACAAAAACAAAAAGAAAATTTTCTTTCTTTCTTCACTGCTTGTAAAGTGGTGTGATACCAGTATGATATATCTTGAAATAACTTCAAATGTCACGGTCTGATAGATTTATGTTACAGGCAATATTTCAAGGGCACTTAACCTATGTAAATTGCGAGGAGTATGCAATGTCATGCTGGAAGAGAAATCATGCTGCAGAAAAACAATTTGCATGTAAAGATGGATATGGTTCGCCAAGATAGCTGATAACGTACTTAATACACAATTGCATCCATATGAGTGCGATCAGAGAATTTCATAAAAACATTTCTTAGATTATAACACTGTTCCTCTCTATTTTAAAGAGTACATTTTTAAAGAGTACGCTGTTCGCTTTACGTCGTATACGACTATGTTCGTTCATTCGATGGGGGTAAAAAACCTTCAAAGGAGATCTGTCTTTAATCAGAAGAAGTCTATGTTTTCTTATTTACAATTTTTAATTTACAGACTTTTTGAGTTATTTAATACTTGAAAATTCTCTGATATACCTAAAAACACCTTCAAAATATTAAAAACTAAATATAGTTTTAGCTGTATATAAAAGAATAAAAATATAAAATAGTTAGAAAAGATTTAGAGAAGTTAATTTCAAGGCATGAAACTTTTTGAGCCCTATATAAATATTTATACATGAATTATACACTTACTGCATTTCTGTATCTATTTAAATCTTAAATCTTGACTAAATGATTAATAATTCCTTTGCACCAGACGCCAAAAGTTTTCTTCAAAACTAATCAGAGTATCTCGGGAAATTTTCTCGGATATATCTCTTCCCTTGCAGAAAAATTTACAGCTCAGTAAATTATTCTCTCTGTCATACGGTTAAATAAAATAAACAATTCTTTCGGGAGACTAATTAATCCTTTCTTATAAAGGAACACAATTTGGGAAGGAAAATTTAATATAATCTCAGTCAGTGTAAAGATTTGTTATGTGTTGTATTGTTACATATGTTCTGATTAAAAAAATTCTCACTCGAATAAATCCACAATGCAGCATTTAAAATTAAGGGCATTAGCAATGTCCCGCAATGAACAAAAAAACAATGCTTCTTAAATAATTTCTTCGCTTCGCTAGTTCAAAACTGCACCAAGAGTCATTTTCAATTTTGAATTTAGGACTGATGTTTATTCAAGGGAAGCTTTTTTTCCAGAGCGATAGATTTGATGCAGGGAGAAAGAAGATATCGTTTTCACAAGTTAACTTCTGGAATGTTATTGAGGCATATTAAAAAACAGAAACAAAATTTTCTTTCTTTCTTTACTGCTTGTAAAGTGGTGTGATACCAGTATGATATATCTTGAAATAACTTGAAATGTCATGGTCTGATAGATTTATTTCACGCTAGGTTTATTTTTTGTTTTATGGACTTATTATAGAAGAGTTACAAATGTTATATGAACTGGTCAAAAGCAATATATCATCGACAAAACTAAAGCTTTGAAGTTAGTGGATAAAATAAGCATTATTATTTTAGGTATATAACGTTTCATCGTCAGCTTAAAACTTTTCTCGAAAAAACATAAGCTCTAATTTTAAAATTGAATGGCAAGGAAGAGTTTCAATACCCATTAATCTTTCTTTTGAGAACATTCTCAAAAATCCCTTTACAGGAGAACGTATCACCAGCTAACACTTTCCTCATGTGTGATTATCTCGATCCCAAGACCTCAACACACGTGACTTTTCTCTTAGAGGGCATTTGAAACGTGTAGTCAGTCTTGATAAACTAAGACCTATATCTTATCTGAAAGACAGCATTTCACCGCATGTTCTCAGCTTTTATCCGGACCCACTGCGGTTAACTGCAGAACATGCTTACGATTTCAAATGGTATCTGACAAATATAGCCGTCATGGTGAACATGTCTTGGTGCAATAATTTTTTACAATCTACAGAAAATGCTAGCTAAATGTGTAGTTAATCAAAAAATACCCTCTGGTGGTACATTTTTAAGCTATTTTTTTACTGAAAAAAAAATCCAACTTTATATTATGTCCTACACAGTATTTTATGACTCTCTGAGCAGCAGTTTTGACAAATTTAAAATTCGGAAGTTCACCCTACTTTAACGTTGTTCCCTGTGTTTATTCGTATCCTGTATATTCACATCCTGTATATATTCGTTATTAAAAAGAGTCTAAACATTTGATAAATTATCTAGTATAAAGTATTTCATGATACAATGCTTTATACATAAGGTATTTCATGACCTTCTGATCGATAGTTTCGACTGTAGACAAATTTAAAGTTGGGAAGCTACCCTACTAAAAGTTGTACCCTATATATTCGTATGTTTCCACTTTGTATATATTCGTTAGCAAAAAGTGTCTCATTATGTAATAAATTATTTAGTATAAAGTATTTCATGGTAAACTGTTTTATACATAAGGTATTTCATGACTTTCTGATCGATAGTTTCGACTGTAGACAAATTTAAAGTTGGAAAGTTTACTCTACTAAAAGTTGTATTCTATATATGCGTATCCTGTATGTTCACACCTTGTATATATTCGTTAGTAAAAAAATGATAAGCTGTTTTATACATAAGGTATTTTATGACTTTATGAACGATAGTTTCGATTGTAGATAAATTTAAAGTTTGAAAGTTTACCTACTTTAAAGTTGTACCCTGTATATTCGTATCCTGTATATTCACACTCTGATATATTCGTTATTAAAAAGATTTTCAACATGTAATAAAACATCTTATTTTTTTAAAAACTGAATAAAATATCTCTTGTCTATATATATATATATATATATATATATATATATATATATATATATATATATATATATATATAATAATTATAATTCGTGAAAATATATTAAACACGTTTATAACACCATATGAAATACAAAGCATTTATTTCAATAACTTTCGACTGGAAAGTGAATAAAGTATATAATTTACTCTTCAGACGAAGTTTCAACACAGAATTTCCCATGGTCTTGAATTTTAATGTAAATGTAGGGAAAACAGTTTATTTATGGAAAGAGTTTGCCAAAAGATTTTATTAAAATTCAAGTTAAGAAGAATTAACCTAACTTCGTTATACTCTCTTGCGAGGCAGAGAAACTTTCAGGATACTTAATAACAAACGCATTAACATTTATGTTCTTAATTATTTCACTCCCAGCAGTTTTATTTGGATATGAGACAGATTTACAGAGAAGTCAAGAGTCAGTTTAAGAAACATAGTTCCACTCACGCACACATACACGTTTTTCGAGAAATGTATTATTTGTTTCTCTCTATACACACACACACACACCAGTTTAGTTATATTAATGTCTATCAAAATCTAGAATATCTAAGTGGCTTCTACTGTGACCAGACGGAGATACTGACAGGATTTCAGTGCAATCCAGACTTCATTTTCATCTCGCTCTAGAGAGATTTCGTGGTGAAATGTTAATGAAGATGACAAGCTGATTCAGGGAGCCGCAGTAGCTCAGTCGGCAAAGGCAACGATATCGTAACTAAGAGGTTGCGGGTTCGGAACACGAGCCGTCCTAAAATCCGCAGTGTTCCTTAAAGGTGACTGGGGTGCGTAAAACATGTTAGTGGTCGGAATGTCCTCCAAGTAATACCTCTGGAGGTGGCAGACCAAGTCTATGGGTCTTCTGATTGGTTCCTGCTTCAAAATTTCGAGCACCTACTTGAACGAAGTCATTCTTTCACCTTAATGATGCTCATTAAAACGAAAGGCGCACCACTTGGTCGTAATACGAAAGCCTGCAGGCTCGATCGAGCTTCGTTTGTCCAAGTGGCATGAGAAACAACAGCTGATGGAGGTCGTCTCAAAAATTCTTGTTTGGATACGAGTCCGGGAATTTGGAAGCCAACGACTTATGTTACAGGCAGTATTTCAAGGGCATTTAGAGACACCTATGTACACTGCAAGAAGTATGCATTGCAATGTCTTTCTGGAAGATAACATCATGCTGAAGAAAGACAATTTGCATGTAAAGTTGAATATGGTTCGCCAAGATAGCTGATAACGTACTTAATACACGCTTACATCCATATGAGTGCGCTCAGAGAATTTCATAAAAACATTACTTAGATTATAACACTGTTCCTCTCTATTTTAAAGAGTTTCAAGACATTTTTAAAGAGTACGCTTTTCGCTTTATGCCGTATACGACTATGTCCGTCCAGTCGATGGGGGTAAAAAACTTCAACGGAGATTTGTCTTTACTCAGAGGAAGTCTCTTTGCGGTACTGCTGTAAAATTTCCAGCTTCGGTTGTCGGTGTAGCATCCATAGCATCAACCGTCTGATACGGAGGACATACATAAGAACAATATCTAAAGTACCAGTTGGAGTAGACTTGTGGTATTCCTTTAATTCAATTGGGCAGTTAGTTTCTTAATAATAACTTGATGAGTTGTTTTAACCAAATGCACCGCCTCAGCAGTTACTCATCTTTCTAATGTATGTCCCATAGTTCACTACACTTCCAAGTCACATTTTTAGGATAGTTTTGAGAGCGATACTTATTTACTTCGGTGGCCATCGAACAGTTTTAGAAACGTTGTATCTCTCGTCCCTTAAGCCAATGTACATGTTCGTTAGGACATATAATAAATTACTCCGTTTCTGCACGACTCCAGCAATTCTGCTGTTTTCCATTTCCCTTAGATAACTTTTATTCCATCCACAGTTAGTGCTGCCACATGACTTCTGCAATTGCTTATTCTAGCAGCGGTCACTACGTGATGGCCAGAATGATACAACTGGATGTACATAAACATCCATTTTTCATTATCTGACATATAAATCACTCCTCTTCTATACGATTCCAACAATTCTACTGATTTCCCTTTCCCTTAGATACCCTTTATTCCATCCACAGTTAGTGCTGTCACCTGACTTCTGCAATTGATTATTCTAGCAGCGGTCAATACGTGATGGTCACAATCATGCAACTAGATTGTGCATATGCACCCATAATTCATAATCGGATATATAAATCACAACGCTTCTGCACGATTCCAGCAATTCTACTTTTTTCCGTTTCCATTAGATACCTTTTATTCCATCTACAGCCAGTGCTGCCACATGACTTCTGAAATTACTTATTC
>CM063511.1:113667904-113670404 GCA_032207245.1 Pardosa pseudoannulata
TGATATATTTTTTTTGTTTATTTTACAAAGTTCCTAATGTCTATACAGGCATGGGAAAATAACAGATATTAAAAAATATTTGAAAAAACATCCTGTCAAATTAAGGTTTAATATAAGTAACATTAAACTGAATGTATATGTTTCTGGAGATACCTGTGAAACAAATAACAGGGTTGGAGACTGAGTATTAGCTCAAGCTTTAGAGTGCTGATTTGGTAGGCGAGCGATGTAAGCAAACCATTCTAATAATATTAGCATATAGCCTCTTATGTTATCTTTACTGTAGCGTTCCAAACCAAACGAAAGTACCTTGAAAATTATTCGAATGTTTTACATTTGCTGAATAAAATAGTTAACATTTAAAAAATACTGAAGTTACGAGGTCAATAGAACGCTGCATAAATCGTAAATAAAGATCCTGTAAGATTTCGCAGACGTTTTTGGTTTCTGTCCAGAAAATAACTCACTGCTCAGGGACTCGTTTTAATTAAGAATTTTTTTATTTGAACTGCAGCATAAGATTGCAGCCTAGAGTAACTGTTTTGCAGTTCATTTTGTTTATCTTTATCTTTGATTACATTTATTTTGTTTCTTTTAAATGAAGCCTTTCTACTGGAGAAATTATTTTTAACCTCCTAACTGGTCAATTTTTTTTACCAGAAATTTTTCTAAAAAAGTATATTTTTTGTTGCATACAATTAAAGTCCTAAGTTTTAATACATAAAGAAAACATTTTTTAATAAATTTTGATAAATAATGAATTTAAATATTTTTTTGTTTTATCACTTTGGTACACAAATGCCCCTAAATGTTGGCTTTTTGTAAGGGTCGAGTATACAGGGTGTCCCAAAATGACCACATAAACTCTGCACAGCTAGATTCCTCGTTGGGAGTATACAGTGCTCGTATACCACGGGTAGATATCATACCCATGGAATCGAGCACATGTTAAAGTAGATCCAATACAAGTTCAGCTAAATGATGAAGGCTAGGAATATTCATGACACACATTCAATAAACATTAGAATTACAAAAGTGCACCGAGCCTTTTTAGCTTGATACTACAGCATCACAGACTCCAGTGAGCATCTGAGAGTCTATTATCTCTCTGCTTATGGCGTCTCTATCTGGCGGTTACAGTCTATGTACTATGTTTACTGCCATCGGTCCGAGAAGGCCATGGAGTATGCGAGCGAGTCACCGCAAGTACATAAAACTGACCAAAGAAGCGTTCCTGTACGATCCATAGTTTACGAGAAAAATACGAAAACAAAGTATGACGTTACTGCTGATTCAAGAAAAAAAAACACTTTATTGGACATATCAACAACAGTATTTGCATATCTTTCCAGACAATAATGTTTAAAAAAAATGCTCAATGGAATGATGTTAAGCCGCCGTTGAACTGGTATTTATAAGGCTGCATGTTGCAGCTACCGATAGTCTTGTATGGTGGCCGTGTATTTAGTTCGTGACTACTGCGACATGTACCTGGTGTAAGGCCGATGTAATGGAAATGCCTTACGAACTGTTAGGGAGTATGCCCGTGCATATACTGCTACTGATATGTTTAATAAAGTGTTCTTTCTTGCACCGACAGTGACGTCATACTTTCTTTTTCGTATTTTTCTCGTAAACTATGGATAGTACAAATACACTTCTTTGGGCAGTTTTTTTGTACTCCCAACCAAGAATCTATCTGTGCAGAGTTTATGCCGTCGTTTTGGGACACCATGTATAGAGTGAAGTCTGTCGGTTCATCAGAAGTATGATTAACTTGTATAAGTACGGTTAGAATACTAGTAAAGATAAACCGGGGACACGAAGAAAGTTGAATTTCAGCATCAATTTCTGTAAAATGTCTAGCAGAAATCAAATCTTCATCGAAGCTGCTTTCACTACACTTGTCATCTGAATAATAATCCAGAACATTACAAGACAGTTCTGAATTTATATCAGAATCATCAGAAACATCTAACAATGCAGTGCTATCATCCATAATATAATCCATGACTAAGACTCTTTCGATTCACAACTAGAACACTGTAAAACAAAAATACCAAGAACAAAAAATGTGAAATATTTTCGACTTCTGGTAATCACAAAAAACTAATTAGAACACTAAGCTGTGACCTCTATTAAAATATTCTAATACTAAAGACTCTTTTAATCAATTAAAAATACGCGTAAGTAAAAACAAGAAGGAGGAAAATATCGATGCCCGTACACCGTACGGGCAAACCAGATGTGGTGAACAATTAGTAGCCCGTACATCGTACGGGCAAACCTGTTAAGTTATTAATTCATTTGGTATTAATCTGTTGAAATTGCCATTCTCTTACAAATACGATTATATATATTTTATGTGTATTTTCAAAACCTATTTAAAATACATCTTTAAAATTTATATTCATTCCTCCAACACAATTATTTAACTTGGCAAAGCAGCGAGATAACTTCTAAACTTTCAGAAGAAATTGAAACATATTTTAAACAGACT
>CM063511.1:113675404-113735404 GCA_032207245.1 Pardosa pseudoannulata
TAGGATTTTTTAAATCTGAAAAATCTGATTTGTACCTCACATTGATTCGTTATAAGCCTAATAAATTTTAACAATTTTTTTGCTACGATGAATTTACAATTATTTCATTTGAATTTGATATGCGATTATTTAATAATATGATGAGCTATACTTGTGCTAAATTATATGTTTAATAGGAGAAAATAGGATTAAAAACATACTAAAACAATAGAGATATAGATAGATAAAAAATAATATTTAATAAATGTTTTAACCTACTATAATGTTAAATTAATGTACATGTTTCAAAAGGGTTAATAGATGAGTCATGAAGAAACAAACAATAAAATTTGAAATTAAAAATATAGAGGGTATTGAGACAACCCGTTATTTCACTATTACATTACCACTTACATTTAGTTCTACAGTGCTATTGGTTGCTAATGAGCCAGCCGATGAGAGTGTGGATATTCATCATATGATGATGCATAAGAAGTGAAACTAAGTTATATACTTGAGCTAAGAAGAAATTAACTTGATGTTCGGAAAGACGCCAGTTGTTTCTACAATTAAATAAATAATAAAAAAAAAACAGGAATTTCGTTTCAAGATGTAATTTTAGACATGGAAACATCGGAAATTTATTTTAGAATACAATTATAATTAAGTTAATTTTGGGTTAAAATATCATTAGATGTATGTTTATTAAAATACACTCAAGAGCCAAAACATTATGACCACCTGTCAATAACGAGTTGGAATAATTTGGGCGAGCAAAACAGCTTTAACCCGCCTTGGCATGGATGCCACAAGTCCTTGGTAGATGGCCGGAGACAGATTGTATCAGATGTTTAAGCAAAGGTTACGCAAATCCGATATATTGCGAATTGGTGGTTTTTGAACTCTGACCTGCCGTCCCATGACATCCCAATTGTGTTCTATCGGATTGAGAGCTGGTGAGTTAGGAGGCCAGGACATTAACTGGAATTCAGCATCATGTTCCTGCAGCCACTCCAACACAATTTTAGCCTTGTGACACAGGGCGTTGTCCTGTTGGAACATTCCATTTTCAGCTGCAAAAACAGAGGCCATGTAAGGGGGCAACTGGTCCGCAATGATGTTCAGATACCCTGTAGCATTCATGGTCTGCTCTACCACAACCACGTGTTCCAGAGACGCCCAAGAGAACGTTCCTCAAAGCCTTATACCTCCACCACTGGCCTACTGTACATTGAGGGAACAACTGTTGGCCTCGAAGACGGCGTATTCTAACACGGCTAGCGGTGTGATGAATGACAAACCGCTTTTGCGATGTTCCCGGGACCAGCGTAGGCAATGACGGTTGGTCAGCAAAGTCACACGAGTGGGACGTTTGCTGTGTAGCCCTATACCACCAGTGTAGGCTGAAAAATATGCTCCGATACTATTCTACTTGGCCCTGCATTGTATTGGGTTGTCAGCTGATCCACTGTCTGGCTCCGGTTTTGCTTCACCAAGCGAGACAGTTTACGACAACCTTTTTCTTTGTTAGCGTGTGGACGTCCAACACCATGTCGTCTATTGCTGGTTTCACCGTCATTCATCCACTTTGCATGAGTACTAACAACTGTAGATCGCGAACAACCCACGATTTGTGCAGTTTCAGAAATATTTGTTCCGAGCCCTCGAGCCATTACAATCTGACCTCTATCAAAATCACTTAGATCCACAGCCTTTCTCATCACACACAGAATTAAGTGAAATAATGATTCTTCAAACTCTCCAGCAACAATTACATATCCCTTCCACCTGATCACGGGCCTTTCACGTCATCCAGGCGAGTTCATTGCAAAATGTTGGGGCGATCATAATGTTTTGGCTCTTGAGTGTATATTAATTCCATACTTATATTATTAATAAAGACTATTTCAGAATATAAAAATCAAATGAAAAATAATATGTGCTAACAAATTACCAGAACATTAAATTAATCTTAATTACCACTATATTTATATAAACAATATCGAAATAAGGCCAATGGAGGTAACAAATCCACAACTGTCCCTCGCCTCCTCTATTGACTGTCTCGATCTCATGGTCTCCCTGTATTTCTCAGAGTAACTAATCCACTTTTTTACATCCAGAGCTTTATTTAATAGTCTCGAGTTACAAACCCATGGCACTCTTAAAAAATATTAAATTATTAAATAAACTTTAAATTAACTGGTAATTTAATCATTCTCTTTGCTATTTATTTTTTAAAAATTGATCTTAATTAACACTTATTTATTCCCCTCTAAAATTCTAATAACATCCATATATGTCATTCTTAATTATTGAAAAGAAATGTTTTTTTAAAATTATGTTATCACTCATTTTACAATAGTAAACGAAATGTCCCCTATCTCTAACATTCTTCACGTATCCATTCCGGCTAGTTCCACTCACCTTCTCAATTGTTTAGGCACCTCCTGGAGGGAGCTATTAGTTAAGGTTTGTCAGCGAAGGTTTGTAATACTCTTATGCGGTACGGTCTACATATTTATAAGTAACAACAACTAAATTTTGTATATACAGTGGACTCCGAGTAATATGATCACTTTGGGAACCTTGATTTTGATAACAATAACCGACTGATAATGTTCCGTTCCGGATATAAATTTAATTAGAGCTACACCTAGTGAGCCTTTCTAAAAACAATCATTGTCTTCGTCAACGTAAAGGCGTTAAGACCAATCTATTTACGCTCCCACCCACTTCACGCGGTGGTGACATATTTTATTACTAATTAATTAATTTCATATATTTGTGTGTTTTGTGTTATGAATAAAATTTATAAAGGAAAATTACAGTCCATTAGATGATTTAAACAAAACCCAGCTACCTCATCTAACAGATAACAATAAACGATATGCAAAATTAGATCAATTTACCCCCCCCTCCTTTTAATTCCCACGTACTTGTAAAGAATAATAATGTTACGTTGGCCTAGTGTTTGAGACAGAAAATAAAACTCAAGAAACACATGAATAATAGGTCTTGATTAAATGATTTTATACAATAATAAATGCCTAAGGAATACAAATGAATCAACTTATCATTTTGTTGATTGAAGACTGCTCTCGAGTCGGCATCAATTATGAAAAAAAAAATGAAAAAATTCTATCTTCCAAAGAGGTTCATCCACACGCCACGGATGCCAGCCGTTCCTTTGCTCTTTCTGGTAAACCACCTTGACAGTCCAAAAAAAAATTCCGACCCTCGCGGAGACAAAAAAAGAGTCCACTCCAGAACGGCGGGGGGAGAGGGTCCAAATTCCCCAAAATTCACGGACACCGCTATTGGCTGGGAGAAGTCCGAAGTCGCTCTGCATTGAAACCGGTCTTGCCCCGGCATGTCACCTTCGAAGACACACGGGGTGACCGAATGTAACTTATTGTTACAGTACTAAATTTCAAAACAAAATGAATAAAATACACCTTATATTTATATAATGTATATTATCCTTTAAAACATAAGAACTGTATACATAATTAAAAAAAGTTGATCAATTGTTGACTGTCTACAATATTTTCCAAGAAGCTCATTGATAAATTGTACGTAATTATTATCAACCTGTCATAACGATTTAAAATTTCAATCTTTTGTTTTAATTTTAAATCATTTCTCTTTCTGGCTTCCATATCGACAAGCTGCATGTAAGTGAGCAAGGCATAGAATGTGAATATGCTCCTTCTCAGTTCCGATAATAATGTGTTGCCCACTGCTTATCTGACAACCATTGACCATCAGTAGGGTGTGCTTATTTCTGAACAATTCCAGTATTGTGTAATTTTCCACTCCTTTGATCATTCCCAATTTCTGTAAGTCGAGGACGAGAATACTCGGAAATTCAAACAACAGCGAAGGGAAAGAAAAAATGGGTTCCTTCTGAATATATTGTGAATATTTCTTTGCCAGTTAATATGAGATTCGGAAACTGATATCCTTAACCGACGTAACGATCACATAAAGCGATAATTTTAACATATAAATGAATAGAGAAAATCGGGACAAGTGATTTCGATAACAATAAGCGATTGATAATATTTACCGTGATCACATTAAGCGGAGTCCACTGTATTTTTAAGGCACAATTTCAGGAAAAGTTCTCCCACATAGTTCTCTAAAATTTTACGTACTTCTTTGTTTCTAAGGGGACCTCACTTGACTCAAAAGCATATAGGCATTGCTTGCAATTTTAGGAAACCCAACGTCTGAGATGACATTTTGGAGGCGGTTTCTCTGCTTGTTTAGTTACTCAACGGATTTTTAACAAATGTAGCAACAAACTCTTTATATGCCAAATTATTCTAGAAGGATGTTGAACAAATATAACAAAATTCTGATATTAAAAGGGCACCGGTCGCCGCCAGATGACAACACATTAGCTCGCTTCATTCTTAAATTAATTATGTAGAACTCTATTAATTTTTGAATATATAGTTTATAATTTTTATATATTATCTAATAGACAAAATGTTTAGTATAGCTGTATGTAAACACAATTGCATGTAAATGGTACAAAATTCAGAACAGGGCTCTTTGTGACACAGTGTAAAACTGCACAAAGAGCTTTATTCAAATTTTAAATTAGTTTTTTATTTATTTAATTTGTTTTATGCTAAATTGATTATAATGTTTTGTTTCTGTAACTAATTTGTCTTCTTCAGTAGGGTTCTTTTATTTTGGCAAACCAGTCGAATGAGTGCATTATCGCCATTGCTATTTTATGTAATATTGAGGTGATAAGTTCTCATTTTTTTAGAATTTATTTAAATTACCATTTATGTTACTATCTATGTCTTTTGTTATCCAAATATTGTAGATTCTTAAGAAGAATTTAAAGGTTTCGGAATTCAGGAAGATCTAACTCCCCCAACCTGTTAGTAGGAGACCTTTTATTTCTCCCATGACCCATTAATTCAGTCTTTTAGATTTGCGGCGACGTAATTCAAAATATTACCCCGTGCACAAACAAATAACGTTACTTCAATTCTAACTTTTCCCTTTTCCTGATGGCATCTCGTGATATTTTTCTATTCTTCTGCCATTTTGTATTGAAAGCTGTTCTCTTCATTTGTCTTCAGATTTGTCAGATGTAAAGGAAATTCCTATGAATTGTATATTAAATATTTAGGCTTCCTATGATATATTTGTTGTTCCTCTTCATTCATTTCCTCTCCAGATTTATATTGTTGTTACTCCTACTTCTGCACTTTCGTTTTTGATTATCCATTCTCTATACAACAACAAATTTCAATATAAGGTACAATAACGTCATCGAATTGCAATAGTTAAAACTGAGCGAAATCGACCTTTTCCCATGCAATCAATACTTTTTAAGCAGTTAGAACTATGCTTCTTAAGCTTATATTTAAACAGTTAAATAAAAACGAAAATAAATTTATATACAGGGAAGTACTTTGAAATAATTGTTTTGGTTTATTACTTTCTAAATAAACTACTGCTAATAAATTTTGAAAAATAAGCCGAACGAACGGTGGATGTATATAACGAAGTGTCTGTAAAAATATCCCAATGTAACGGATATTAACACTTACAGTCACTGACAGATGACTCTATGAGAGCTCTACTTAGTCAACACCTCGACATTGAAAGACGTATCTACTCTGAACCTTTAAAGCATTGTGCGAATCATAATCCCGATTGATGGCTTTGCCATATAATCTAAATTAAAAAAATGTGTATAGTTCAAAAGTGTTAAAGGATGCTATGCAGTGTCCCTAACAGAATTTTTACTCTAACATTTCTTAATATTAGTGTGTTCATCGAGGTCCAAGTTCCATTGACCTTTGTAATTTCTGGAAGTAAGAAGACATGATTGTCTTGAATAAAAATCTAGTCTCTTATTACATAAGAAAGAAGAATTATTAGAGTAAAAATTTAATACAAAAGGTGAAGAAAATCTATAATAAATTGAATTAAAAAAAACCTTTATTTATTAAATATAAATTTTAAATACATTTAAAAAAATTTTTGTGTTCTAATTTATTTTAATTATATTCAGTATTAAAATAAGTAAATAGTTACTTTAATAAAGATAATTAAAAAAATTGTTTAATACAAACAACTTAATGTTTAATGCAAATTATTAATTATTAATTATAATTATTAATTATTCATTAATAATTAATAATTATTAATTCAAACAAATTATTGTTTACATACAAATTATTGTTTAATATAAATAATATTAATATTTAACATTGTTTCAATTAAAAGAATTATCACAGAAATGTTAAGCTTGCCCTGTTGACTAACTGCCTATTGGAAGTTATATAAATGGTTGTTGCCTTAAGTAAGAAATTTTACAAAAACAACTAAATACAGTGTTTTTGGAATAAGGTGAATAGACATCGCTATTTATATTTGTCCTTATGGCTTCCACAAGCCTAAATTAGCGTGAATGTGGGTTCATTGATTCATTGTTATATAACAAAGATTATTTCTTAATTATAGCAGCATTATGGATCTTCAATATAATCACCTTAGAGAGAAGTGAAGCTATTATAAATAAAAATATTTCTTCCTTTAGAATTATATTTTTATATCCTCAAAAATTGCTAAAGTTCTTGAAATTTCTGTATAGGAACGAAATATTTCATTTCATTCTGATATCACCTACTGCTTAGAAGTGTGTGCTTATTTTGCAACTCTTGCTTTCTCAAACTGAAAAAAGTAATAGTGTGAGAAAGTTTTCAAATAAAGCACATATATTTAATATAAAAGTTACTTCATCTTTCTGAAAATTTAATCCTAAGGGTGGCGATAACTTTGAATTACTTTAGAATTATTTATAAAGCTAATATTTTCCAAAAAATTTTCTAGACAACGGAAATAATATCTTGTTTTTATTTTAGACAAAAAAGGACTGTGAAGCATAACGGTTTTAAGCAATTTAAATATACAGCTTTGAGTAACTAAATTATTTTGTATTTTGTAAGAAGAAGGTTGGAAAGTTTGCTTTATTTTGGATAGGGATTTCTTTTGATAAAATTGTGAGATATAAAAGAATTTATACACAATTTTCTAGGCAAGATTTTAAAATCTTTGATACACTGATAAAGTGTAATTTCCGAATGTGGATTAACATTAACACCTTATGTGCCGAGCTTATATATATACTGTAACGTCACTGGATTCTCTGGTAGCGTGTGGGTGTCGAAGTTGTAGTGACATGACGTACAGCTTAAAACGATAACAACTGTAATTCTAGACTAAATATAAAACTATTAACAAAGTTTCCGATTGGAAATCATAGGGGGTCAGGATGAGCTGGGTACGGACCCAAAAGTCCCAGGTTAGAGGATAACCTAAATAGAAATCTGCGGTCAGGTGCCCGTCTGATATGCGGTTGTACAGGAGTACAACTTGGACTCCTTGAGTTCAACAAAAAAACTGGAGATCTGCTATCCAAAACGCAACCCTTCATTGCCTTCGCTCTCTCCTCCTCCGTCAATCTTCTCCCGGTGAAAACTCGAGACGCCTGGCGTCACCATTCACATCTTCCTATTGGATTTTCCATCCTGCTTGGCCATCCTACTAGACTGCGATTGATCCTTTCGTTAGCGTCCGAGAGTGTGTTATTTCTGCATCACGTCCAACCTTCTATTCCCCTCGGACATCTCCAGACGTTTCGAACCGAAAATCCTTTGTCCTTTAGTGTCAATTTTCCAGACAGAATGTTCCCTTGGCTGGGTTTTAACAAAGCCTCTAAGTGAAACTAACGTGGTGTCGCGACGCGACACTACGTTTTGAACAGTCCATTCATTAACTACCGCATAATGAGTATGTTTATACCAAGTATGGTTTAATTACTGTATAAGTGAGTTTACCTATATGATAAATATGAACTAATTGTAAAATTTACAAATACATTCAAAGTAAAATCCAGAGCAGACATATTGCTTATATTTTATACTGTATTAAATATCCTACAGATAAAAAAGCAAAATAAAATATATTTTGTATTTTGTTATTGCATTGCAATTTTAAAACAATGTGCTTATGTTCTCGATAAAGTAAAATACGTATAATTATGTAAAATTTTGATTTCGTTTAATTTTGGTGAACTAGATTTTAGATGACTTTATTAAATCTCACAAGCAGAAGACAAATTTCTTATTTACTTTTAAATTAATTAGTTTAGCTGGTTTCCTTGTGTTCTAAAGCTAATGGAATTTTTATACGCAGAGTTTAGAATTTCACAAGTTGAAATGCCTTGCTTTGAAAAGTGATTTTCATTTTACATTTATTAATGAAAAAAGTTCAATGAATATGAAATAGTATGGTGAATAATTTTCAAATTACCTAACAATTTTATAGCGATCGAAAGAGAATTAACATGATTGTTGTCTAATGATAGAACAAGTAGATATCTATCATTCTCATTTCTCATTCTTCCTAAAAAAGTAGAGCAGTGGATTTTGACTGAGAAATATAATGGAGGAAGATATATACATACGGCCAAGGCACTTAAAGCATTGACTGGGCAGGACGTAAACATATCCCAGTTGCAGTTAAGAGGTTAATACAAAGAGAAATAATTGTAAACTCCTACAATGGAGAAAAGTTTATCGAAATACTTGAATAACACGTACTGTGCTGTGAGATTTATATAATTCCTATTGGACAACAATATTGATCTAACTCCATGAATATTAGACATAATTATAGATACAGAGGGTGTTCACACATTTTTTAAGCATTTTGGATTTCGCCATGAGTTTAAATTTAAATGTTAAAATAAAAAAGTTATTGGACACAAATAGAAAGAGAACTGAAATATCACCAGAATTACTAAAACTGTTATGCGCTTTAATATGTTAATGCAAGAAAGAAAGCATCAAAGGCTATATATTTGCGCATTCCGAAGAAATAAATTTTCATTCAATTATTGAAATTAATATGATCGTTGTCTAATGATAGAACAAGTAGACATATATCATTCTCATTTCTCATTCTTTCTAAAAAATAGAGCAGTAGATTTCGAATGAGAAATATACTGGAGGAAGATATATACGTACATTCAAGGCAGTTAAAGCATTATCGTATATATACGCCAGCGGCAGTTAAGAGGTTAATACAGCGAGAAAGATTCGTGAACTCTTACAATGGAGAAAATTATATCGAAATATTTGAGTAGCACGTACTGTGCTGTTACATTTATATAATTACTATTGGGCAACAATATTGATGTAAGTTAATGAATATTAGGCATAATTATAGATACAGAGGGTGTTCATACATTTTCTAAGAATTTTGGCTTTCGCCATGAGTTTGAATTAAAATGTTAAAATAAAAACGTTACTGGACACAAATAGTAAAAGAACTGAAATGTCGTCAGCATTACTAAAAATGTTATGCGATTTAATATGTTAATGCAAGAAAGAATGCATGGAAGGCTTTATATTTGAGTTTTCCGAAGAAATAAATTTTCATTCAGTTATTGTAATTAATATGATCGTTGTCTAATGATAGAACACGTAGACAGCTATCATTCTCATTCTTTCTAAAAAATAGAGCAGTAGATTTCGACTAAGAAATATACTGCAGGGAGGTATATACATACGTCCAAGGCACTTAAAGACTTGGCTGTGCTGGACGTCTATATACGCCAGCGGCAGTTAAGAGGTTAATACAGCGAGGAAGAATCGTGTACTCCTATAATGGAGAAAATTTTAACGAAATATTTGAGTAGCACGCACTGTGCTATTATATTTATATAATTACTATCAGGCAACAATATTGATGTAAGTTCATAAATATTAGACATAGATACAGAGGGTGTTCACACATTTTTGTAACGATTTTGGCTTTCGCCATGAGTTTAAATTTAAATGTTACAATAAAAACGTTACTGGACACAAATAGAAATAAAACTGACATATCGCCATCATTACTAAAAATATTATGCGCTTTAATATGTTAATGCAAGAAAGACCGCATCGAAGGCAATATATTTACGCATTCCGAAGAAATAAATTTTCATTCAATTATTGAAATTAATATGATCGTTGTCTAATTATAGAACAAGTAGACATCTATCATTCTCATTTCTCATTTTTTCTAAACAATAGAGTAGTAGATTTCGACTGATAAATATATTGGAGGATGATGTATACGTATGTCCAAGGTCGTTAAAGCATTGACTATGCAGGACGTATATGTATCCTAGCGGCAGTTAAGAGGTTAATACAACTAGAAAGAATCGTGAACGCCTACAATGGAGAAAATTTTATTGAAATATTTGAGTAGCCCGTACTGTGCTGTTATATTTATATAATTACTATTGGGCAACAATATTGATGTAAGTTCATGAATACTACGCATAATTATAGATACAGAGAGTGTTCATACATTTTCTAAGGATTTTGGCTTTTGCCATGAGTTTAAATTTAAATGTTAAAATAAAAACGCTACGTGACACAAATAAAAATATAATTGAAATATCAAAGCACTACTAAAAAAATACTATGCGCTTTAATATGTTAATGTAACAAAGAACACAAGGAAGGCTATATATTTGCTTATTCCAAAGAAATAAATTCTCAGTCAATTATTAAAAAAGATATAAAAGAGGCAGTCTTAACATTTCTACACGTTAAATAAATGGCTAATTTAATAAAAAGGAAAGAAACGTCATAGTGACCGGGGAAAAGAAATAAAATGCATATTCAACAAAGGTACGTACACCTCTTAAATCTAAAATCCGGCCATTCCATAGAAACGGGTGTGACACATTGAACTATTTTTTATCACTTTATAAAAAAAAGGATATTTCAAATATATATATTTTTGTGAAGCAATTATAACACCTAAGGAAATATTTTTCCACAAATAAAGAATTTCCATTTTTTTCTGTACGTATTTAAAAAATTATAAATATGCTGTTACGGATGTGACAGTTATAACTGTCACACCCATAACAGCATATTTATATTTTTTAAGCATGTAAAGAAACTGGAATTCTTTATTTTTTGCAAAAATTCTTCCTTGGGTGTTATAATTGCTTTATAAAAATATATATATTTGAAATATTATAGTCTTTATAGACAAAGTAATAAAAAAGTAGTTAAATGTGTCACACTTGTTTCTACGGAAAGGCCGAATCGGATGTTATGTTCTAAATTGTTGAATATCACACACATATACCTCAGTTGATAAACATTCTTTTATTTTAATGCACATTTATAATCAATTTGACTGTTTCAGTTTAGGACACCATCTCCCTCGGGTGCCACTTCTCACACACACGCAGAGAATTCTTTTTCTTTCGCTTGGAACATGACAAAAACGCCACCTATCGGCATGATCCTTAACATAAATGAAAATACCATCACCCATAAATTGTTTTGGTTTGGTGTGTTGTTCTACGGTCTACTTTTTGAAACACGAGGGCTAATGAGACCGAGACCTACACAATAAAGCCGATTCCGAACGGCTACGAATATCCATGCCTCTCGGATTCGAACCCGGGAACTCCGGTACCGAAGGCCAGGACCCTAACCAATCGGCTATCATTCGGCATCACCCACAAATAGTTATCTTAACGTCTTAAACATTTCTATAGGAAATGTGAACAAAGTTATAAAATCCAATATGATTCTAATCAAAAGAAAAAATTATGTTCATGGCACTCGCACTTAACGCGTATCATGTGTTTCTCAGAGTAAGACATTGTGCATGATTTTGTAGGAAAATTATTTGGCAGGTAAAAAATGGAAATATAAGTTACAGTTGACGAGGCTTGAATTTATTTATGACTATAGTTTGATTTTCTATCGATTAAGAGAAGGAAAAGACTTAACATGTTGGTTTAAATAAAACTAGGAAAGTTTTGCTAAAAGTCTTTATGGCAGTTGCTGAAATCTCTCAAGGCCCCATTTATATTCAGATATATGAATCACTTCTCATTCCCCGCGCAACTCCTATAAGGACTATGTAATTATTTACTTTTACGAATAATCAGATATATGAATTACTTTTCGTTCCCTGCTTAACTCTTCCATTTATTACATAAGGAGTATGTAATACATTACTCAGTTATACCAATATTTAGTTATACGAAATACATCTCGTTCTCTGAGAAAACTCCCATAATGCACGTGTATAGTCTAAAAGTGTTAAGTCCTCCCACACTATGGTCCCCTGCAAGCCATTACCACCGTCTGGAGGGGGTATGGCTTATCGAGGTCGACGAAGGCAGACGATAAAATGACCTTGTGGAGGATGGCTTCGGTAGCGGTTTTTCTCCAAAGATCAATGGCAGCCATATGTGCAACTAAAGTGCGCAGTAGACCCTATGGACGAATCTACGCACTCGTCTCATTTAGTGGTTCAGTGTGTGGATGCAACCCGTAAACCACCGTTCAAGATTACAATCAGGAAGTGTTGAACAATTGGCCACACTATGGTCCACTGCAAGCCATTACCATTAGGTATTGCTTATCGTGGTCGATGGTGACAGATGATAAAATAGCCTTGGCGGACGATGGCTCCAGAGTCGGTTTTTCTCCAAAAATCAAAGACAGCCAGATGCTCAACTAAAGTCCGCAGTACACACTATGGACGAATACATTCGCTCGGCTCATTTAGTGGCCCAGCGTGTGGATGCAACCAATGAACCATTGGTCAAAGTCACCATCTAAAAGTGATGAGCAATAAAATTAGTAGAATAGAAATAATTGAAAAATTGTCTGTGACATCAGGAATATATTTCAACACCTATTTTCGCAGAAGAAATTCTATTTCCTTTTTTCAATTAATCTTCATTGTCCTGAGGCCGAAACTGGCCGATTGGTTAGGGCGCTGATCGTTGGTACAGGAGTTCCTGGATTCGAATTCCACTATGGCATGGATGTTCGTAGCCGCTCGGAATCGGCTTTAAGCAGTAGATCCCGGTCTCATTTGTCCTCGTGTGCAAAACAGTTGACCATAGTGTTCCAAACCAAACCTAAACCTCATAGTGCTAAGTTCTATCAGGAGAAGCTTACAAGTCATACCTCTAAATCTACTGCTCTAATTTTCAGAAAAATAAGAAATAAAAAGGATTGATATCTATTTGCTCTATCATTAGACAAAGATCATGTTAATGATCTTTGGATCGAAATAAAATAGTTAGGGCTAATTTGAAAATTATTCACCAGACTATTTCATATTCTTTAAACTTTTTCCATTAATAAATGTAAAATGAAAATCACTTTTCAAAGTAGGGCATTTCAACTTGCGAAGTTTCAAACTTTGCGAGTAAAAACTCCATTTGCTTTAGAACGCACGGAAACCAATTAAACTAATTAATTTGAAAGTAACGTAAGAAATTTGTCTTTGTAAAACTAGTTGTGAGATTTAATGAAGCCATCTAAAATCTAGTTCACCGAAATTAAACAAAACCAAAATTTTACACAATTAGACGTGTCTTTTGCTTTAGAGAGAATATAAATACATTCTTTTAAAATCCAGTGAATACAATTACAAAATTTATTTCATTATATTTTTATTAGCAGAAAATTCGAAATGTTATACAAGATAAGCAGTATTTCTCTCTTGATTTTTCTTTGGATACTCTTGTTTTGTAGTTTAATTGTAATAATTAGTTTAATTAGTACAATTAAAGTACAAGATTGTTTTTGATTTTAAAAACTAAGCATTTAGTCAAAACTTTGGTAATGGATACCGATTTATAAGAAATTCACTTATATTCAGTTATATCAAGTACTTTATTGTTCGACGTAAAATCCTGTAAGGGCTATGTAATTATATACTTTTACGAATATTTAGTTATATGAAGTAATTTTCGTTCCCTGTGGAACCCCCCTCCCCTTACATGGAGCATGTAATAAATTACTTATTTATACCAATATTTATTTATAGGAAATACTTCTCGTTACCCGTGAAACTAAAGTCGTATGTATTAAATCACCCATACGGACTATCCCTTATATCACTTATACGAATTTTTAGCTATATGAAATACTTCTCGTTCTATGACAAAACTCCCATAATGCATATGTAATAAAGTATTCACTTATACGAATAATCAAATATACGGAGTACTTCCCGTTTCTTGCGAATTTCCCATAAAGCCTATGCAATAAATTATTCATTTAAACTGATATTCAGTTATACGATGTACTTCTCGTTCCCAGCGAAACTATTATAAGGCGTATATAATAAATTATTCCCTTATACGAAAATTTAGCTACATGAAATGCTTTGAATTTGTATAAAAACATTTGCATAAACACACTACAACAACCTGCTACATATTCCTGGCGAATGCATCCATACGAGTACGCATTTAGATGAAAAAAAATATAGGGAATTTCACCTTACAGTCATATAAAGGTAATCGACCACGTTCAAATAGCGATTTTCGTCAAATATATCGAAAAACATATTATAGGTTTATTTAAAAGATCAGTCCTTTAGCTTTCGAAAACAGTTTTCAGCTTGTTTCTAGAGTCATTAGAAGTCATGATAAAGCTGTTTAATCATCACCGAAAGTATCGAAAAGATACCGGAAGTGAGCAGTTAAAAAGCTTGAATTTGAGTGTTAGCATGAAAAACGTTGTAAATAGACTACTATTGCTTCTAAATAAATAAATTAATTACTCCAGCATATTTCTGAATGTTCATCAAATTATAAAACACTTAATCAATTTATCCAATAAAATCTTTAAATTGAATTTCTGAAAAAGTGTGATATTTGCTATACTACCATACCTCAACACTGCTAAAATAGTTTTTAGAATTTAATTAGAATTTAACTGTATGTTTGTATACATAATGATGTTATGTATGCATTGAACCTCAGGATTATAAATATATTCATTTTGAGACGAGTTATGGGCATTTATGGTAGAAACTTCATTATTTTTTTCTTGAAGTTTTGCTCTAAATTACTTGATTGGCTATAACTCATTTATACTTTAGAATATTTTTATTTTGGAGTTTCAAAGCATACATAATGAATATATTTTTACATTTATCCAAGTATAAGTGATATGTTTTACGTATATTTTTAGTTGAGAGCGTTGGCGTAAAGTCAAAAAATGCTTATTTTTTCTCTATTTTTTCCAATTTAAAACAATATATATGTATCAGTTTTTATTTTCATATTTTTCTATGTTTTTTGACCTATTACTGCAATAACTAAAAATAATATTTCCATAAAAACCTTATTTAAAAATTTTGGCTCAGAACGTGGTAGGTTTCCGTAAGAACGTAACAATTCCGTACTAAATACAGTAAAATCATTTAATCCCAATTTTGAACATAACTGTCCTGCTGATTACTTAACTTGCGTGACCAAACATGGTTTGGTCTATCTTCAGGTACAATGATTCTTTGTTAACAACTATACATATTCATATATGTTATCGGGAAGAATTCCTCTTCACCAATCCCACATAAAATATAGCCCACATTTTCAATTGATTTCAATACAAAATACTAACTAAAAATCCTTTATTTTCGTTGTAAACTGGGTGAATCAACGGAAACACCTTTCACCGCCAAGAGTCACAACGCTTCTGTTGATTTGTGGAAATGCTGAGCTTGAGAAGAATGTCATCGGGTGGTTAACTTCTCATGAGAGAGGGCTTAAGGAGCAGTTCTCCTGTCACCTAAGAAATCATGGTGGAAAAATGGATAGGATTGCATAAGAATACCAATATCTTTGAAATGTAAGAAAACACCACACACAGCAGTTAATGGTTCAGGCACACAGGTTTCGAGAATTATGGAAATAGTACAATCTCAAAAAGTCATATCCTTTATTTAACTTCGGTGGTTGGTAATGTTCAGTGTGAGATGTTAAGACTTAGTGGAATGTATAATAAAGAAGAATAATATGATCGAGGGGGATACCAAATACTTAAACCCAATGAAATAGAATTGAATGAATATGGATTGGATCAGCGTTGGAAAAATGAAAACACAAAGAGATTTATAATTAAAAGGAATAAAGCCTTTACTTTCAATGACTTTGAATATTCTCACTCCCAACGTCGTCCAAACCATCCACTTTAAAGAAAACAAGAAAAAACAGAGTATATGGCCGATTTAATTCCCTCGCTCTCAGCGAACACCATTGTATCTTTATTTACAGATGGCGCTACGCTCAACGGTTACAAAATAAACACAGTTTACAAAACTATTTAGCAATTGCTGTCGCATAATGGCTATTGGACGGAACATTCAGAATAAAAAAATAATACTTATATTGGGAAGATTAAGTGAAACTTTAAGGGTAATATACATACGTAATAATATCAATATCGAATCCCCTAAACTTTATTCAAAATTAACCCTTTTCTTCATTTCTTATTCTAAATCTTAATTTCTCCTTTTTCTATTATTCCTATTTTTCCAGCCATCAAATTCAAAAGAGTAAGTGTTTCATTTCTCAGCCGGACCCCGAAATTTTTTTCTCTGAATATTCAAGACTCAAAATGATATTGCTGGTATTTTAATAAGAAAGTAATAAGTCTCCCAGGAAAAATCTGAAACGATCAGCAATATTTTTCATAATGAACGCAACACTTTGGCAGATGTCTATAGTCAAAAGTCACTCTCTTTACGAAATTAATCGTTTTCCCACCAAACTTAAACTTCATGTGGTATTTGGTAATTTCTCGCTCAAAGTTGGAATTGCGAGATCCACTCAGAGAGCATTCTGACATTGTCCGGTTCAGATTTCTCTGGATTTTGTCCTAATTTTGATGAGATGAAATAAAAATTACGTTCGGCCAGGACGAGTGATGTCTTTCTTCATGACAGAAGTTTAACGGAATTCTTTGCAGCCCAGTATGACTGGACTGAGGAAAATAATAGGGGCAATTTAAAAGTCTTTTCTCTTTTCAATGTGAGCCTGGTTTGCTCATCATTTCATATATATATATATATATATATATATATATATATATATATATATATATATATATATATACACATACATATATATATATATACATACATATATATATATACATACATACATATATATATATATATATATATATATATATATATATATATATATATATATATATATATATATATATATATATATATATACATATATATATACATATATATACATACATATATATACATATATATATATATACATATATATATACATATATATATATATACATATATATACATACATATATATATACATATACATATACATATACATATATATACATATATATATATATATATATATATATATATATATATACATACATATATATACATACATATATATATATATACATATATATATATATAATATATATATATATATATATATATATATATATATATATATATATATATATATATATATATATATATATATATATATATATATATATATATATACATATATATATATATATATATATATTATATATATATATATATATATATATATAATATATATATATATATATATATATATATATGTATATATATATATATGTATGCAGTGGTTGCAGTCATGGCTATAAAAATGATACCATTTTAGCTAAAGACCTTTATTAAGATAACGCTGGTGGACGGGTTCCCACTTCATCATAGAGACAGGTCAAACTGAAGGGTCAGCTAGCATGAAGTTCTATGTACAAGGTACGTAACACTTGGGTCAACATCTGTGGAAAAATATCTGCCTTCTACAGCGTATATCTCCTTTTCATTTTGAAATTTCCCAAATTGTCCGCTAGGGCCATGTAGAGTTATAATTAGTCAGGACCTTTCTCTGATTGCGTAAACTGTAGCCCCAGAGGTCAATTTAAGTTAGGGGTTAAAAAAGGGAATTCAAAATGACAATGGCATTTTTAGCCCTTGATTTAAGTTTTGAAAACCCCTGAGAATTTTCCTTACATATATATGTGCAGTTAATCTTTGTTTAGATAAGAAATAAAGGAAATAATGATGAAAAAAGAAAAAAATGTGTCCAAAGTTTTAAAGATTTTTCTTCTGCTGTTTCAATACAATCATACAATTTATACAGCCAAGAATGTATTGGACTACTAATGTTTGCACGGTTGCCCAATTGAACTAATAAGTGTTATAGAGTAACAATCCTCGCAGATTAAATAGTCAGTAATGCATTTGCATGTTTGCATTTAATTAATGGCTTGACATCTGAGCCATGACCATAACCTTTCAGTTAAATGAAACAACATTAAAATAAATTGTTTAATTTATATATTTATTATCATGCAAGATGTTTTCTAACCTATTTTATCAGATTACACTATTAAAAGTACGGATAAAAATAAAAAGTGGAAGTGCAAATTTTATTTCCTTTACCTCCGAAATAAATGAAATATTATTTTCTTTGAAAGTTACTATAACATATGATTATGAAAAATATACAAAAATACAAGTATTAAAGTACAAATTTTGTTATGTTTAGATTATATACATTTTGTAGACTTAAAGTAAATCGGTATACTAGTTAAAACTACCGTAAACGAAATTTAAGTATTGTATGATCGATTATTTACAAAAAGTATCGACTGTTGTTAGTAAAAAATGATATATTAATGAAATTAATATGAATATCTAGTTTTAAGTGTAAACAAGTAAACTTAGTTCTAATGGAGGTATAGAAATAACCACATCTTTAAATAAAAGTGGTTCAAATTGAAAATGAAATATTCAAATTTCTGTTTGTTATTATGAAAAATGCTATTTTCTAGACATTTTTAAATTTCCACAAAAGAACATTTTTAAGTGTATTATTATTAATTGCCTAGTAAAAATATCATTCCAGGCTTCCATTGTTTGTATAGAAAAATTTGCTATAGAAATGTGTTTAAAGTTTTCACTTTAAATGCATCTCAAGTATATTAACGATGATAATTAAAGTTACTAATAAAATATTTAATATAAAAGCAAATAATATAAGGACATTTCCTGTTCAAACTTCCAGTAAACGAAGTTTTGTATTTTAATAGAAATAAAATACTAGTACTTCTATTTTCTATTTTATTCTACTTAAAACTTCTACATTCTATGTTATTTAAATATATTTAAATGTTGTAATTTATATATTTAAATATTGAATTTGAATATTGTATGATAGATTATTTAAAAAAGGTATCGATTGTGGTTATTAAAAATGATATACTAATAAAATTAATATGAATATCTTGTTTAAATTGTGAAACAAATAAACTTAGTTCTAAAGGAGGTATAAAAGTAACCATATCTTTAAATAAAAACGGTAACATAAAATGAAAGTATCAAATTTCCTGTTTATTATTATAAAAATGCTATTTTATAGAGTTTGTTAAATGTCCACTAAAGAAGATTTTTAAGTACTTTATGATTAATTATATAGTAAAGTATCACTTCAGGTTTCCATGGTTTGTATAGAAAAACTTGCTATAGAAATATGTTTCAATGTATCGTTTTAAATGTATCTCAAGTATATTACCGATAATAATTAAAGTTACTGATAAACTATTTAATATAAAAGCAAATAATATAAGGAAATTTCCTGTTCAATCTTCCAGTAAACAAAGTTTTGTATTTCGATAGAAATAAAATACTAGTACTTCTACTTTCTATCTTATACTAGTTAAAACTTCTACATTCTATCTTATACTTGTTAAAACTTTCGTAGAGGAATTTAAATATTGTATGATAGATTATTTACAAAAAGTATCGACTGTAGTTAGTAAAAAATGATATACTAATGAAAGTAATGTGAATATCTAGTTTTAAATGTGAAACAAATAAACTTAGTTCTAAAGGAGGTATAAAATTAACCATATCTTTAAATAAATGTAATTAATAAAATGCAAGAATCAAATTTCCTACTTAATATTATAAAAAGTCCTATTTTCTAGAGTTTCTTAAATGTCCACTAAAGAAGATTTTTAAGTACTTTATGATTAATTATATAGTAAAGTATCACTCCAGGTTTCCATGGTTTGTATAGAAAACTCGCTATAGAAATATGTTTAAATGTATCGTTTTAAATGTATCTCAAGTATATTTAACTATGATAATTAAAATTGTTGATAAAATATTTAATATAAAAGCAAATAATATGAAGAAATTTTCAGTTTAAACTTCCAGTAAACAAAGTTTTGCATTTCAATAGAAATAAAATACTAGTACTTCTACTTTCTATCTTATACTAGTTAAAACTATCGTAAAAGAAATTTAAATATTACATGATTGATTATTTACAAAAAGTATCAACTATGGTTAATAAAAAATGATAACTAATGAAATTAATATGAATATCTAGTTTTAAATTAAAAAAAAATAAAATTAGTTCTAATGGAGGTATAGAAATAACTATATCTTAAAATAAAAACGGTTCAAACATAAAATGAAAGTATCAAATTTCCTGTTTATTATTATGAAAAAGGTTATTTTCTAGACTTTTTTAAATTTCCACAAAAGAAGATTTTTAAGTGTATTATTATTAATTGCCTAGTAAAAATATCACTCCAGGCTTCCATGGTTTGTATAGAAAATTTTGCTATAGAAATGTGTTTAAATGTATCACTTTAAATGCATCTGAAGTATATTAACGATGATAATTAAAGTTACTGATAAAATATTTAATATAAAAGCAAATAATATAAGGAAATTTCCTGCTCAAACTTCCAGTAAACGAAGTTTTGTATTTTAATAGAAATAAAATACTAGTACTTCTGTTTTCTATCTCATACTAGTTAAAACTTCTACATTCTATCTTATACGTGTTAAAACTCTCTTAGAAGAATTTAAATATTGTATGATTGAATATTTACAAAAGCATTGACTGTGGTTAGTAAAAAAATGATTAATGAAATTAATATTAATATCTAGTTTAAAATGTGAAACAAATAAACTTAGTTCTAATGGAGGTATAGAAATAACAATATCTTTAAATAAAAAAGGTTCAAACATAAAATGAAAGTATCAAATTTCCTGTTTATTATTATAAAAATGCTATTTTCTAGACTTTTTTAAATTTTCCAAAAGAAGATTTATAAGTACTTTATGATTAATTACATAGTAAAATATCACTTCAGGTTTCCATGTTTTGTATAGAAAAACTCGCTATAGAAATATGGTTCAATGTATCGTTTTAAATGCATAGCATGTATATTAACGAGGATAATTAAAGTAATTGATAAAATATTTAATATAGAAGCAAATAATATAAAGAAATTTTCTGTTCAAACTTCCAGTAAACGAAGTTTTGTATTTCAATAGAAATAAAATACTAGTACTTCTACTTTCTATCTTATTGAAACTATATACACCTTATTGAATCTGTATATCATCGGAGAAGAAGGCATGTTTATGAAGCTTATTAAGAAAATTTCAGTTCCTATGACAGAATCTTGAATCAATGTATATTTATTAGTCTTAATATGGGAATATTGACAGACTTATGCAACTAAAAGATAAACAAATGACATTAATGTATAGAGAAATTTAATTAAGGTCCATGTATTTTATGTAAGTGATGATAAATATTTTCCTAGCAGGTAATTAAGTTTTTTACTGTAATGACAATACGATACATAATTTATATACTGTTATCGAGTTCATATCTTTTTCAAATTATTTGAACTATTTTACTTTAGAAATATGTTTGTTAAATGATATAAGTATTTTTGAGATCATCATAAAACCTTATGATAAAACGTTGTCGTAACAGTGTTTTTGAACACAAACTACAGTAGATGTAATGCATTTATTTAATAATTTGTAGTATTAAAAAAACAAATCATACCAGAGATAAATTTTAAGAATTTTGTTTTTAATTATGAATCTAGTATATAACAAGTTTATTTATGAAACTCTTAAATAATATAAAATCTTCTATATACACATATATATATGTAAAGCTAGAATAAATACAAATTTTCTGTGGCTATATTTTTTCAGCTATCCCAAGAAAACAGTTCCACTCCCCAATTACTAAATTGCTGTTGGAATGTGCGTTGTTTGTATAAACATGTGTAGTTTTCGAGGTAACTTAAATGATCAAGCTTCACTCTTAATTCCCCCCCCCAAAAAAAAAGAGACACAAAACGCAAATAACCATAAGTCTCTTGGATGAAAAAAATCATTCAAAGATGTATTTTTATTGATCATTCGATACTAAGCTATTGCTTTGCAAAGATGAACAATTTTTATCCTCAATAAATTTAGAGTTCCACATTGTTGGATTTCCCTTTCTTTAATAGAGCCACGACTGCCCTACAATTAGGATGTCTAATAATCAAGTAAACCCAGGCAATTAAAAAAAGGTCTAATTTGTCGTGTAATCGATGAAAGATAAATTCTCTGATTACATATATTAAAATATAACACACATCTATATACATATATATACATATATATATACATATATATATACATACATATATATATATATATATATATATATATATATATATATATACATATATATATATATATACATATATATATATATATATATAATATATATATATATATATATATATATATATATATATATATATATATATATATATATATATATATATATATATATATATATATATATCATGAACTAGCTACAGGAAAATTAGTGACCGAATATTGTTTTGCTAGTTTCTGGGAGAAAGATATATACATATATATGTAATATATATGTATATATATATATATATATATGTATGCATATATGCATATATATTTATGCACCCTTATTTATGCAGGCGTATAAGTTTTAAAATATTCAACGATATGAAAAAAATCTATGACTTATGCACTTACTTCAGAGATGGTAGTTCAAATGTAAAAATAATTCTAAAGTGTTCATGATTTATGGATACTGAGTGTCTCTGCGGACTATAAATCATATAATTTCTATTTAATGGATTCTACAATATTTCTAAGAGAGCATTCTATATTTTTTGTTACTATTCAGATATTACACACGGCAGCCTTTTTTGTTCACAAGAAGCAATTTGCATTTCTTAACTTCTATAATTAATATACATAATACTTTATAATGCCTTATTTGCTTCAATGGATTATTTAATTCCTAATTAAAGAGCGAGCTGCATATATTTTGGATACTATAATCTCATTTTGTAAATGGGGCTTTTACCATTGTAATGTCTATCCGAAATATTAACTTCTCCTTTTAGTTTCAATTTTACATACGGAGAAGGAAAACTAATTAGAAATAGCTGAGAGGCTACAGAAAGAGTAAATGAGCTATTATTCTTTCCCGTCTTGCATTACATTGTTTCCTTAATTATATATTGGTAATCCGAATAGTATGAACCTAATGTTATACATAAAGAACCCGTATCCTGTTAAGAATTTTTAATTATTCTTGTTTGCTTATTTGATCAGAATATTACGTTCATAATACGTCCATTTATTATTTAGAGTCAGAAAATATTTTTAAACTGGACTAGTGTTTGTTGGAGCTTTATTTCAAGAAGGAAATTGCTCATTCTGTTGTTGTTGCTAATGACACTTGGGCTAGCCAAAGCCGATCCAGAGACCATAAAAATTATGGCGAAAGCAAAGGCTTTCCTTTTGAAACAGGATTTATTAGTTAAAGCGAATTTAACCTTTGAGCATTAATGTCGAGTCTGTATATGATCTTTCTTTTGCAACACGTACTACGTTAAAAGAGGCTCGACACAGTTTTCTTGTTGCTGTTGTTATTGTCAACGCTACTTGAATGAGCCAAGCCTGTGACCAGAGAAAATACAAATTAAAGCGAAGGGATGCATCTTCTGTTTGCCTAGCACCACAAGGGTGAAAGAGCGATAAACATTAAGACGATGAAAAAGATTTTCGTTTTGAACCAGGATTTATTGGTTAAGGCTATTTTATACTTTAACCTTTGAGCATTAATGTCGAGTCTGTATATGATCTTTCTTTTGCAACACGTACTACGTTAAAAGAGGCTCGACATGGTTTTCATGTTGCTGTTGTTATTGTCAACGCTACTTGAATGAGCCAAGCATGTGGACCAGAGAACATTCGAATTAAGAGAAGGGAATGAAACCTACGTTTGACTAGCACCTCTAGGGGAAAAGAGCGATAAACATTAAAGCAATGGAAACAATTTTCGTTTTGAACCAGGATTTATTGGTTAAGGCTTCTTTAATCTTTGAACATTGAAGTAGAGTTCGTATATGGTCTTTCTTTTGCTACAACGTTAAAAATGGTTGACACAGTTTTCTTGTTGATAATATTATTGCCAATGCCACTTGGATAAACTAAGCAAGTGGACCAGAGGAAATACGAATTAAAGTGAAGGGATGCGACTTCTAACGAGCACCGCTAGGATACAAGAATTATAAAAATTAAGGCAAAGGGAATTACTTTCGTTTTGAACCAGGATTTTTTTGGTTAAATCTAATTTAATCTTTTAAGCATTAATGTCGAGTCTAGATATCATCTTTTTTTTCTTTTTCCAGCACTTATAGCGTTAAAAGAGGCTCGACATGGTTTCATTGTTGCTGTTGTTGTTGCCAATGCCACTTAGACGAGTCAAGCCCGTGGACCAGGAAAATACGAATTAAGGCGAATGGATCCAACCTCCGTTTGACGAACACCGCTAGTGTGAAAGAACCATAAAAATTAAGGCGGAGGAAACTCCTTTCGTTTTGAACCAAGATTTATTGGTTAAGGCTAATTTAAGCTTTCAGCATTAATTTCGAGTCTGGATATGGATATTTTCTTTGTAGCACGTGCAACGTTAAAAGTGGCTCGACACATTTTGGATGTTGTTATTGCCAATGCCACTTGGACGAGTCAAGCACGTGGATCAGAAGAAATACGAATTAAGGAGAAGGAGTGGAACTTTCCTTTGACGAACACCACTAGTGTGAAACACCTACTTAGCTCAAATGGGTCCTCGTAACTTAGAAATAGGGAGAGTAAACCGAGATTCTTCAAACTCAGTCTGTCTCTCCAGCGGTATCATTTGTAAACTTGGAGGACATCGCAACCACAAAAATATTTTACATGGCTCAGTGGGGCCGAGGCAGCCTGGTTGGTAGAGCGTCAATCTCGTAACCGAAACGTGGCACGTTCTGTCCTCGTCTCGTCCAAAGACCGCTGTGCAGCTATGGCAGCTGGGCACGTTAAATATGTCGTGACTGCAAAGTCGTACTTTCACCTTAACAGTGCTCGTTAAGAACGAAAGGCGCACACTTTTGCCTTAATTCGAAAGAGCAGCGCTCATTAGAGCTTGGTATGCCGAAGTGGCATTAGACCCACCCACCCCACTTGCCTCAATCATCATTATCGAACACGGTAGATCTTAGGCCGGTTCGAGATCCCAACCAGAAAAATTCTAGTTACGAGATAGTTGTCTTTGTTAACGCAGTTACCGCAGCTCACGAGAATGCTACTTCTTTCTCCGAAGTAAAGGAATCATTGTACCACGAAATCTTTCGGTCATTAAATTTCAACGAAAATACCAATTTTGACCATGTCTTAGCCAATTTTGAGAGGTTACAGTGTTAAGTCTCTATATAATATAAGGAGACATTAACATCGAAATATGAGACATTCATTTAGAAATTCCTGAATGAAATTTAATGTCACGTCTGTTTCACGAGTTCTCAGGCAATGTCTAGATGCGTACACTTGTGTATCCTGAGGAACTGGAAAAGATTAGCTTTAGAATGATGAAGTTTCATAATATCTAGCTGTTCACCAGCCTTTTTTATAACAATCTCGTAACGAAAAATTTCCATATAAAGTATATCAACATTGATGGTCACACCAGTGCAACGTTAAATCAGGTAGATGTCGTAGTATTAATTTGCAATTATAACAGTGTTTTTTAAGCAGTTGAAGCAATGCTCGTTAAATCAATTCCTAAGGTGTAAAGGTAGTATTATATATGTGAAAAAGTTTCATTTCATAACGAAATATCTATATAACAGAAAACACTTGATATAACGCATATTTACGTTGCAAGTTATCATTACTTGAGTTCTACTCAGATGACATCTTAAACCCAAGAAATAAAACTTTCACTGCAAAAACAATTTAATAGCTTCAATTTAAATGTAATTTCAAATATTTTGGTTAAGAACAAAGTTGCTTTATTTCTAATCACATTGACTATATATATTTATATATTGCGAGCATTAAAATGATATATTATAGGTTTAAATTCACACAGGTCCTTTACAACTTTAAAAATACTTTACAAGTCATAGTTACTTTACAGTTTAAAGTAAGTTAGAATCATGCAAGCAAGAACATATTCTAAATTTTAATTTCAAACAGCGGTATTTAGTCTGCAAACTAAAAAAGTTTCGCTAACTTCTTATTAATTGTTGCGTATTCAATAGCATTTTTTAGAGTCGGAGACATTCTTTTATATTCAATAAAAAATGTATACAAGCAATCCGTAATTTTGGGGATAAACAATAAAATATAATCATGCAAGTATATATTCTGAATTTTAATTTCAAACAGTGGTATCTAGTCTTCAGACTAAACATATTTTGCTAACTACTTATTAATTGTTGCGTATTCAAGAGCATTTGTTTAATATGAGGCATTTTTTATATTCAATAAAAATGTAGACAAGCAATCCGTAATTTTGGAGATAATCAAGCAAAATGTATTAAAAATTATTCTTCAGCATCGCCTTTAAGAGCAGTATAAAACTAAGCGTTAAGTACCGGTATCAGTAGCTATCGTGTGACAAAAACTGGACAGTAGCTCTCCAAACAAAGCAACCTTAAGATGACACCTAGATCGAGATTGATAAGAAAGTGTCCAAGTCCCCTTTAGCGAACACGATAGATCTTAGGCCGGCTCCAGCTTCGAATCCACAACCTTTCAGTTACGAGATCGCTGCCTTTTCCGACTGAACTATCGATGTTTATATCACCTATAGTAAAAATAAATAAATAAACAATTTAAATCAATAATAGAAAAAATCACTATACGTGTTTCCCCTAATGTTTCTTCACTGCTATTATTAAGGCATTATCTACGGCAATTATAAATAACATTATAATAAGTTTAAAAAATATTTTTGTGCCAAAAGCAAAAAACAAAATAAAATAAAATAAAAATAAATAAAATTCTAAAGAGAAAAAAATAAAAAACCTAAACAAAAGTTTAAACTTCAAAAACAAACTGAAGCTTTATCGTTTATCTTTACATTATTTAGTTAGTTGGAAGCATCCATTAAAAATTAATATTTTTGACAAACAATAATGAGATAGTAAAAGAACTTAATTAGGTTTTAAGCAAAAAAGTAAAAAACAAAAACTTTCAAGCATTAACTGAAGGGAGTAATAAATATGTAGTTTTCAGTAATATATTTATTTTAAATAAAAAACTTTAAGAAGTATTTAAAGAAAGGAAATATTATTTAAAAAGGGATTTGTACAATTAAGAATATTTACATTTGAATTAGAAATATCGTTAGAGAAAAAATCATCTATTTATTTAAATTAAATATTGATAATTACTTTTTGCCTTCCTTAAAATGTTAGTTGTATGAACATTTTTATCCAAAAATTTTTATTGTTTTTAATTTTGACAGCTTTTTTGTATTTTAGTATTTACGAAAATATTACATATTTATAAACTTTATGGGAATTTTTATTGTTATCAATTCTAAAATAATTATACAAAAGCATAATTAACAAGTCTCAGAACTAGTAAATTATTAAAAGTTACAAATTTTAATCTTTTTATAAATTTAAATGCAAATACTTTTAACACTTTTATGCTCCATGTTTGATACCATTCTTTTGATATATCTTATATTAGAAAGAAAGTTAAAGTGGATTGGATTATTTTTATCACCTGTCCGGTTTATTCATAACCTAAGCATTTTAATTTTTTTCTCAGGTTTAATTTTTTTTAGCTAGATATCTTACAATCTGTTCTTAAAATGTACAAATTATTTCATGTGCTGATGCAAAAATATATATTATACGACTAACACATAAAATAATTAATTGTGGATTTTTATGCTATGAATCTGTTAATATTAAGTCTATTTAATATTAAACATTTAAGCTACTTTTCTGCAATTTTTAAAATTTCATACATGATTACCCATAAATAACTTATGAAGGGGGTTGTTAATAATGTATACTGCAAACATATAATATTACGAATTACCTGTAAAGAACTAGTATGGAGATTGCATAATATATTTCTGGTTTCTGAAACGCAAGTCTCCTTAATTTTAACTTTCATCTAGAAAGTAAAAAAAATATTGTAATAGTGTTTATTATTCACATTTAAAAAAAATATCTGCTGTGGTGTAGAACATTGCTGTAGTTACTGCAAATCCATTAAAATCTACGTTAAAATAATAACCCAAGTTTGCTTTATATCAGCTTTAATATTAATTACAGCAAAATGCCACTGACCTATATTGCAAAATACAAATATATTAGGGAGAAGAAAAAACAAGGAAAAATGCAAAAAAAAAAATAAATAAAACAATAAAAAGTAAAAGAAGCACTTCATGTGCTACACTTAAAACAAAATGGCAAAGTCTAAGAGCACGCTGCATTCTTTTCCTTTTTTCTAAACTACTCCAGCAACCTTATACGTTTTTCATCAAAAAACTCTTTCAACTAGTTGTCGTTTCATTATCCTGTGCTGATGCACCCGTCGTTCCATTGTTCTGTGCACGATGCGTCATTTCTCGGATCTGTCTAGATTGATCGGGACTCCATTTTCCTGAATCGCCTCCTGGCGACCAATCACAACTCTTCCAACTTGGTAAAGTTTAAGTGCAATCGTTTCCACTGGCCACACCACACGCCTCCTGGAGTAGCGAAAAAAGAAGTTACGCATGCAACCCACAATGTGTGAGTGTGGCGAGCAGATCAGTTTCGCAAACCTTATGTAAAACATAGCTGCACTCTCACAATATCGATTCTGATTCGTTTACGTGTTATGTCTGTACATATAGACTATTGGGAAATTGCACTTTGAAACTTTAAATATCCTTTTTGAATGCCTATGAATGTCTTTTAACTAGTTTTATCGAGCCATCTGTAAGAGCAAACGAATCTAGAAGTGGAGTAGTGATGTAGAGTGATGAAATTTTGTATTTAGGACTGGAATACCGAACTATGAAAGATTTCTAGCAGCTATTAGCTAGTTGGAATGAGGGAATCCTATTTGCCATTCAGGGGAGCCACTTATTTCAATAAACAAAAAAAATTACATAGTTCTAAAGAAACGGTCAACATTCAATCAGTTTATAACCCAAAAATGTACAAAACATGAACAAAATTGTTAAAGTAATATTTTCAAAATTAAAGAGTTACAATAATTTAGAATTTCATATATTGAACCATTACAAATACCTATTTATACACAGTGTAGTCATATTAATGTGACCACAGACTACTTTTTACGCTAGTGTTAAATAACTAATCTTAGAAGGCAGGTGTCAGCAGCAAGTTTGGTGGATATATAAAGTGTATTGTAGGCTTTGGAAAACATTTTAATTCTTGCAGTCATGCAGTAAATGAGAGATTTATCTGACGTCCAAAATGGCATGATCATTGCCTTTAGGGTCAACGGTGGAAGCATTTCCCATACGGCTAATTTTGAAAACTTTTCTCACACCCGTGATAAAAAAATATACCTTTCATAGGAAAATGGCACTGTACAAAATGAGCTATGTGGCATATGTGGTACACCACAGGCCGTAGATGGTAGAGGTGAACGACATCTGCGGAGATGGTTTCGGACGAATAGACGTGCAACCTTTAAGTACCGTTCAGTCCCTGATCCTCCATATGAACCAAGAGGCTACTAACGGTGTTTCCACAACGACGGTTCAGCGAACGTTTCTGCGTATGGGTCTCCGCAGCAGTCGTCTGGTTAATGCACCTATTCTGACTGCTTTTCATCGGCGACGAAGGCCTTAATTTGAACTCAACGGACTTCCATGAGTAGAGACAGGTAGTTTTTTCTGATAAATCACGTTTTATACTTTGTCGGACAAGTGTATGTTGACTTATATATCATGAAACGGTTGAAAGCATACACCTTGCAACAATCGCAAGTAGGGTCCAAGCTGAAGGAAGGAGCACTGTGGTCTGGGAAATATTTTCGTGGTATTCTCTGAGTTCAATCATCATTGAAAAAGGCACGATTGATCAACAGAAATATGTATCTTTTCTTGCTGACCTTGTTCATCCCTACATGCGAATTATTTTTCCTCAGGGGGATGGCATCTACTAGCAGGACAATGTGGCATGTCATAAGGCTTGCAGTGTACGTGCGTATTTCGAAGAGCATCAGGATGATAAACTACTCCCTTGGACCCCCTTGATAAACTACTTTACTATAAAACGATAAACTACTCCCTTAATAAACTACTTTACTTGAACCCTGTCCCGGATTTCGTTTCCCTAAAGAGGGATTTTTCTTCGTCCTTCCTTCTCCGATGGGAAAAAATCTTTTTGAGGTTTTTTGGATTCCGTGATGAACGTGTTGAGAGTTGTAGATCCATCACGATGAAATATTAGTGTCTTTTTTGTTAATTTGTTTGTGTGTCGTGTTTAGGGAATAAAAATAAGAAAAAAAGGAATAACTGACCGGTTACTGGAACACTACTACAGTAATTGGAGTTTAAGTTTACACAAACCCAATCTAGGTTCTGTGGGACCTCCTCGATCGGGTTGTTAGCATCATGGATCCTCACCCAAGTAACCTGGTGCAGCTGGCAGCTGCACATGATTTAGCCTGGCTTAACATACCAGTGAACACCTTCAGGAACCTAATTGACTCTCTTCTCTCAAGTCTCGTAGCGTTCCTCTCCACGAAAGATGGTTATTCTGGATTTTAACAAGTGGTCACATTAATGTGACTGGAGAGTGTAAGTAAAGTAAAAACAGAAAATAGATATTATTATTAAAATATCATATTTATAAATAAAAAAAATTAATATAATTATACAATTTTAAAACTTCTCATTTCAAACCGTTACAATAGGAAATATTAGACACTACTATCTATACAAAGTATGCAGAAAAAGTATTCCGTATCCGTTTTTCGTATTCTGTATTCTGCTAAGTTTTCAACCCAGCAGCACAAAAGTTACAAATACAATTCAGTAAATGGTTTTAAATTTTAAAACATCTGTTACAATTTTTATAACTTTAAAACGTATTTACATAAAAACACAGTAGTGGGAATGTGAAATAGTAGTTACAATTTGCACATTTTATTTATTTTAGTTTACCAACTATAAAGGAAAAATGTACATTAAGATCATCTTGTATTTTATTTAGTATTTTAATAACGTAAGTACTTTTATCTAATCTCAAAATAAATACAGCTTATCACTCTCTTTTCACTTTTATACATAGATATTTATACTATTAAAATTTAGTATTTTGAATACTTTTTAACATTTAGATATGGACCTTTATTTTTTTACTGCAATAGAAATTCTATTTAACAATAACTTAAATATAACAAATATTTAAATTTAAACAGTGCAAATTGCCTCAAGATGGCATGAAATGTCGCATAACTGAATTAATATTCATTTCTCATTGTAGATTATCATTATTCTACACATGTAATTAAAAACTAATAATTTATAAAATGTGCAAATGTTCAATAATTGAAGGTCGTATTTCCCTTAAATAAATTTTAAACTAAATACAACAAAATGTATATAATTTAATAAGCGTACAAGAAAACATGTCGGGTTTTTATCAGATATTTTTAAATAGAGAGCGACAAAAAATCATTGAAAATATTCTTTTGTAAATTATAAATATATATATATTTTTTAACTCTTTAAGATGCACACACAATAATTAAATAATCCTCTTCCGGTTGAATAATCCAGCCCAATAGTCCAAAGTTTTCATGTTTTTTCTTCACCCACTCTTTTTTTTTTTACTTGTTAATCTAAGTAAACAAGTTGAAAATTGAATAGTTCAACAATGAAATGTTTCGTGTGATGAATCAGCAAATGTTTCAGCAATGAAATGTTTTTTTTAAAGTGTTTTAAAAACCTCATGGAAAAAAACATCTGCTAACATCGGATGTTTGCAATGAGTCCTCTGTTCACCGCTTTCAGCATTACACGCAGATTTTCGCAATCCCGCCTCTAAGGGGGAGGGGGGAAAGGCAATTTTCTCAGATGGCCTTGGCTATTCTGGGACCCAGTAGTTTTGGCTGTCGAAGGCAATTTTGGGAAAGATTTAATGAAAACTAGATAACTCACCACATAGTTAAGATGCAAACTTACCAGTTGAAAATGAGATTTAAAATTGAAAAATGACTGTAAAAGCTATTTTCTGTTCAATTTTCATTTTTTGAATAGTTTGGAAAATTGAACCCTTTAAATTTTCAAAAGAATGCTCATTGTAGGAAATGACGCATTTGCCAAGTGTTATTACAAAGATTAGTAAAAGTTATTTCTGCTTTCTGGGCATATTGACTGCACTAACAGTGAAAACAGTTTTACAGTTAAAGTTAAAAATAAACAGCTGCTGAGAAATGCTTCCTTGGAGGTATATTTGTCGACAAAATATAATATCGCTAAACTTTCAAAGAAGCCCCCTAGGGACAAAGCAAAAAACTGAGTAATTCTCAAGTTAGAGTACCGGACATGAGTAACTTTCCAGCAACTAGCCTCAGGAGATTGAGTTTCAAATGCAATTTTCATCGAGTGTTTGTGTTTTTCCGTTGTTACAGAGAAATTTATCTCTAGTGATATTTCTAGAGAGTGTGTATTTCTTCAAATTCAGGTATATTTCTCTGATAAATCTAAAGGCATTTTGGTTCCGTGGTTTTATAAAAATCCCTATTTCATGAATCTTCTTTTTAAACAAAATTGTTTCACCTACATCATTACACTTCTTTCGATCTCTGCACGTATAAACACATATATTAATGAGTTCACACACACACCCACACACACATACACACATATATATATATATTCATTTATACATTAAAATTTTTTTAATATGCGAAATTAACTTCTTTCGTGGCCAAGTTCATAAATTCACTCCCTAGTATATCACATATTTTATATCCATTCCAGTTAGAATATTTTATAACAAACTTAATAAAAAACATTTCATTCTTTTCGTTTTGTGGTAGTATTATAATTTATACATATGTATATATGCATATATATGTATATATATATATATATATATATATATATATATATATATATATATATGTATATATATATACATATATATATATAAATGTATATATATATGTGTATATATATATACATACATACATATATACATATATAGATATATATATGTATATATATATATATATATATATATATATATGTATGTATGTATATATACATACATATATGTATATATATATATATATATTGTATATTATATATATATATATATATATATATATATATATATGTATATATATATATATATATATATATATATATATATATATATATATATATATATATATATATATATATATATATATATATATATATATATATATATATATATATATATATATATATATATATATATATATATATATATATATATAAATGCATATAATCAGACTGTAGGAAATATGACATATTTAATTCCACATTGTTTCTCTTGTCTATAAGATAATGAATGAATTATTCATATACACTTCTTGATTCATAGCACTAGACCTTTAAATAATACCTTAAAATTCCGTAATATATAATATTACTCAAGCAAGATTTTTTAAAATTACGAACAGTTTATTTCTGAAACTAAGTTTATTGCACTACCTTTAATTCTAGTATAAAAATACATAAAAATAAAAAAAAACTGTAGATCATTATTTAACGCAAGTATTAGACACTTTATATAAATAAATTATAGTAACACTCATAAAGCATATTAATGTGGTTATATACATATATCTTTTTTTGGCAGAAAGATAAGTGAGAAAGTTTTGAAAGTTTTTCGGTGTACAACATATATAATATATTTTTAGAGACTATTTGATTAGGAATAATTAGAAGAAATGTAAATAAAGATGGAAGAGTTTCCTTTTATAAAATTTTAGTCATTGCAAGGTGAATTATATATATCTCATATTTATGTTAAGGTTGTTCTAAAGATATTAAAAACTTTCAACCCTTTAAAGAAAATTATTGCTGTTGATTCTCAGTAATTATCACGGCTATTAAACCTGGCAAAAATAATGAGAAAAATTAATGTTCTTTAATCTCTTATCTTTAGTTCATTAGTTTTTAATTACCTTTAAAGGAGACTCATAATTTAGACCCAGGAAAATTACGGATAACATTTAACTTGTAATTTCTACCTATAAAAGTTAAATTGCGGTTTATTATAGTTAACGCTAGGATATAATGGGAATAGTACTATTTATAGGCGTGTCAAGAGACATAGATTTTGAAGAATAAATCTGAGTAATGGTTATTCTTAAGTGAATCAATGTTCAGCGATAGTTTATTCCTGACGTTAGGTTTATTACATCAAATAATAGAACGGAGATAAGATCACCAGGAAACTTTGTTCCTGAAATAATGATTTAACCGCGTTTAGAATTCAGGCTTTGCATTTATTTAAATTAATATCTTTTTTAATATTAATTAAAATTAGACTTACTTTTTATAGAGACTTTTTTTAAGGTTTGGAGATAAAAATCATTCTTGAATATTTAAAAAGAACATTTTATTCTTATTCATAGGATGTATTTTCTGATAGCAGCAAAAACGTTGCCTTTTACTTAAATTCTAACAGGTAATAAATAGGAAGAAAAACTATTCTGGATATATAGTTGTCTGCCGTAGGAATAAACCAATTATATGTTAAATATGTTATTATCCCCTGTATAATAATAGCCTAAGTTATCTGTCCATCTGTCCTCGAATTTATAAAGCGATTGGACCTGGAATGGATAGAGGCTTCCATATTGGATTTTTGATGAGTTGGGATTAGCAATGTTCGAAATCCTACCCTTTGCCTCTTTTCTAGCATTTAATGCCATTATTTCAAGCCCTGTTTTTCCCGGTTAAGAGCAGGCGATTAAATTTTTTAATTTACCACATAATAAATAGGTAAAAATAGCATAACATTTTTTTCTAGTATTATGACGCCATTCCTTTATCCATCTTAATTAATCCTTTCTAATTCTAAATTATTTAAACATCGTCTGCATTATTTTCATACGTTTTATCTTTGAACATAGATATTACGTAAATAATTTTCTTTTATATTTGGCTTAAATAATAGATTAGGTACATATGTGATACTTTTAAAATTAATCATCGATTATTTTTTGTTGTGATGAAAATTTTATCACTGGTATTAACAACAAATTCCACCTACCTCCAGGTTGCAGTGAAAAGGATATTTTCATTCCTTTACTTCCATTAATTACTGAGACAAAAAAAAATTGGTAAGAACTTAACAATAATTTTGAGATAGCTAAGAAAATTTTGAGTTATCTTTCCAAATGAATTCAGCGTGATTCTAAACTACATTCACAGTATCGGGAGACATTAGAGGAGTATGAAGATAAACAAATTATTGAGTGTGTACCAGATAATTCTCAGCCAAAAAACAAACCATTTTTTTATCTGCCTTATAGGGTACTTTACAATTCTGGAAAATTAAAAATTTTACCGATCCCGTCATATGACGGGCTATATGCTAGTGCATTATATTTGTAAATAATTTCTAATTTCTATTAATATACCGTAAACTCACAAAAATATGGCTTCCTAACAAAGTACAGAATATTAACTATGCACGATCAGACGGCAGCTAAATGGTAGTAAAATAGAGTTAACAAGGTGCTGATTAAAGGAAATTTGAAGCCATGTAGACCAAAGTTAAATTGCTAGCAGTAAGAGGTTGCGCATTTGATGTTTCATGAAGCAAATAAGTTAATCAAGTTGGTTCCAAAGGTTCAAGTACGGGATATTTGCGGACCAGTAAAGTATTGCAGTACCTTTTACAGTGCTTGGAGAAGTGAACCTCGCAAGGCTGCGCAGTAGAGGTTTCATGGAGCAAATAAGTTAATCAAGTTGGTTTCAAAGAATCCATATTGGGTAAGTGGCATTTGAAAGACAGTAAAATATGGTAAAATCCTTTACCGTGCAGTAGCGAAATGAATCACAAAAGGTGCGAGAAATATGGTTTCTCTCATTAATCTGCAAGCTGTCATCGTACTTAGGAAAAGCAATATGTATGTTGGCATGTAACACATGTTCCGATAAGATAACTAACTATGTACCTACTTTGGTCTTTAGTGATATCCACAATGATGATTTCAGAAAGATTTTAATTTCTCAATGGTCATTTCATTATCCATGAAAATATTACTCTGACCATAATGAAGTCTATTACATCATGGTTATACCCAGAAATTATTGCAGTGTGTTTGACCTCTAACGTTTATTTCCTATTCGCTGAATGTCTTTAGACAGATGAAGAAAAAAACTTTGATTATCGGAGAAAGCTGTCCCTTTTTCTTCATGACAAGTTGCGGTATTGTTGTGCAAATTACAGCCTTTATCCCCGATATGATGTCGATAGTTTAGATTCCGAAATCAGCTGTCTATATTGGAGCTCCATAGCGACATTCTGAATTGTTGTTTGTGATACAGTTGATAGGCCCTTGATTCATACTACAGGTGGTCAGTTGTTCCGCGGTTGCACTTCAGCTTGTCCCAATGCATCATCTCAGCTTTCATTCATCCCTCTCATCTGTGGCCTAAAGCACAATGACCTATATTGTTTGTTCCCCCACTCCCAAGGCCATTCATTTTACGTTTCATGTGTATACACGTGAAACGTTATACAAGTGGTCATTTAATAAATTTTGCGGAAAAAAAATCAAAGTAAAGAAATGAAGATTTAAATTTTATTAGAGGAAAATTTAACAATTGATTGTTGAAAATAGTACTATTATTGAAAATTGAAAAAAAAAGATAAAAAAAAAATAACAACATGCTTAAACGGAAAAATGAAGGAAATTCTTAAAAAAATTCGGATTATTTAAGTGAGGTATTGTTTGAAAGAAGGTACGGCATAAAGTGACACTTTATAGGTAGTGTACCAGCAAAGAATGGAAAATACCCGATGTATTGGAGAAAATAATCTAATTCATTTTGAAAAGGAAATGCATTGTAAAGGAAATATTTTCTGTACTAAAGAATTAACCTTTCTTGCAATTTATAGCATGCTTACTAATATTTTGATAAAAATTAAATTTCAATAAGATGACACTAAATTTGTTGAATGATATAGAAATTTTTAGTTTTTATATCGAATGGTAATTTTTTATTTTACATCACTTGTATATATGACCGTATTAAAATGTCGGTTTGGATTGACGTATATATACGTTGAATATAGTTAAATGGTTGAAGTTCAAAAATGAACTTTTACTTTTAGATATACTAAAGAATCAGTTTTTCAGAAAAAAATTTTAGATATCAAAATATATTTAAATAATTAACTTGTTTTTACCGCATCTTCAATAAAAATCAATAATACTTGCCTTTTGAATAATGTGATTTTTAGACTAATACGATTTTAATTACCTCCATTATAATGCAATTTTCAGTACATGAAATAAATTGAGATTTTTACACTGTTACAAACTATAAAGTATCTTCTGAAGCGTCAAATTTTCAGTTTTTCATATACAGCTAATTATAATTTTTACAATGTATCTTTATCCACTCTTTATAATTCAGTAGCACTTATAAAGTATTTTAAAACAGTTTTGTTTTATAAAGATTGAAAAGTTTTATAATACTTTCAAAACACTTTTTAGTTGCTGTTATAAATCCTGAAACCCTATTAAAAAATTCGATGTGAACACAACAAAATTTCCTTGTATACCGATTACATTTTACACGTTTTTTTTAAACTTAATTAAAATGTGAGGTAAAATCCTCCAATTCTACCGTAACATATAAAGGTACAAAATTGTTAAAATATTACTATTTAATAACATCAAAATTTTATATAATATTAGTTCTACGGTGACTATAGTGCTGACATTAGCTAACGGCCTATATAATTTAATATACGCGATACTGAGATTTTCCATTATATAGAGTGTAGTTGTAATCAAAAAGGTGGGTGCACAACTGGTACTTTCAACAGCTCTAAATACAAAATTTCAAGGTTCGACAGCTTAAGGTTTTTAAGTTATACCCTGAAGCGTTAATAAAAGTTACGTTGAGATATTTTTGTCATATATTACAGATTGCAGTACTTTTATACGGACAAAAATCATGACTAAAGTAGTCAAAATTCATTCTCGAAATGGATAATTAATGTATCAAAGTTGATCACGTAGAGGCGTTTAGACGAACTATAAAAAATGGATCCAAGACATGATTAAAATAGGTGTATCCTTTGAAATATCCAGGAAACCTGAAATGTTTTGAGAGTACACTTCCTTTACTTCATAATTGGAAATAAAATTACATATTTATGAAGAATTTTTTAAATTTTAAAACGAGCCAAACTTAAATACTTCAGATTTATAGTCACATTAGACACTATAGTCATCTTAATTATCAGTAGAAAAATTATGCTTTTATGTTTATGCTTTCACACTTCTGTTTCGTTTTTTATTGTGTTCATACCACAAAAGAATTCAGATTTACAGATCATAAATCAAAGTTTTAACTTATCTAATTTTTTCAGCTATTATCTAGTGTGATAAGTTTTTTTTTATCACAAGGAAAAATATATTTTGCTATCTTTATTTTTTAACGGTTATAAAATTATTGTTACCTTGAAATAAACTTCTCGTACATTTTCAGGCTACAGATCATATTTTTAATTATGTTTTTATGCCAAGAAAAGAATGCTTGTATTACAAAGAGTAGAAAACTTAACTTTTCAAGGATCCACAGTTATGTTTTATGGTAGTTCTTAAAGCACAATTAAAATGTTTTAAGCTTTTAATTTTCTTTTACAAAAAATTAGATTTCACATAAAAACATATTGTAGTTCATTATAAAAATTTCATATTTGTGTTATACAAATTATTATACTCAAGGAAAATTAAAATTAACCTAAAAAGATATTGTGTTTCTCTAGACAAATTTCATATTTGCATAAAGGGATTTCTTAGTAACCACTAGTGACTTTAAGTTTAGTTTTTTCTGGTTAGTTACGGTCAGATAAAGAATGTATACACACACACACACACGCACAGACGTATATATATGTTATAAGACGGACTTCACGATGGATGGTTGCAGTCATGGTCCATAAAAATGACACCGTTATAGTTAAAGACCTTTATTAAGATAACGTTGGAGGACGGGTTCCCACTTCATCATAAGGAGAGAACAAACTGAGGGGTCAGGTAGCATGACGTTATATGTAAAAAGGCCCTTAACACTTGGTCAACATCTGTGGGAAAATATCTGAAAAAATCTGCCTCCGACAGTGTGCATCTCCTTTTTGTTTGGAAATTTCATAAATTGTCCTCTAGGGCAATGTAGAGTATTAATTGGTCAGACTTCTTCTCTCAGGGCGTAAACTGTAGCTCTAGTGGTCAATTTATGTTAGGGGTTAAAAAGGGGAATGTAAAAGGACGAGGGAATCTTTAGCCCTTGACTTCAGATTTGAAAATCCATGAGGATTTTCCTTACACACACACACACACACACACACACACACACACACACACACACACACACATATATATATATATTTATATATATATATATATATATATATACATATATATATATATATATATATATATATATATTTATATATATATATATATATATATATATATATTATATTATATATATTTATATATATTATGTATATATATATATATTTATATATATGTATATATATATATATATATATATATATCTATATATATATATATATATATATATATATATATATATATATAATTATATATATATATACATACATACCATATATTTATATGCACTTTAGTGATAGAACTGATAAAACTCCTAGCGTCATCAGGAGAAAGAAGAGACGTAAAATCACAGTGACTGACAAAATGAAAGAAAATTAAGTTTCAATTTATGTACTTAATGTTATTCTTTGGTTAGTATTATGTGCTTCCATGAAATAAGCTGCTTGGATTCAATTCCTGATAAAGCTTTGAATGTTTTTTATTGACGCTCATTTGACGTTTTCTATTGTATATCCGTAAGGAGCAGTGATAACGGTAGTCTTAAATATAGGAAAGTTGTAACAAGTCTCTATATTTAAATGCTTATCATACTGGATATCCTATGGACAGAACAAACTGTTTTCTGATTAAGAGAAAAATATTTTAATTGGAATATAATACCTTAAATAAAAAAATAAGAATGCAGAAGCTTGTTTGCAAAATTATGAATGGTATTTATTCATACTACGTTCATAACAAAAATTATTTTATTGTTCTTCAAGTAATAAGCTAAATAAATGGAAATTTTACGGTAATCAAAATCAGTTAGATCGTTTACTATAATAATATATCAAAATAAAAGAAGTTAAGTTGTTCAAATAACTAAAAGAGAAAGAAATTTGCCCAGAAAAGAAAGAAAACAAATGTTTGGAAATGGTTAAAAAAAAAACGTACAACTGAATAAAAAATATTGGTTGAATTTAATTTTAATTACGTTATTAAATGACTTAATGCATTTAAATTAAGTCATTAGAATTATTATTTATTTTTCAATATTTTGTGTATTGTCTGTTAACGTATTTAATACCGAAACTGGGTAAAAAGTAGAAAATCTTTAAAAAAAGTAGTGTAAAAAAGTGTATTACCTTGGGTTATAGAAGTTTTAATACCGTGAAACGAGACGAACGAGTGGTTAGGGCGCTGATATTCAGTACCGGAATTCCCACTGTGGCAGGGATGTTCGTAGCCGTTCAAAATCGGCTTTAAGCAGTAGGTCCCGGTCGCATTAGCCCGGTCTCATCGTGTTGCAAAAAAGTAGACCGTAGTGCTCCAAACCAAACAAAATACTGTGAAACGACGAAAACAATTTAGTAAACATATAATTTGAAATAATTACTTTATGTAAATAGTAAGTGAAAATCGATACCTTTTTTTATGTTCGGCATATGTCACGTGACCCTCTTCTCATTCTGTACTAGGAAATGATGTATTTTTCGATATTGTCCTAGTGGCTCTAGTGCATATTTCTAAAAGGCGTAAAATACTACTGCAATTTTGCAGTTACGCTTATTTTATTAAATTTATACGATCGACCTTTAAGTTTAAATAATGGATTTCTACATCCTACCGATATATAAACCGGTTTGATATTTAATTTAAGTTTTATCCAGCCGTCTAGCTGCATTAAACATGTATATTGGGGAATAGTGATGAAATTCCTGCATACGCAATGGGAGTTCGTGCCGATGTATTAGAGTAATTGAAAGTTAGAACCGAAATTTAAAGCCCTCAACAAACTTCGTATTAAGGCATATTCATTATTTGGTATTCAATTCTTTAAAATATATTCTAACAACACTATAGAATATTTATCTGTATAAATAATGCTTTTATCTGTATGTTATTCTAGTAACGCATTTATAGGAATTAAAAGTACTGAAATAACATATAACTGCACAGGATATATTGGTGGAATTTAATTTTAATTACGTTATCGAATGATTTAAGAGGTCTGGTATCTTTTGATACTAGAGCCTGAAGAAATTTGGTATACCTAAAACCTCAGGCTGGTTCCTGATCAATATGAATCCATGCTGTTATTAAAATAGTACAGCATATTTATATGTAAAAGCATTTATTCATTTTTAAACATTAAATTATTGTAAAAATTGATAGAAAAAATAATAAGATATTACAATATCGAAAAGTATATATAGTTAGAAAAATATATAGATAACTTTAAAGGAAATATTTAGCTTCTTACAAAGTTTAAGAGCGGTTTGGGCAAATGTTTTTATATATAACTAGACGACTCGACAGACGTTATCCTGTTTTAGCGCTGTAAATCTAAAATATGTAAAATGTTTTTAAATAAATTATAAATTGGACTTTTTTGATTGAAAAGTAAGGAAAAATATTTAAAAAATACTTCCTGCCACTATGCTTACATTCATCACAAACGTAATTAGATTAAATTAAAATTCCCACATAACTAATACGTGGATTCGTTTCCAGGACTTTTCGTACTGTAGCCCGTTGCGCTGACGACTGCGCCACAGATACGTTGGTAGTGTGGGGTTTCAAGCTGTATTATAAGAATCTCAATAAGCACGCAATTCTGGGTTTTTAATAAAAAACACTTTCGATTGGATCAAATTGTGAATCTAAACCATTCTCGAATAAACTTAATTACATACACAAAATTTCATCGAAATCAGTCTAGCCGTTTAGGAGGAGTTCTATTAAAAACGCACAGAAGAATTTTATGTATAAATATTGGTACATTTTATACATATCGGCATTTAAGTTGGAATAAATATTTATAGTTTTGATTACACACTTAAAAGCTTGGAAATAAACCATTTTCCATATACACACAAATTTTTCAGTATTATATTTTGGTAGATTTTTATGGGTATGAAATTAAAAAAGAGAAGAAGCTTATTTCAATTTCTTAAATATCGTTTCCAGACAATTGGACACAATAGTTTTGGGGGCAAAATGACCTATTCCACAGTTCTAATGTTAATTGGTATAAAAGTTGACAATATAACTTTATTTATAAATATCTAGAACTTAAAATTTTTTCAAGAAAGGGAAATATTTAATAAATGATACTCTAAGTTTTTAGCTGATTATGTAGCAGTGAATATTAGAGTTAAATTATGCGAAATATATTTTGAATGTACGCTTAGCACCTACCCTTAGGTTTAGGTATGAATAATTAGTGACGTTTTTTAGACTTTTAATAACACTTTGGGTGTGAAATAAATAAAAACTTATTAAGTATAATTGCAAATTTTTCACTGTACTCGGCTAGAGAATTACCCGTTTCTTGTATATTCAATGACATTTAATTCATAAAATAAAATTGAAATTACAAATCATACTAATGTTAAGCTGCAAGAAAACAGGAAGAGTTTAAAATATAAGGGTACAAAAATTTGGTGGTGATTGCGAAGACTATGACGTGCCAGCTAAACTACTTATAAAAGAAGTTGCTTTGGCCCAATTTTAGTTATTTTAAGCTTAAAAGCTTAAAAAAAGATGATTATTCTTTCAGTTATTTCTATTTTAATGAGAGAAATTTTAAAACAAGGGTGCAAGCGTTTATCTTTACAGAAATTACTGATGCTGAGCTACGAATTTGGTACATTTTTTACATGGTAAAATATACACTAAATGGTATTAGAAGAAATTAAACATCTAATACCTTCCTGATATAAAAACATTAAAATATACCATTTTAATGCAATTTTGTATACTATCACATGAATAAATGTTGGTTTAGAGTGCTATGGTCTATTCTTTTGCTACACAAAATCAATGAGACCGGGACCTGCTAAGCCTATTCTGAAAAATTAAGAAAATCTCTACCAGCAGCTGGAATCGAACACACAAACTCTCGTCCCGAAAAGAAGCCCCTTACACATTCAGACTCCATTTGGCAACAGTCTAAAGAATAAAAACTTCTTAAAGAAACACGAGTACTGTTAAATAATTATACAGTGCTTCATTTATAAATATGCTTTATTAGTAATATATTATTCATAATTAACACCTTAATTTATTTACCCTAAAAAATGTATTTTTCTGATTTGTGAAGTGACTTTCTTTTCAGCCTTGTTTTGAGATGACTGGGAAAATTTGCCTATTAACCAAAGAAGGTTAGTTAATAAATTTCAAAAGCGATATAATTATCATTCAGGAGTTATTTTAATGAGAGTTTGCTAGAATAATTGGAGCTTTTATTTGTCCACTTTTTTAGAGAATGTAAAAAAAGTTTTTTTTCCTTTTTACCTTCTTCATTAAAATTACTTTCTGACTATTCACATTTCAAATAAAGTACTTTAAAGTAGAAGCTACGCTTCTTAAAATAAAGATGGAGTTGTTATATTACTTTTGTGAGTTAAATAAAGATGTTTACATGTTACTTAAATATGTGACAGCCCCGGGAGAAATGTGTTTTCACTGCAATTAATACTTATATTTCTGGACTTCAATTCCTGCCAACACAAATCTGTTTTCAAATTGTGAAACAGTTTATTATAATAAATAGACTGTCGTCGAAAGCTAGTCAGGATAAACATATTAAAAATCTAAGTGATGTGCTGTAGAAAAATAATTATCTTGCCGTCTCATTGAAGACAAGCTGATAGTTTTATATCTAACGGATAAATAATTAACTACATAATGGGTAAATGTTTGAATATCTAAAATATAACTAAAATTACACTGAACAATAATGATAATAATACAGAATTAATTAATGTTCTTAATTAATGTAACATATTTTACGCTTGCATTTTAGAATAGTGGTTTAATGTCATAATATAACAAGTATTAATAATTTTGACTATTAATGTTATTTCTTGTATTTTAAGTCGTTGGATTTATTTTTTCGATCTATTGACAGTACTAACTATTGACTTAACTAACTAGTATCTTGTTTAGTGCATCTTTACTAAGCGTTGTAGAAGTGGATGTTGTTATTTTTTGTTCTTTTTCCTGTGCGAATTGTATAGTAGCAAGATGTTTGCATTGTAGAAATGACATCTTTCAGAATCTATACTTTTGCTGTTTGAGGGTAATGATGAAAATCACCAAAACTTTTTTAATTCTAGGCTTTTCTCTACTTTCGTTGCTTATTATCGATTTCTACTATATACATATATGTATAATATATATATATATATATATATATATATATATATATATATACATACATATATATATATATATATATATATATATATATATATATATATATATATATATATATATACATATATATATACATATATATATATATATATATATATATATATATATATATATATATATATATGTATATATATATATATATATATATATATATATATATATATATATATATATATATATATATATATATATATATATATATATATATATATATATATATATATACATATATATACATATACATACATACATATATATATATATATATATATTTATATATATACATATATATATATATACATATATATATATATATATATATATATATATATATATATATATATATATATATATATATATATGTATATATATATATATGTATATATATATATTTATATATATATATATACATATATATATATACATATATATATATATACATATACAGACATATATATATATATATATATATATATATATATATATATATATATATATATATATATATATTATATATATATATATATATATATTATATATATATATACATATATATATATACATATATGTATATATATATATATTTATATATATATATTTATATATATATTTATATATATATATATATATATATACATACATATATATATATACATACATATATATATATATACATATATATATATATATATATATATATATATATATATATATATATATATATATATATATAATATATATATATATATATATATATATAATACAGGAATTATACAATTGCTGGGCATATTAGAAATTATAGCCCCTATTATTTTTACTTGCCCGGTTTCTGGACAAGGAGAATCCTAAGCTAAGACAGACAAGAGAATGACACGAATAATCTTTGGTCGAGCAGAGGTGTACCCAAGAGCGAAGACAGATAGTATTTTCCCAAGGGACAAGAAACTTTGTTAGCGAATTTAACTGTGGATCTGTGTCATTTGCTGAGCCATTTGCCTGCGCCAGCTGGAAAATGGGTTGAATGGACAGAAAATTTACATCTATTGGACAGAAAGTTTTGGGAAGCTATTGGAAGGATTTTAAGTCGAAAACACTCCTTTGATTAAGACATTTTGTGGCTGGAAAATATATTTAATGGAATTTGAATGGGAGAGATAGGTTTTTAAGGAAATATCAAAGAGAAATAATTTTGATATATTACATATATATAATAAATCAAAATTATTACACATAAAATATCTATCTAAAATTCTTCTTTCCCATCTTCATATTATTTAATACTTAATTTCCCAGCCAAAAATATGTCTGATTTAAAGAAGAGTTCTCCAATTTAAATTTTTTTCCCCGTGTCTCAAATCTAACGTTAGAATAAATGCTAATTTTCTGTCCACTGGTCACATATTTTTATCTGTGTCAGGAAAATAATTTTACTCTTCTAATAACTAAATTGCTGGTTGCTTATTTTTTGAGCTAACTCAAATAATCAAAGCCCACTTTTGACTCCCAAACGATGACCAAGAACGCTGAGTAATCTGTAGGCCTCTTGGGAAGAAATTTACTTTATTTCTCCCTATGAGTTGTAAAAAAATCACTGAAAGATTTATTTTTTTGGTCATTCGATGCGGAGCTCTTGCCTAGTAAAGAGTTTTTTTTATGTTTAATTTTATCTTCAATAAATTTAAAGTACTACAACGTTGGGATTTCCTTAAATCCAAATAATGGTTACATATTTATCTATATACATGTATTGATATTTTTATCCTATAAATTAACGAACGTAATTATGTTCATCTTGAATTAATTTTCGATTTCAATTCTATGTTTTCTGATATCCTTTTCTAACAACCTTAGTGTATGTCTTAGTTTACCCTGTGAATTCCTTTCGGTTTCATAAGTAACTAAAGATAGATCCTGACGCTTAAACTACGTCATCGGAGTCACCCACTTCACTTGTGTACATAATTTCTGATTGGTTTCACAGACAACTTTTTTTAACCACGATGTACAGATATTGCAAACAGTCGTTAGTGACAATTGCGCCTGAATAAACCATGTCAGTGTTTGTTCAAAACGTTCCAATACCTTTAATTTCCGCAATGTTTTTCACTCGACTATGAACTGCTACGACTGCAGGCTGATCTAACAACTAGGAACTCAAATTTGAGAAGAAACAAAAAGCTAATATTAGACATGTATGTGTGTGAAGATTTCCTTACGGATGTAAGTTTTATGATGTACTTAACTCGGTTTTAAGCATAGAAGTTTGGAATAGTTGATTTTCTCTGTTTCGATTTGAGTTTACACGAAATATTACATGGGAGATATTCAGAAATAGCTAAATATTATTAAAAGCTACTCCATATTTTTTATCTGTAGGGAAATAGCAATTTTCATTAAAATAAAGATTTATATATTTAGAGAACTGAAACATTTTCTTTGGCATCGATGTAGGGGACCGACACCAAAATTAGCAGAGATACGTGAATAGAGGACCCAAGAAAGCACCAAAAAGAGTGCCATAAAAAGACATAATTGATGTCAAATTCAAATAAACATTTACAGGAAAAAAATCAAGCGTCTGAGACATAGAAACACTGTTTGCTATCAAAATCTAAAAGGAAAGTCTCTTCTCATCTACTTCCTAAATTTATCTTATATTTATTTATTTTATCTAGGAGGCTAGGGCATTTTGATTGGTGCTGACAGCTAAAACACGATTTTAACATTTTAATGTCAGAGAACTCCCAGTGATTTTATATTATATTATTTACTGGCGTTTTAACGTAAATTTGTAATCCTTTTACGATTTACTGACATAGTTGCGAGGTCTCACAAATTAATGTTTTGCTTATACATAGGAAAACATGAAGTTAAACATTTTTTTACACCTTAATCCTTTCGTGGGCCATTTATTTCTCACACAACGTTTTCAAACTTTCAAAACAGAAGTGCTATTTATATTCAATCGATCGAATACTAGATGACAGCACAAAACTGAAGCTTCCCATCGTTATAATAGCAAGGCCAATATATTATGATGGGTTTTGAGCTTCTCACAGGTGCATTTTGTAACCCAAGGCCCACGAAAGGGTCAAGTGAAATTTTTTCTGTATAACTTAAACTGTGATATGAAAATAAAATGTAATGCCATTTGTATCCTATGCAAAGAGGCAAGGATGATTTTACTGGTGTAATAAGAGCACAGTAACGTAAGCAGGTGAAGACTGTACCGAGACTCGTCGAGGTTGACGAGTAAAAAAAACTTGAACTGCAACTTTTCTTTCTCTACATTTCTTACCTAGGCGTAGGTCTACCGGGCACAGAACTTTTGCGCATTTTCAATGTATTTCTTTAGACGAAATGTTGGCATATAAAGTTTAGAGCATGTCTCGACACATGGTGATGCTGATGACACCAAATGTAATTATTATCCCCTTTGGTAATTTTTTACCCTCCTTTTATGAGATTTTTATTAAAACGTAACTGTTGTTATGTCTTTTTTGACTGATTTCTCACAGCTTGATATCAAAATGTTGTACTTACTGTAAGTTAACATTTAACTGTGACATTTATAACTGAAAAGTGTATTAAAAATGAAAACTTTCTCTGCTTAGGTTTGTAACAATATATCAGAAAAAGATCTAAAGTTCTTTTTTGGTAAATAACAAAATTTTAAACGAATAGAGTAGTATTTGTATTTAACATTTTGACATACATGTGAAATATTAAATGGATAATTTGGCCTCCACGGAATAGAAACTTTAATTTTTCTTTTGCCCAAACTCATTTCGGGCATTACAAATTTTGCACATTTGAGCTGCCCAAACAAAAAGTTGGTTTGTCTCTAATGAGTGAGTTATCGCAGCTTCATATCAATATGTTACGTTTATTGTGGAAGTTAACATTTAACTGCGACAGTTATAACTGAAAAGTGTGTGAAAAATTCAAAATTTTCTCTGCTTAGATTGCAACAATATATCAGAAAAATATTTAAAGTTGCTTTTTGGTAAATAACAAGATTTTGAAAGAATAGAGAAGTACCTGTATTTAACATTTTGATATACATGTTAAAGATTAATAGATAATTTGCCTTCCATTTAATAGAAACTTTAATTTTTCTTCTGCCCGAAGCCAGCATGAGCTTTACAAATTTTGCACATTTGAGCTACCTGAAGTAACTGTTGGTTTGTCTTTTTTTGAGTGAATTATCAGAGATTCATATCAATATGTTGTGCTCATTGTGGAAGTTAACATTTAACTGTGACATTTATAATTTAAAAGTGTATGCAAAATGAAAAACATTCCATTCTTAAATTGTTACAATAAATCAGAAAAGATTATTCTGGCTAACTGGAAAGTGGTTAAAATAATTCAAATGCATTGTAACTACTACTCATTTTAGATAAAAAACAAAGTATGAATGAACCAAGTATGCTGTGTAACGACTTCAATGTTCTTGAGTGAGAAGTGTCTTGAAGAAGGATCACAGTCACAATAGAATTGGAAATCACTTTTATTTTTCTTGGAGTAAATACGGGGTTCATTCAGTTTATACATAGGGATTCTAATTCTCCCCAAACAAATCGAAATTTAAAGGATTGTTGCTGGCTTAGAATTACCACGATGATCACAGTCAGAAAAAAGATTAAATAATCTTACAAGATAGGGGGGGGGGCCTTTCCAGAGTGCAATGGAAACTCAATCTATCCCCCCTTCGGTGTCCGAGACCCTACCGTTCTTTATGTGAGTGGACTTTACGAGTCTTCCGAACGCAATCACTAAAAAGCTGGCTCCCGTCAAAAGTCATGGAAGCCTCCACGAGGTCAAAGCACCTCCGTAAAAAATGTCGAAAAGCCCCGAGTTGCAAAATTCTAGGCTTTTTATACATGAGGGACAGTTACGGTCCAATGAACCGTTTTTCGGTCAGTTACGATTCCAATTACCTGAGAACTCCAGCTAAGGTTACAGTTATTTTTTTAGTTGAATTCGCATTCTCTAGCTGTTCCGATTGAAGCTTCTCGAGGCAATCCTCCTAGGTCATTATGGCAACCGATACGGAGCATGACGCCTATTCAACCGAACTGTCAACATCCCAGACACTCTGTCGCCACGCTATGTAGCCAGTTGGAACAGGAAGAATTCAGGTCAGTTGATTTCGATTCTGAACAAAGGGGGGGGGGTCTTCCCAGTGGGTTTAAATTTAGATTTTTTAAACTCAAGATACGATGACTGATTGGAGAAAGACTTGAGCAAAATACTGAATTTTCTGTTAAAACTTCTAAATAAAATATTTAATGAATGTCAGAACTTAAAGCATAAAAGAAAATTAAGCATAATTTATCATCTGAAAGTACCTGAATCTTTTCATAAAGCTGATTGCATGATGTCATTCCTGTCAGAACTCCATGATTTATCATTTGCGAACATCATATACAGCATCAAAAGGCACAAAAATAAAAGATTTAATTTAAAAAAAGAATTGATGGATTCTTTCTTTTGAAACTGACTTCCTTGATAAGCCACTTACATTTTACCATGGAATGTCTTCTTATGAGTGCGTAAAGCTACGGGATTTTAGAAAAGATTGATGTCATTGTTCGGTTTTTCCCCTAGAAACCATTATAATCAAGTGCATTATAGAATTAAAAAGAAATGAAAAAATTAAGAAAAAAACATCTAGAAGAAGGGTTTAACTTTTGTGCAAAGCTGCTGTCACTTTATCTTCATAATACCAAGCGTCTTTAAAAAGTGTCATCAAAGTCATGCTGTATGATGAACTAGTTATAGTAATCCGTTTCGAAGAAATATTCTTTTAAAATTATGGCTTATTAAGGGAGGCAATGACTACCTAAAAGATTAGAAGTTAATCAAAAATAGTATAATATAGCTAGGAAATAGAATTTTTTTCTCTTAAATTAGTTTATCTCTATTAGCCAACGAGAAGATGGCCAAATCAGAAGCTTGCTGGAATGTGGAGTTTCGAATCTCTCTGCTAAGAAGAAAGTAAGCATATTTAAATTAGGGATGTATATCGGATGTCAATTGTCCGGGTAATGGATACCAGATATCTGGCCAGAGTTTCAGTCGGATATCCGGCTGGATGTTTCGTCCTTTTTCTTTTTAAATTTATTTTAAATAAATCAGCTTTATATTCTTTATTTTTGCAACCAAATTGTAGTATTTTCTCACCATTTTTATATTTTTAAACAAGTCAACTATTTGTACTATAATTTATTTAAAATTTTTTCTTTCTTTTAAGTTTCAGTACGACATTTAATTAGAAAAATCAAATCTGAATAAAAGCATTCTTAATAGTCCTTTACCTTTCTTCTTTAATGGATCTTATGTTTGTGTATGATAAATTTCAAGAACATATTCCCAATTTTTTTAGTAAATTATCTTTATTCTTGTATCCTCCATATAAGTAAGTTCTGTCTTTTGTGCTCTCAGATGCAGGAACACAGTTTTGCAGTTGAGACTGAAGAAAAAATGATTTATGATTTTTTGTAATGAAATGTATAAATAAACCTATTTTTTTCCATAAAGCTTTTTTTTAAATACATAGAAGCATTGTTTTATATAGTATATTGTTTAATATTTTGCATTTTTTGTTTTATTTATCTTATTTCTAGGTGTATAATTTTGGCCGGATGTAGTGCCGGATAATTGTAATATCCGGATACTGCCAATTATCCGGTATACTGGCCTGATATGCCGGATGCAGTATGCTGGCCGGATAACTATTACATCCCTATTTTAAATCTTTGCACTCAAAATTAATCTTCCTCATTCCCAGTAGTTTGGTCCAAATTAATCTTTGTGATATCACTTTAATGCCAACTTATAATTTTAATTAAGTCAGACAAGTGTGAACAGAAATTCTTAAATTAAATTATCTCGACCCGAGGTAGCTCTGTCGTCAAAGGCAAATATCTTCAAACCGAAGGGCTAGGGATTCAGGGCTCGATCAGGCCTAAGATCCCACTTGTTTGTTAATGGTGGTTGGGGCATTTAAAATATGTGTGTTATCCCAATGTCCTCCAAGTTCTCAAATTAAACCTCTGGGGATGGCAAGCCAAGTCTGAGGATTTTCTACTTGGTGCCTACTTTTAAATTACGAGGACAAACTTGAGATGAATGCGTGTGGTATCAGGTCCACGTGCTTGGCTTGTCCAAGTGCTATTGTCAATAACAACATCAATAACAAAACCGTGTCAAGCCTCTTTCAACGTTGTACTTGCTACAAAAGAAAGATGATATCTAAACTCCACATTAATGCTAAATAGATAAATTAGCCTTAAGCAATAAAGCTAATTTATTTCAATTAGATTTAATTTATTTGTGTCCAGTAAAAAATCAAATGGAATCAAACCGTGATATCAAATTCTGTTTCCCATTACTCAAGCATACTTACCAGTATAAGAAAAAAAGAATGTGAAAAATAATACATAAACAATATTTTACCCAAATTTTTACATCCATTTTTAAATAAAACTTTTCGCATCAAAAATAATGCAATAACTCATGAATATTTGTGAACAAAGTTTGATTTAACTGAATGACCTCCTTTTTAACCCTCCGAGTGGAACACACCGATTAAAAAAAGTCTCTAAAAATACGCTAAAGGTTTATTGTGTCAATGGCCAAAGCGTTCTATGATATTTTACTTCACCATTTGTTGACTAGAATGGAATACGGGAAACCCACCCTCGTTACTGTCCCTTTACTTCTGATTATAAATAGATATATAAATAGATATCATAGATTGTTAGTTTTTAATACACATAATGCTCGTCAAGTCTCGAAGATCATCCCATAAGAAATAATACATTAAAAAAGTAAAAATAAAAGTATTCTTTAAGAAAATTATTTATATTTTCTTACGAAAGTTATCCAATGTATTTAAGTGGTGCAATTAGAGATACATCTATTACCGCAAACGAATACTTCGAAATAGAGATTTACAAAGCCATGAAAAGCTATCAGCGTCTTTGTGCCTCAGGGAGTAGGAGTGCATCCCTCAATAAATGTCAGTCAAAGAGGGATGCAGATTCTAAACAATCGACCTGACTCTCCTACCTCAAACACTGGCAGAAATGTACATTACATCCACTTTCGGAACGTTTTTGGAGGTCGAAAATAGTACATGACAACCGCTTTGAAGACATCATGGGTTTGGCGGAATTGTACGTGAGAACCGCTATGAGGGTTAAGCATGTAAAAACAATGTGTAAAATAGCACGTACAAACAAAGTGTAAAATAGTGCACGGAAACATTTTCCCAATTCTAAATAACACTTTTTACAGCAAAATATGTTTCAAAAACTCTTGATTATTTGCGAATAAAGTTTGATTTAATTGAATAACCTACTTATTAACCACTTACACATTTTCCATTTTTGATAGTTTTATAATTTAATAGTAAACAAACGGTCAAATTTGAAAATTCAGGAAAGAAGTATGAGACTGATGAAAGTTTTTTTTTGCCATTTTTCAACATTTTGAATGTTAAGAATATTTATAACTACTTTAATTTAAGCTCCACCAACGATGAATTCATACCAATGACATTTAAGTGCTCGTATCGAATGGACAGCGCTGAAGAAAATGATAGCAAGAGATAAAATATAAATGCATCAAGTCCTTCAAATCGCATAAAAAATGATGGGTTTTGGGTAAAAACATAAAAAATACTGAACTGCATAATTTTTATGCAATTTTTTAAAAATATCTAATAATTAAGAAAAACCATAAAAAATCAATAAATAAATGAATTATATTTTGTGTTAGCATTTGATATGTGTTTCAGGATAAGATTCATAAATAATATTCACCTAATCCATAAAAGCATATATGGCTTACCTTTAAGAAAACATGATTTATAATGATTTAAAGAATTTAAATATTTTTCAATATTTGTACTGTGAAGAAAACATAACGATTATAAAAATAACTTTACCTTAGAATAAAATAACTGAATTTTATGTGAATATTTGTATCTAAGGGATTTCTGGTTTGAAAGATTAAATTTTTAAACAACTCTAAATTTGCCGTTTAACATTCTTAAGATATTTAGCTTTTTTGCTTTTAAGTTCTAAATGCCCTGGAGAACATTAAAGCTGTAACTGTTTTTACAGCAAAATACTATTAACCATACATACTATGAAAATGGATTTAACTAATGAGTACCGAGTGAATCTTATATTTTCTAAATTTGTTTCGAGCGTAAATAGTTTCAATTTATATCTTTCTTGCTGCAATATTAATTGTACACAAGGCACTTTATATATTAACAGACACTGTGTTACAATATATTTTCAAGCAGTGAGGAAAAATATTTTAGGAAGTTCTAAGCACGAGTGATCAATTGTAGACAAAAGTAAAAGTAAAATAAATTTTATATATTCCAGGAAAAAATAAATAAACAATTCTCCAGCTAACCTTCTTTCTCTTAATTGCATATCAATTAAAATCTCTTAAAATATTTATTTTTCAATCTTTTAATTCTACACTTTTATGAATATTTATATAGCATTTTAAAATACAAAAGGAGAGTTGGGGAGTCTTACCAGAAAATATTCAGTTTATATCCGCATAAAAAGCCCTTTTGAATATGATATCAAAAATAATCTCAAAGTAATTAATGAAATGCATTCTTTATAGCGGAATGAATTACTCAATTTTTTTTAATATTTGGTAAATAATATGCAGCCAGTAATTTTATTTCAGTGTGCAAGGAAAAAATAACTAGGTTGAAGTAAAATAGAAATTTTAATATACGCCAGTTAACCTGAATTAAAAAAAATATTTTTAACAATAAAAATTATATTCCTTCTGATATTTTTTCAAATTAGCTTAATACAGTTAAGGCAAACACAGAACAACTTATAAAGGCTCTTCATTTTAATAAGATTAGTAATAGGTTTTATTCCAATACAATACTGAAAAGTTTTTCTTGCTTATTATCAATCTTGTAATTTGAAAACTCTCAATGTCAAAAAATTTGATATTGTAAATTTGCATAATAAAAAAGGATAAAATTGCAGGAAAAGGATGTTTTAAAAAACAAAGGTTTACTTAAAAAAATATTTTATCAGTATTCTGGTCTTAAAGTTACTAAAAGAAGATCAATGAATATTTGAGAGATTAGTTGATTCTAGATATATTTAAGCGAGATTTTAACAAAAGCTATTCTACAGAGTTGACTATGAAAATGTATTGGTATAAATGATATTATGTAAAATTTCATGTATGGACATAAAAAATTTATTTTACATAAGAGTCTATATCTCATAGAGTAATTAATATATGCATTCAAACTTTAGTGGAATCACAACTCTTGTTTTTCAACAATTTTCTAAGTTTTGTTCAATCTACTTGAAAATTGCCCAATTTTAGGGCAAAGATACTAAAAAATAGATGTTTCTTATACAGACATCTATTTCAATATGATTTACTGATCCTTTTCATACAAAGATGGATGTTTTAGAAAACAAAAGTTTTCTTAATAAAAAGTCTTTTATCAGTATTCGTGTCTTAAAGTTACTAAAAAGCAGCTCAATAAATATTCGAGAGATCAGTTAATTCTAGACATTTTTAAAGTCAAATTTCAAAATAAGCTGTTCTACAGAGTTCACTATGAAAATGTATTGGCGTAAAAATGTAAAATTTCGCTTATGCACAGAAAAAGTTTAATTTACTTAGCGTATACGTTATCCAGTATTTAATATATTCATTTCAAATTCTATTTGTCTTCGCTCTTGGGTACACCTTTGTTCGAGGAAAGTGTTTTTAGTGTCATTCTCTTATCTGTCGTTGACTAGTAAATATCTCATTTTTAGAAGGTAATGAATAAAATTTAAGTTTCGCTACGAACTGTGCGTTTTCTTTTTACCAAAATGGCTCGACTGCAATTTACTTAAATAGCCTAGTTGCTGAGGCATCTCCTTGCCCAATAATCCGGTCAAGTATAAACTATAGGGCCTATAATTTCAAATGTGTCCAGCAGTTATATAATTCCTAGATTAAATATATAGTGCGATTGGCTACCATATGGTGCACTTTCAACTAACTCTGGATTCTTGGGTTGATCAGGTCTTATCTAGACTACACAGGAACAAATATCTAAATATTTTAAGTATCAAAACTTCATCTAAATGTATAATTTTTTATATTCAAGCAATTTTAATTTCATGGTAAATTACTTGCATTTTGTGTACAGACATAAGCAAAAATAGTCCGTGATAACAAAAAATAGACACTTTAAACACATTTTTCATTTTGAAAAGTTTTGGATTTAAGAAGTTTTACATCATTTGATGTGAAATGGGTCTAGTACTGTTTCTGATACAGTAATACTGAAATATTTTGATAGTTTTCCCTCGTTATTAGCCCACTTTTATAAATTTCATATTCAAGAAGTCATCTTTTCTATTTTGGTTTAGAAAAAAAGGGAACAAGAAAGATGTAATTAGGAGTATTTTAAATGTACAAAATATTACTATAAAGAAAATTTAATTGCTTATGAAAGTTGGAAAAAATCCAGTGTTGCTTTTGTCTCAGAAAAGTTATTTCTTTTATGCTAAACTATAAGAATATTTTTAATAATTATTATATTAGGAAAGAGGTACTACTCCTTTTAGATTCTTCATAATAATCTACAAGTGGGAAAACGTAAGCACTAAGAATTTTTTGAAGACTAGTTCCACGTATACATTTGAATTTAAATTCCCTTTTACGGAAGTAAAAGAAAAGCAATTTTGTTACTATCGCATCTGAATAAAATGTTTCTTGCTAAATGATGCTTTTTGATCGTTTAAGATAATAGTTTGTTTTGCTTAATAGTAATAATAATGTCTTCAGAATCTCTTTTTCCTTACAAAACATTCTTTTACTTAGACGCTAAATCTAAAAAATATACAAAATAAATTGCAAATATACTGTTTATTCCAGTTGAAAGTTACCGCAAGGAAAATCTCGAAATTTTGAGATAAAATCTTATTCTTGATATCATTTCCAGTTATCACGCAGTTTTGTCACCTCCTATCATTTAAGAAAATGGAAATATTCCGTACGTTATCGTTGGGGAAATATGTCTTTTACTCTGAACATTCCGAAGAATACGAACTTAAGCCATTGATAGCATAAAAAGTTTATTCGATATGTTTAAAGGCTTTGAAAAATATCTTTTCTTTAAGGAAACGGTCATTTTAGATACACGATACCAGTATCAATACATTTACGATGTCATTTTGCGAAGACATTAGATAAAAATAAATGATTTTTTTATTATTTGTATCTTACTGAAATAGTTATAAAGATAAATGATTGTGCATTTTAAAGGCTTTTCAAATGCACCATTCGTGATTTAACTCACATTAACGATTCTGTTAAATAAATAAAAATTATGAATAATTAATATCTTTAAATTCTTTTCATATAACAGAAATTATGAATCAGAATTACCCTTTAACTTTTGGTGTAAAATTTATTCTAATTTTATTCTATTTTGATGTAAATTTTGATGTAAATTTTATTAATTAAAGCAGTATTTAATACATTTTCATAGAAGTTATGAATATAAAAGTTATATTTATTATCGTTTTAGAAAAATGTATTATGCAAATATAAATTTAATGTTCTAAAGATTAATGTAGTTAAGCTGAGACACATTTATGTGACAACATATTTATGTGCAATCATTGAAATTTTTAAGTAATTTCAAATGTATACATATATAATAAAGACAAACTGAATCGGAGAAAGATGATTGAAGTTAAACTAAGGAGGATTTGAAACTGATTTATCCAATTTGTGGATCCAGTAGACACAGAAACTCAAGGCAAAATTAATTAAATGGTGTAGTCATGGTGGAGTTAACTTTCATTATACAGATAATGAAAATAGATCCATTTCAATTTTATCAGACACTAGTAGAAAAGGAAGGAAAGAGAGATGTACAAACTTTGGTGGACCAATTTAAGATTTCTAAAATATTTGATGATCAAATAAAAAAAACCCTTTATAACCGTGAGAGTTAGTCCGTGAGTTAGTCCGTGAGAGCTTAGCTAGCCTATCGAGTCAACCGTCCTCACTGTTCAAGAAATAAATTTTTAAGGAAATGCAGATTAAGGAAATGCAGATGAAATATTCATGATTTGGGTCATAGGGTTTATATACATATTTTAATATCCCAATAACTTACATACTACAAAGGTTTGTTTGAAAGAGCTGGAATTACAGTAAACTGTAGTTTAAAGAATATAAAATGTCCCTACAGCTCAAGGTTATTAAGTATATTCAAAACGTCATTGTCAAATACCTTTTAAAGTGCTGGGATATCTCATGTTCCTATAAACATTGTAAGAGTTTTACCATCCTCTAAACGGTTTGTCTACTGTCTGACATTTTTGTGTATTGTTTCATGAGACATAAAGTAATCTCCTCAAGCACTAATCACTTATAATAATTTCAGAACAATTTTGTGAAAGTTGTATCAGTTATTTTGCTCTGTACATAATCATGCCATTACAGAAATGACTTATAAAATAAGTTTTGTCACGAAGCCTTCACAATGTAAATTAAACAAGAAACAAGGCTACCACTCATAAAGAATTGGTATGATAAACTGTTTACAACACAAACGTTTGTTTGGAAATGCGGAATTTACAGTAAACAGTAGTAAAGAATATATAACGTCTCAAAAGCTTAAGGTTATTAGGTATAATGAAAACGTCATTGGGAAATATCTTACTAAGCGCTGGGCTAGCCCATGTTCCTATAGACATTGTAAGACTTTTACCACCCTCTAAACGGTTTGTTTACTGTCTGATATTTTTGTGAATTGTTTCATGAGACATGAAGTAATCTCTTAGAGCTGTAATAATTTCAGAACATTTTTGTGCAAGTTGCATCAGTTGTTTTGGGTTGTACCTAATCATGCCATTACAGAAAGGACTTATAAAATATGTTTTGTCACGAAGCCCTCGCAATGTAAATTAAACAAGAACCAAGGCTCACTCATAAAGAATTGGTATGATAAAGTGTTTTCATTGTCAGCTAAAGTAAGGTATTAAGAACTATAGTAGTGAGCAATGTGTCGAAGTTACTTTCTTCTCGGCTTTTACATTGCTTACAACGATTATCTATGAGCCATTTCTGGAAACTCAGTTACAGAAATAAGCACTGCGTTCCAGAACTTTTTTTTTTCATTCACATTGGTTACACAGGTAATTTAGGGGATTACGTATTTTAGAGAAGAACCATTAGATAATTTTGGATTCATCCGGTAATATTTTTAAAAATGTATTTTTATTAAAAGAACATTTACACGATTAGACATAAATTAAATACTTTTACTTACTTTAGAATTAAATTTTTGCTTGAAAGCAAAAAATACCATAAGGTAATTTTTTCAGCTACATAGTAAGGTGATACATCCTACCAAATGAATTAAAGGGACTAAAGATACCGTGCAGAGGTATAGCTAGAGATCATGCGACTGCTCTAAGGATAGAATTAAAGAAGTCGTAACTCCAAAGCATTTGGGCTGAACGATGCCCGATTGCTAGGATGCTGGCCTTCGGTACGGGAGTTTGTGGGTTAGAATCCCACAGTGGCATAGATGTTCTTAGCCATTCGGAATCGGCTTTAAGCTGTAGGTCCCTGTCCCATTAGCCCTAGTGTTGCAAAAAGTAGACAGTAGCACTCCAAACCAAAACAAACCAAAGCATTTGGGAAAAATGTAATTGATAAGGAAAATTGAGGTTCTTTCAGAAGAGTGTTTGCTTCGATATTGATGTTGAGGATTGTAAGCGTTCTTGTTGTGGGCGTGGGTTTGGCTGTCACTCATAGCGAGGTCACGTGGTACAATCTGTTAAAAGAAAAATCTATATCTGTAATGGCAGACCAGGGTTGCTTTTTGTGTTCTAGTTGTGAGCTCTCAATTTTTACTCAATTTAATTTTCATTCATAATTTTTTACCTGGTCTAAGTTTATGTTCAGTCTAATTGTTATTATTTTAATGAAATGTTTAAAAAAAAACAAGAAACTCGTAAGTCTCGAATTACTAGAAGTTATGCTTTGATTTTAATTCCT
>CM063511.1:113742904-113747904 GCA_032207245.1 Pardosa pseudoannulata
ATATATATATCTATATATATATATATATATATATATATATATATATATATATATATATATATATATATGCGTGTGTGTGTGAGTGTATAATTTAAAAAAATATTCTTCAGAGATCACAGCACATAGAGTTGTAACACATTTTACTTTTTAGGGCTGGCTGGGTAAAGCAGCTATATTTCAGTCATGTCTTGGAAGGCTGCTCGCTCACACTCTAAAATCAGCCCAAGTACTGGAAAAGCATTTTTTTTAAATGTCATCTTAAAGATGGAGGTCTGACAGATAACTCTTAACACAACCGAGAGACAAATACGCATTCGATGATTTATGAAATTGTTGTCTTGGGGAAATCATGTTTTTAACCTGTTATATTATGTAAATAAATATTATATAATCGTGCTTTAAATTAAAGTTTATGCTGAGAGAATATATGGTAGTTACCGGCTGAAACGTTTGATAGAGATTTTCTTCCAACTGTCAAGCATGGAAGGTCCCTGGTAAGAAGTATTAATTGACCAGGTTTATCCTACGGTTCAAATTCTGATGGAGATGGAATATTCCGGAAGGTTAATACTCCTATTCATTCAGAGGTAAAATCATGGTTCTTTGAATGAGGATAAAGTGAAATATCTACTTTAGCTCTTACAGACCTCTGGCCTCAAAATAATGGAACCATTAAGGTCTATTTCAAAGCATTGAATCCAGAATCGATATTATCCACCTGTATTTATTGCACTACTTTCAAAATATTTCCTTAAAGAATGGCATAGTATTCCTCAAAGCACTATTCAGCAGTTAAATAAATCGAGTCCCAGCGGATTCTAATCTGTATTATATGTCAAATGCGGTTCATCATATTACTAAAGGGTTCCATATAAATCTTTGACATTTTCATTATTTTGATAACAATCTGCATACGGATATAACTATAAATATACAATACTTAAATGCCTTTATTACATAAGCACACACACACACACATATATATATATATGTTTATGTAATAAATATATGTTTATGTGTGTATGTATGTGTATGTATGTATCACATGATACGCAGTGAGTAAATGTTAGGTCAAAAGATCAAATAAAACTGTAAGCGATAAGCTAAGAAGTAAATTGTCTTCGAAGTTTTCAAAAATGCGAAAGTACGTGACTGAAATAAGCAGAGGAAATTATCAGTGTTCCATTTTATTTGACGGTAAAAAGTAATACACTTTTATAGAATTTCCGTGATTTATTTTACCCAAGATGGAAATTGTTTTAAAGCATTCCTGCTGATCTTGGCTCATGCTCCCCATGTATATTTCATTTTATGTAAGTTTTTCACGCGATATGAAATCAAAAGAGGAAAACGCAAAGTATCATATGAATATTAAATTATGTGAACATGTTGAGTTTCTTTTTAAAGTTTGAAGGAAAGGAGTTTAAATCTTTCAGTAATTGGAATACGTTTAAACGCAGTTTTTGACAATTATAGTTAGAAATTGGTAATTTCTGTGCGTGTATCTTTACACGATGTCATATAATTTGTGAATGTCAAATAACTTTTTTAAATAATTACAAAATATGAATTTGGAGAATTAGTAATTCGCGTGCTTACCCATGTCGTATAATATTAAGAGTCACGAGATTTAATGACATTGTCTAAAGTTAGAGTACTGCCTAAGGCTGACATATGCTCTTTCGGTTCTATGGGTAAATATTTTAGGATATTTAGTTGCTTTAAGGTGGTTTATCCACAAAGTACCTACCTAGTTGATATACTGAGATGTTTATAAATACCGTTAAACTTTGGTATTTTCCTGTGTTTTCTATTATGTAGATAATATTGAACAAATAATACAATTTTGTATATAAAAATTTAATGAGATATTGTAGAAAAAGTGATAACGTATTAGATAACAAATCAATTCTGACATAAATTAATTCTGGCCTCCATGGAATAGAAAACAGTTCCGGCTCATATTTGTATTTGGTCTTATCTGCCCGAACTAAATTCGGGTGACACTGGCTATTGGATAAATCGGACACAAAATACTCATACCAAGTTCTCGTGTAGCAAATTGTGTGTTAAGGCATCTGGGTTCAGGAATTGTAATTGTACTGATGTACTTTCCCACGATGGATAATATTTACACACATATGTGTGTGTACTTATTGTCCATCGTGGATAAATTTCTAAGAAGTCATCGTGCATAGATTTCTAAGAAGAATGCAGAACGCATCTGTGGACTTCGAGTTCTACTGGGGGACCTCTTCGGAGGAGTTATAGTTGATGGAGTTGCAGAATTGTAGCGGTCAAGCCCAGGGAAGAATGCAGCCGTGAGATATGGAGACAGTAGCTAGGCAATGATGTCAATTTTCACGAAAAGGGTCACGAAAGGGGTCTTAATGTGCCCACCTGAACACCCGAAGGGGATGCAGATGTGGGAAAATTTAAGTAACAAAGATTGGTTTTGGTCATCGTGCATAGATTTCTAAGAAGAATGCAGAACGCATCTGTGGACTTCGAGTTCTACTGGGGGACCTCTTCGGAGGAGTTATAGTTGATGGAGTTGCAGAATTGTAGCGGTCAAGCCCAGGGAAGGATGCAGCCGTGAGATATGGGGACAGTAGCTAGGCAATGATGTCAATTTTCACGAAAAGGGTCACGAAAGGGGTCTTAATGTGCCCACCTGAACACCCGAAGGTGATGCAGATTTGGGAAAATTTAAGTAACAAAGATTGGTTTTGGTCATCGTGCATAGATTTCTAAGAAGAATGCAGAACGCATCTGTGGACTTCGAGTTCTACTGGGGGACCTCTTCGGAGGAGTTATAGCCAATGGAGTTTCAGAATTGTAGCGGTCAAGCCCAGGGAAGAATGCAGCCGTGAGATATGGAGACAGTAGCTAGGCAATGATGTCAATTTTCACGAAAAGGGTCACGAAAGGGGTCACGAAAAGGGGTTTTAATGTGCCCACCTGAAAACCCGAAGGGGATGCAGATGTGGAAAAATTTAAGTAACAAAGATTGGTTTTGGTCACGTGCACAGATTTTTAAGAAGAATGCAGAAAACGCATCTGTGGACTTCGAGTTTTAATAGTGGACCGCTGCGGAGGAGTTATAGCCAATGGAGTTTCAGAATTGTAGCGGTCAAGCCCAGGGAAGAATGCAGCCGTGAGATATGGAGACAGTAGCTAGGCAATGATGTCAATTTTCACGAAAAGGGTCACGAAAGGGGTCTTAATGTGCCCACCTGAACACCCGAAGGTGATGCAGATTTGGGAAAATTTAAGTAACAAAGATTGGTTTTGGTCATCGTGCATAGATTTCTAAGAAGAATGCAGAACGCATCTGTGGACTTCGAGTTCTACTGGGGGACCTCTTCGGAGGAGTTATAGTTGATGGAGTTGCAGAATTGTAGCGGTCAAGCCCAGGGAAGGATGCAGCCGTGAGATATGGGGACAGTAGCTAGGCAATGATGTCAATTTTCACGAAAAGGGTCACGAAAGGGGTCTTAATGTGCCCACCTGAACACCCGAAGGTGATGCAGATTTGGGAAAATTTAAGTAACAAAGATTGGTTTTGGTCATCGTGCATAGATTTCTAAGAAGAATGCAGAACGCATCTGTGGACTTCGAGTTCTACTGGGGGACCTCTTCGGAGGAGTTATAGTTGATGGAGTTGCAGAATTGTAGCGGTCAAGCCCAGGGAAGAATGCAGCCGTGAGATATGGAGACAGTAGCTAGGCAATGATGTCAATTTTCACGAAAAGGGTCACGAAAGGGGTCTTAATGTGCCCACCTGAACACCCGAAGGGGATGCAGATGTGGGAAAATTTAAGTAACAAAGATTGGTTTTGGTCACGTGCACAGATTTTTAAGAAGAATGCAGAACGCATCTGTGGACTTAGTTCTACTGGGGGACCTCTTCGGAGGAGTTATAGTTGATGGAGTTGCAGAATTGTAGCGGTCAAGCCCAGGGAAGAATGCAGCCGTGAGATATGGAGACAGTAGCTAGGCAATGATGTCAATTTTCACGAAAAGGGTCACGAAAGGGGTCTTAATGTGCCCACCTGAACACCCGAAGGGGATGCAGATGTGGGAAAATTTAAGTAACAAAGATTGGTTTTGGTTTGGTTTGGTTTGGAGTGCTATGGTCTACTTTCTGCAACACGAGGGCTAATGAGACCGGGACCTACAGCTTAAAGCCGATTCCGAGCCGCTACGAACATCCCTGCCACAGAGGGATTCGAACCCACGAACTCTGGTACCGAAGGCCAGCACCCTAATCAATCCGCCATCGTTCGGCCTAACAAAATTTGGAAAAGAGAAAATGGGGCTTTGAACCAAAGTGTACAGTTGTTAAAATAATGTTAGAAGAGGAATCGAGATGGGGAGTTAATAATTGGGGGTGCATCCAGAGACCATGAGCGATCCAGAGAACCCAGGAAAGTATACGGAGATGTTGTCCTCAGCCCACAGTGAAGCAAGTGACTATCTTTATGCCCGCAGGTTTATCCTGCTTAGAGCCCTGTCCAGACATCTTGCCTTCTTTAGAATGCCTTTAGGTAAATCGATTTAACATTTTCATGATTGTTACTTGGGCCTGAGATAACTATTCCAATATTTTGAGTAAGGAATACCTTTTAAACAAAAAAATTGTAATGAATTATATTGTATATTAATGAATATCGAAGTAATGAATGTCATATATTAATCAAGAAAAATATCTGTAAAACAATAATATATAATAATACACATTTTAGTTAAAATATGTTTAGTTTTTTAGTTAGTATACTTTTAATTTTGTAGTACATATTTTACTGTGTTTCCCCTTCGAATATCAACTATTGGTCTGTGTGTTGTAAGTACATCACAGCAGTAATAGATATAACTTATATAACGTGTAGAATAATTTGCAATATTCATTAATTTATAATTCAATACTAAAGGTATTATTCAAAAACCTAGCCAAAATGCATCAATTAATCATATTTCAATGCTAATTTCAATGCTTC
>CM063511.1:113755404-113775404 GCA_032207245.1 Pardosa pseudoannulata
TAATACACTATTTATAAATATTTTAATTGTTCAATTATTTTTATTGTATAAGTATACAAAGTTTATAGTTTTCATAAAAGCTTTTCCAAGCCCAGTGTTATACTAAAAGTAAAAAAAAATGAAATACATTTTAAAGTACATTATCACAATGTTCAGCATGTTAAATAGAAGTAACATGGTGATGAACTTTGATAGAGTTTGACTTTTTTTTCACAAAGCTTTCATCTTCTTTAGAAAATATAATCTGACAAGATCATCCATTGTAATTCTCGGCTAAATAAAAAATGAAAAGATCTTGTAAAATAGAGCAAAAGTTTTTTTACTAATGTAATTTCTAATGATGTTGTAAAATGAAAGAATTCATACACAGCGCAGTACCTTAAATAAATATCTTTTTACAACTTAGAAAAAAAATTCAGAATTGAAATATTCGAAGCATTTACCGTTAAAACTAAAAAAAAAGTTTTTACACAGAGAAGAAATTAGATAGAAAATTTATAGGGGTACATATAAGAATAAAATATTTTTAATGGAGAAATTTTATATACCGTGATTAAGTGCCAAAAATGAAGCCGTTATATAATAGAACTGCCTTAAATGCAATATAATAAATTTCCAATCTGAGTGAAAAGAAATCGGAGTATTTTTCATATTTAATATACTGCCTTTGAAAATAAAATTATAGAAAATTTAAACGCAAAATAATGGTACTTGAAAATATTAATTTAAAAATATTTCTGCAAAGAAGTTCTTATATTAAAAGAGAACCCTCAGAGAAATGTGAAATGCTTGAAAATGTCTTGTTTTTCTTTAAATAATCTCTAAGAGAAATATTTTTAAAGTGATATTGTGACTAATCTTTGGCATAATATTTAAAACTAAAATAAAATTAACAAAAACTATATTTTTTAAATTACATCGTTAAGTTAGTTTAACAAAGTAGTCAATTTTTCTAATTTAAAAATATATAAAGATTATAAATTTTAATTTACTTAAGATTATGGATAAGTATTTCTAATTTTGAAACCAAAGCTTGAAATTGACTTCAATGAAATTTATTGGGAATTATTGAATTTAATCAAAATTGCCTCTGGTATTTTTAGCAACTTCAAGTAAATTTTCAATGTTATTTACTAGCTTTAGTTTGGTGCACATTCGTGTGGTCTATAGTTTTGCTACAGGAGGACTAGTGAAACCGGGACCTACTGCTAAGAGGCATTTCCAAACGACTACGAATATCTATACCATCAGCGTTAACCTGCGAACTCCAGTACCCAAGAGCTGCGTCTTATCATTCTGCGATGGATCGGTTATCTAGTAGATTATAAGATCTTGGAATTATCGGGATTGTTATAATATATTTATTTAGGATACGCAAAGGATGTTTTAAATTTCATTCAATTTTAGATAAATTCTAACATTACAACTCTCGCCTTGCCTTCCGAAAAAAATGTGTTTGAAAATTAAATATTTAATAACAGCTAATTAGAATCTCGTCTTTACTTAGATGCTTTGTTAATTAAAATTATTTATAAGATTATTGAATATATTTTATTTTATGTTTAATAATCTCTTTATAACTATTTCAATTGTTCAATTATTTTTATTGTATAAATATAAGAAGTTAAAAGCTTTCATAAAAGTTTATCCAAGCCTAGTGTTACATTAAAAGTTAAAAAATGACGTACATTCATTTTAAAGTACATTATCACAATATTCAGCACGCTAAATACGAATAAACGTGGTAATGAATTTTTATAAAGTTTGATTTTTTTTTCATAAGTCTTTCAAGTGGTTTAGAAAATGTTATCTCACAAGATCATCCATTGTAATTCTCTGATAAATAAAAAATGAAAAGATCTTGTAAAATATAGCAAAAGCTTTTTCACTAATGCAATTTCTATTCATATTGTAAAATGAAAGAATTCATACACAGCGCAGTATGTTAAATAAATATCTTTTCGCAATAAAGAAAAAAAATTCAGAATTGAAATAATCGAAGCACGTACGTTTAAATCTCAAAAAGAGATTTTACACAGAGAAGAAATTAGATAGAAAATTTATAGAGGTACATGTAGGAATAAAATATATTTAATTCAGAAATTTAATATACCGGGAATAAGTGCCAAAAATGAAGCAGTAATAAAATAAAACTACCATAAATGCAATATAATAAATTTCTAATCTGGGTGAAAAGAAATCGGAGTATTTTTCATATTTAATACACTGCCTTTGAAAATAGAATTATAGAAAATTTAAACTTAAAATAATGGTACTTGAAAATATTAATTTAATAATATTTCTATAAAGAAGTTCTTAAATAAAATGAGAACCCTCAGAGGAATGTGAATTGCTTGAAAATTACTTGTTTTTGTGTAAGTAATCTCTAAGAGGAATATTTTTAAAGTGATATCGAGACTAATCTTTGGCATAACATTTAAAACAAGAATGAATTTAACTAAAAGTCTATTTTTTAATTTACAGAGTTAAGTTATTTTAACAAACTAGTCAATTTTTCTAACGTAAAAATATATAAATATTATATATTTTATTTTATTTAAGATTATGGATTAGTATTTCTAATTTTGAAACCAAAGCTTAAAATTGACTCCATCGGAATGTACTGGGATCTATTGAATTTAATCAATCTTTTTCTCTGGTATTTTTAGTAAATTCCAGTAAATTTTCAATCATATATATTAGCTTTAGTTTGGTGCACATTAATGTGGTCTATACTTTTGCTACAGGAGGACTAGTGAAACCGGGACCTACTGCTAAGTGGCATTTCCAAACTGCTACGAACATCTATACCATCAGCGTTAACCTGCGAACTTCGGTACCCAAGAACTGTGTCTTACTATTCTGGGATGGTTTGGCTATTTAGTAGAATATACGATCTTGGAATTATCGGGGTTGTTATAATATGTTTATTTAGGATACTCAATGGATGTTTTAAATTTCATTCAATTTTTGATAAATTCTAACATTACAACTCTAGACTTACCATCCGAAGAAAATATGTTTGAAAAATATATATTTAATAACAGCTAATTAGAATTTGGTCTTTACTTAGATACTTTGTTGATTAAAATCATTTATGAGATTATTGAATATTTCTTTTTCTAGGTTTAATACTGTATTTATAAATATTTTAAGTGTTCAATTATTTTTATTGTATAAGTATACAAAGTTAACAGTTTTCATAGAATCTTTGTCCAGAGCACTGTTGCACTAAAAGTAAAAATAATGAAGTACATTCATTTTAAAGTACATTATCACAATGTTGAGCCTGTAAATACGAATTAACGTAGTGATAAACTTTGATTATATTTTTCACAAAACTTACAAGTTCTTTAGATAATGTAATCTCACAAGATCATCCATCGTAATTCGCTGATAAATAAAAAATGAAAAGATCTTGTAAAACAGAGCAAAAGATTTTTCACTAATGCAATTTCTGTTGATGTTGTAAAATGAAAGAATTCATACACAAAGCAGTACGTTAAATAAAATTTTTTTCACAATATAGAAAAAATTCAGAATTGAAATATTCGAAGCACGTACGTTTAAAGCTCAAAAAGAGTTTTTACACAGAGAAGAAATTAGATAGAAAATTTATAGAGGTACATGTAAGAATAAAATATTTTTAATGTAGAAATTTAATATACCGTGAATAAGTGCCAAAAATGAAGCAGTAATAAAATAGAACTGCCATAAATGCAATATAATAAATTTCTAATCTGAGTGAAAAGAAATCAGAGTATTTTTCATATTTCATATACTGCCTTTGAAAATAAAACTATAGAAAATTTAAACGTAAAATAATGGTACTTGAAAATATTAATTTAAAAATATTTCTTCTAAGAAGTTCTTAAATTAAATGAGAACCCTCAGAGAAAATGCTTGAAAATGACTTGTTTTTCTTTAAATAATTTTTAAGAGGAATTTTTTAAAAGTGATATTGTGACTAATCTTTGGCGTAATATTTAAAAACAGAATGAAATTTTTAAAACTATGTTTTTTAAATTACAGCGTTATGTTAGTTTAACAAATTAGTCAATTTTTCTAACCTAAATATAAATAAAGATAATATTTTAATTTACATAAGATTATGGATTAGTATTTTTAATTTCGAAACCGAAGCTTGAAACTTACTGCAATGAAATTTATTGCGAACTAGAATTTAATCTACATGTGTCTTTAGTATTTTAGTGTCTGTTATATTTGAATCCCATATTTTGTAAATATTTAAAACCAGTAACGAAAACTATATTTTTTAAATTACAGCGTTAAGTTAGTTTAATAAATTAGTCAATTTTTCTAACGTAAAAAACTACAGAAAAATTTCGATTAAATTCTAGTTTGCATTAAATTTCATTGCAGTCAATTTCAAGCTTCGGTTTCGAAATTAGAAATACTAATGAATAATCTTATGTAAATAAAATATATAATCTTTATATATTTTGACGTTAGAAAAATCGACTAATTTGTTAAACTAACTTAACTCTGTAATTTAAAAAATATAGGTTTATTTATTAGTTTTAAATATTTACAAAATATAGGATTCAAATATAACAGACACTAAAATACTATATTTTAATTTACATAAGATTATGGATTAGTATTTCTAATTTTGAAACTGAAGCTTGAAATTGACTGCAATGACATTTATTGGGAACTATAATTTAATCGAAATTTGTATGTAGTATTTTAGTGTCTGTTATATTTAAATCCTATATTTTGTAAATATTTAAAACCAGCAACTAAAACTATAATCTTTAAATTACAGCGTTAAGATAGTTTAACAAATTAGTCAATTTTTCTAACTTAAAAATATATAAAGATTATATATTTTAATTTACATAAGATTATTGATCAGTATTTCTAATTTCGAAACCGAAGCTTGAAATTAACGGTAATGAAATTTATTGCGAACTAGAATTTAATCGAAATTTTTCTCTAGTATTTTTAGTGACTTATATTTCAATCATATATTTTGTATAATTTCTCTTTTCTATGAAAATTATTGATTAACCTACAGAACATGGATGGTAAATCATATGGCACATCAGACAATTTGAATGGTATACAAAAGTACGAAATAAGACAAAAATTAGATAATTATTCTGGTTTGGTATTATATAAATCAAGTCAAATGTGTCAACAATCCTCTAGATCAGGGGTGGCCAAGCTCCTTGATAGTCCGAGCCACTTTTCAAGATTCGATATTTTTCTAGAGCTGCAATTAAATACTATATTACGTATTTTATTAGAACTTAATTTACAATGTGTTACAGTGTTTTCATAACATCAGGATATTTTAAATATTTTGCAACGAGATGTTCTCTGTGAATTATGCAGTGAGTTGGTATGAATTGTGGAATTTGAGAATCATCTCTTAAAAGGACAATAGGACCGAATTTTTTTTACTCAGCATTGCCGGAGCTCCATCAGTGGTAATAATTTTTTTTCAATATAATAACACAAAATGAAAATGGGAACTTGGGTACATTTATAGAGAGCCACAAATAATCCTTCATGCCGCATGTGGCTCGCTAACCTCAGGTTGGCCACCCCTGATCTAAATGCTGTAAGACATCATTTATAAAATTAGTATTGAGTTAATGATTAGACCTTTATAGCTATTAAAATTTAATTTTTTGTGACCCTTTTATCTAAAAATAATGTAGTCTTAAGCATCAGAACTATATATAAGTATGCTTTGTTTATATTTCAATACAAATAAAAATATTTAAGTACCACACATTCAAGCATACTATATTGGCATTCGAAAAAAAATACATTTCAGATAGCTTTGGTTTCAGTACTTTGATAAAATCCTATTTGGTCTCCCTGTTACAGATTTTATTAAAAGTACCGTATCGTAAGTATAAAAGGGAAGGGTTATATTTCCATTTGCTATGATAAAACATTTTTTTCTTATTATAAAAACTATCCCTGATGTTTTCTAAAGTATTTTTTTCTGAGACTTAAAGTGAGAGTCTCTTTTGTTGAATTTTTAGTATGCGTTGCATTAGATCACATAGATAATGTTTGCTTTTGACGACGATTTCGTTTTTTCCCCCTGGATTTCTCTGTGTCGATGTCTTTCTACTAAACAGAGTTCAAATTTCTATCTAAAAACAGTCGTAAGAATTCTAGTCTTGCTTTAAGATATTAGTTACATAAAAGAGTACGGTGAAACCCCGGTTGCTCATTTTTCAAGGATATAGAAAGGGAAAAGTTTAAATGGGAAAAAGCAATGAGCGTGAAAGCATTATAAATGCTGTAGGATGAAAGTAAAAATTAGGGAAAATTATAAATTTGAATAAATTAGTAATTTATTGTATTGATATAAAATACTGAATAATTTAGAAATATTTGTAATAAAATAGTTTTAACGTCAAAATATTTTGTTAATAATGAGTGGAGATTTTAACTCCACAAAAAACGAATAAGAATAAATAGTAATTATTGAAATATGATTGATATGAGAAAGGTAATTACTTACCTCCTCCCATATTCCGGATGGCAAACTTTCAGCTCAACACACACAAAATCCATTAAATAATATAAGACTACTATTTAGAATACGGTATCTTTAATAGTTTATATCCTTCCACAACTAATAAAAATTCCTTAAAATTACGAATAAAGTTCAATAAGGAATAACATAGATTTAATTAAGAATAACATAGGAAACTCGAATACAAATATTTTAGAATTAAGCTTCCGGTTCGTATGGAAGCGACGAATAGTTCTACTACGAAAAAAAAATTTTCTGGACGCCACGCTTCCCACAGCTTGGCGTTTTTATTCTGTTCACACTGGAGATTCAACAATGAGTTATTATTTGTTTTGTTTGAGTGACCCCTTGACACCAGTGACAGCTACTTGCGACTATTTCTTGTTCACATTATGCATCGATGCCGTAATTTCTCTTCCAATGAACTGCTTCTCATTATTCAAAGAATAGTCGAGCACTTTTTCTAATTTCAAGTAATTTTACAGCTTTGACGTTTCTTAGAAATGAGGTATCATTTGGTGGGCTAAACTATAATATATGTAAAGTATTTCTGATTTGACTCCCCCATTGTTGCATCAATTAGCAGAATGTTCCACAATGGACCAGTTTCTCTAGGGTTTATTCAATAACCTGAAATTTTCTTTTTCATGGTATTAAACAGAGATAATATTTCATTAAACATATGAACAAATGACAAATTATGTAATCTTTAGATATGGCTGATTTAATTGTTATATTTCTCTAATACTTCTATGAATCTACCTTTCACTACTAAGATTTAACCATTAGATTAAAATTCAATTTCATAAATATTGATTTTCAAGAATATGGAAAGAGAAAAGTATAAATGTGAGAAAACAATGAGAATGAAAGCATGATAAATGCAGTAGGTTTGAAAATAAAAATTAGAAAAAAGTTATAAATTTGGATAAGCTAATAATTTATTGCATAAATATGCAATACTGAATAATTTGGAAATACTTATAATAAAATAGTTTTAACGATAAAATATTTTGTTAATAATTATGAGTTATTATTATCTGTTATGTTCGAGTGAACCACTTGACTCCAACGACAACTAATTGCGTCTATTTCTTGTTCATATAATACATCTCTGTCATAACTTCTACTTCAATGACCTACTTATTCGAAAGATAGTACAGCACTTTAACTATTTTCAAGTAATCTTACATTTGTGACGTTTTTATCAGATGAAGTATAGTTCGAGGCTGTAAATCATAATGTATGTAAAACATTTCCGATTTCACTCCTGAACTGCTGCAACAATTAGCCGAATGTTTGAAGGTAGACCAGTGTTTCTAAGGTTTATTCGAAAGCTTAAATTTTCTTTTTTGTGGTATTTAACAGAGATAACATTTCCTTTAACATATGAACAAACGACAAATTATGTAATATTTATATAGCATTGATGTAATTGCCATATTTCTCTAATATTTCTTCGAAGCGTTTACCATTCATTATCAAAATATTGCCAATACATTAAAATCCGATTAGAAGTTCCAGGAAAAAAAACCTCATGAGCAAAAAATCTTTTACTAATCTTTTACTATATATCTGACTCCTATATTTTGTAAAATTTCTATGTTCTATTAAATTTATTGATTATCCTGTAGATCATGGATAGCAAATCATACGGCAAGTCAGAAAATTTGAAATATAGATAAAAGTATGAAATAAGGCAAAAGTAAAATAGTTGTCTCTTAAGTTTAATGTTATGTTATTCTGGTTTGGTGTTATATCAGTCTGGATAAACGTGTTAACAATCCGTTTTGAATAGTTCTTCGAAGTGTTTACCATTCACTATCAAGATACCACCATTACATTAAAATCCAATTCGAAGTTCCAGGAAAAAAGAACCTCATGAGCAAAAAATCTTTTACTAATCTTTTACTATATATTTGACTCCTATATTTTGTAAAATTTCTGTGTTCTATGAAAATTATTGGTTATCCTATAGAACATGGATTTAAAATCATATGACAAGTCAGAAAATTTAAAATATAGACAAAAGTATGGAATAAGACAAAATTAAAATAATTGTTTTTTAAGTTTTATGTTATGCTATTCTGGTTTGGTGTTATATCAGTCTGGACAGACTTTTCAACAATCCGTTTTGAATAATTATTCGAAGTTTTTACTATTCACTATCAAGATACCACCATTACATTAAAATCCAATTTGGAGTTACAGGAAAACTCCCTTATCAGCAAAAAATCTTTTACTAATCTTTTACTGTATATCTGAATCCTATATTCTGTAAAATTTCCGTGTTCTATAAAAAGTATTAATTATCCTATAGAACATGGATGGAAAATCATATGGCAAGTCAGAAAATTTGAAATATAGACAAAAGTATGAAATAAGACAAAAATAAAATAATTGTTTTTTAAGTTTAATGTTATGTTATTCTGGTTTGGTGTTATCTCAGTCTGGACAGACTTTTCAATAATCCGTTTTTAATAGTTCTTTGAAGTGTTTACCATTCACTATCAAGATATCACCATTACATTAAAATCCAATTCGAAGTTACAAGAAAGAACCCTTATGAGCAAAAAATCTTTTACTATATATCTGACTCCTATATTTTGTAAATTTTCTGTGTTCTATGAAAATTATCAATTATCCTATAGACCATGGATGGCAAATCCTATGGCAAGTCAGAAAATTTGAAATATATATAAAAGCATGAAATAAGACAAAAATAAAATAAATGTTTTTAAGTTTAATGTTATGTTATTCTGATTTGGTGTTGTATCAGTCTGGACAAACATGTCAACAATCCATTTTGAATAGTTCTTCGAAGTGTTTACCATTCACTATGAAGATACTACCATTAAATTAAAATCCAATTTGAAGTTAAAAGAAAGATCCTTCATGAGAAAAGAGCTTTTACTAATCTTTTACTATATTATCTGACTCTTATATTTTGTAAAATTTCTGTGTTCTATGAAAATTCTTGATTATCCTATAGATTATGGATGGCTTATATATTTTCATGTTAGAAAATTTAAAATATAGATAAAAGTATGAAATAAGGCAAAAATAAAATAATTGTGTTTTAAGTTTAATATTATGTTATTCAGGTTTGGTGTTATATAAGTTTAGACAAACGTGTCAACAATGCGTTTTGAATAGTTCTTCGAAGCGTTTACCATTCACTATGCAGATACCACCATTACATTAAAATCCAATTCGAAGTTACAAGAAAGAACACTTATGAGCAAAAAATGTTTTATTACACTTTTACTATATATCTGACTCCTATATTTTGTAAAATTTCTGTATTCTATTAAAGTTATTGATTATGCTATAGATCATAGATGGCAAATCATATGGCAAGTCAGAAAATTTGAAATGTAGATAAAAGTATGAAATAAGACAAAAATAAAATAATTGTTTTTAAATTTAATGTTATGTTATTCTGATTTGATGTTGTATCAGTCTGGACAAACATGTCAACAATGCATTTTGAATAGTTCTTCGAAGTTTTTGCCATTCACTATGAAGATAAAACCATTACAATAAATTCTAATTCGAAGTTAAAGAAAAGATCCCTCATGAGATAAAATCTTTTACTAATCTTTTACTATATATCTGACTTTTACATTTTGTAAAATTTCTGTGTTCTATGAAAATTATTAATTATCCTATAGACCATGGATTTAAAATCATATGGCAAGTCAGAAAATTTGAAATATAGACAAAAGTATGAAATAAGGCAAAAATAAAATAAATGTTTTTAAGTTTAATGTTATGTTATTCTGATTTGGTGTTATATCAATCTGGACTAATGTGTCAACAATCCGTTTTGAATAGTTCTTCGAAGTGTTTACCATTCACTATTCAGATACCACCATTACATTAAAATCTAATTCGAAGTTAAAGGAAAGATCCCTCATGAGAAAAAATCTTTTACTATTCTTTTACTATATATCTGACTCTTATATTTTGTAAAATTTCTGTGTTCTATGAAAATTATTAATTATCCTATAGATTATGGATGGCTTATATATTTTCATGTTAGAAAATTTAAAATATAGATAAAAGTATGAAATAAGGCAAAAATAAAATAATTGTGTTTTAAGTTTAATATTATGTTATTCGGGTTTGGTGTTATATAAGTTTAGACAAACGTGTCAACAATGCGTTTTGAATAGTTCTTCGAAGCGTTTACCATTCACTATGCAGATACCACCATTACATTAAAATCCAATTCGAAGTTACAAGAAAGAACACTTATGAGCAAAAAATCTTTTATTACACTTTTACTATATATCTGACTCCAATATTTTGTAAAATTTCTGTATTCTATTAAAGTTATTGATTATGCTATAGATCATGTGTGGCAAATCATATGGCAAGTCAGAAAATTTGAAATATAGGTAAAAGTATGAAATAAGGCAAAAGTAAAGTAATTGTCTTTTAAGTTTAATGTTATGTAATTCTGGTTTGGTGTTATATCAGTCTGGAAAAACATGTCAGCAATACGTTTTGAATAGTTCTTCAAAGTGTTTACCATTCTTTATCAAGATACCATCATTACTTTAAAATCCAATTCAATGTTGCAGGAAAGAAACCTCCTAAGCAAAAAATATTTTACTTTTTTTTACTGTATATCTGACTCTTATATTTTGTAAAATTTCTGTGTTCCATGAAAATTATTGATTATCCTATAGAACATGGATTTAAAATCATATGACAAGTCAGAAAATTTAAAATATAGACAAAAGTATGAAATAAGACAAAATTAAAATAATTGTTTTTTAAGTTTTATGTTATGCTATTCTGGTTTGGTGTTATATCAGTCTGGACCGACTTTTCAACAATCCGTTTTGAATAATTATTCGAAGTTTTTACTATTCACTATCAAGATACCACCATTACATTAAAATCCAATTTGGAGTTACAGGAAAAATCCTTTATGAGTAAAAAATCTTTTACTAATCTTTTACTGTATATCTGAATCCTATATTCTGTAAAATTTCCGTGTTCTATAAAAAGTATTAATTATCCTATAGAACATGGATGGAAAATCCTATGGCAAGACAGAAAATTTGAAATGTAGATAAAAGTATGAAATAAGACAAAAATAAAATAATTGTTTTTTAAGTTTAATGTTATGTTATTCTGGTTTGGTGTTATCTCAGTCTGGACAGACTTTTCAATAATCCGTTTTTAATAGTTCTTTGAAGTGTTTACCATTCACTATCAAGATATCACTATTACATTAAAATCCAATTCGAAGTTACAAGAAAGAACCCTTATGAGCAAAAAATCTTTTACTAATCTTTTACTATATATCTGACTCCTATATTTTGTAAATTTTCTGTGTTCTATAAAAATTCTTGATTATCCTATAGACCATAGATGGCAAATCATATGGCAAGTCAGAAAATTTGAAACATCGATAAAAGTATGAAATAAGGCAAAAATAAAATAAATGTTTTTAAGTTTAATGTTATGTTATTCTGATTTGGTGTTATATCAATCTGGACTAATGTGTCAACAATCCGTTTTGAATAGTTCTTCGAAGTGTTTACCATTCACTATTCAGATACCACCATTACATTAAAATATAATTCGAAGTTAAAGGAAAGATCCCTCATGAGAAAAAATCTTTTACTATTCTTTTACTATATATCTGACTCTTATATTTTGTAAAATTTCTGTGTTCTATGAAAATTATTAATTATCCTATAGATTATGGATGGCTTATATATTTTCATGTTAGAAAATTTAAAATATAGATAAAAGTATGAAATAAGGCAAAAATAAAATAATTGTGTTTTAAGTTTAATATTATGTTATTCGGGTTTGGTGTTATATAAGTTTAGACAAACGTGTCAACAATGCGTTTTGAATAGTTCTTCGAAGCGTTTACCATTCACTATGCAGATACCACCATTACATTAAAATCCAATTCGAAGTTACAAGAAAGAACACTTATGAGCAAAAATCTTTTATTAATCTTTTACTACATACCTGACTCTATATTTTGTAAAATTTCTGTATTCTATTAAAGTTATTGATTATGCTATAGATCATGTGCGGCAAATCCTATGGCAAGACAGAAAATTTGAAATGTAGATAAAAGTATGAAATAAGACAAAAATAAAATAATTGTTTTTAAATTTAATGTTATGTTATTCTGATTTGATGTTGTATCAGTCTGGACAAACATGTCAACAATGCATTTTGAATAGTTCTTCGAAGTTTTTGCCATTCACTATGAAGATAAAACCATTACAATAAATTCTAATTCGAAGTTAAAGAAAAGATCCCTCATGAGATAAAATCTTTTACTAATCTTTTACTATATATCTGACTCCTATATTTTTTAAATTTTCTGTGTTCTATAAAAACTCTTGATTATCCTATAGACCTAGATGGTAAATCATATGGCAAGTCAAAAAAATTTTAAATATAGATAAAAGTATGAAATAAGGCAAAATAAAATAAATTTTTTAAGTTTAATGTTATGTTTTCTGATTGATGTATATCAATCTGGACTAACGTGTCAACAATCTTTTGAATAGTTCTTTGAAGCGTTTACCATTCACTATCAAGATACCACCATTACATTAAAATCTAATTCGAAGTTAAAGGAAAGATCCCTCGTGAGAAAAAAATCTTTTTTTAATTCTTTTACTATAAACTGACTCCTATATTTTGTTAATTTCTGTGTTCTATGAAAATTATTAATTATCCTAAAAATTATGGATAGCTTAATATTATGTTAAAAAAATTTAAATATATATAAAAGTGAAATAAGGCAAAAATAAAATAATTGTAAGTTTAATATTAATTTATTCAGGTTTGGTGGTATATAATTTAGACAAACGTGTCAACAATGCGAATATCTTCGAACGTTTACCATTCACTATGCAAATACCACCATTACATTAAAATAATTGAAGTTACAAGAAAGAACACTTTGAAAGAAATCTCTTTTTAATCTTTACTATATATCTGACTCCTATATTTTAATTTCTGTATTCTATTAAAGTTATTGATTATGCTATAATCATTGTATTATGGCAAGTCAAATATTTGAAATATAGGTAAAAGTATGAAATAAGGCAAAAGTAAAGTAATTGCCTTTAATTTTTTGTATGTAAACTTGGTTTGGTTTATATCAGTCTGGAAAAACATGTCAGCAATACGTTTTGAATACTTCAAGTGTTTACCATTCTTTATCAAGATAAAACTTTAATCCAATTCAATGTTGCAGGAAAGAAACCTTCTAAGCAAAAATATTTACTTTTTTTTTTTTACTGTATATCTGACTCTTATATTTTGTAAAATTTCTGTGTTCCATGAAAATTATGGTTATCCTATAGAACATGGATTTAAAATCATATGACAAGTCAGAAAATTTAAAATATAGACAAAGTATGAAATAAGACAAATTAAAATATTGTTTTTTAAGTTTATGTTATGCTATTCGTTGGTTTTATATCTGGACCGACTTTTAACAATCCGTTTGATAATTATTCAAAGTTTTTACTATTCACTATCAAGATACCACCATTACATTATCCAATTTGGAGTTACAGGAAAAATCCCTTATGAGCAAAAAACTTTTACTAATCTTTTACTGTATATCTGAATCCTATATTCTGTAAAATTTTGTTATGAAAAATTATTATCCTATAGACCATGGATTTAAAATCATATGGCAAGTCAGAAAATTTGAAATATAGACAAAAGTATGAAATAAGACAAAAATAAAATAATTGTTTTTTAAGTTTAATGTTATGTTATTCTGGTTGGTGTTATATCACTGGACAGACTTTCAATAATCCGTTTTAATAGTCCTTTGAATGTTTACCATTCACTATCAAGATATCACCATTACATATAAACCAATTCGAAGTTACAAAGAAATAACCCTTATAGCAAAAAATCTTTTACTAATCTTTTACTATATTATCTGATTCTTATATTTTGTAAAATTTCTGTGTTCTATGAAAATTCTTGATTATCCTATAGACCATAGATTTCAAATTATATATCAATTCAGAAAATTTGAAATATAGATAAAAGTATGAAATACGAGAAAAATAAAATAATTGTTTTTAATTTTAATGCTATGTTATTCTGATTTGGTTTTCTATCAATCTGGACTAACGTGTCAACAATCCGTTTTGAATAGTCTTTGAAGTGTTTTACCATTCTCTATGCAGTACCACCATTACATAAAATCTAATTCGAAGTAAAGGAAAGATCTCATGAAAAAAATTTTTTACTAATCTTACTATATATCTGACTCCTATATTTTGTAACTCTGTGTTCTATGAAAATTATTAATTATCCTATAGATTATGGATGGCTTATATATTTTCATGTTAGAAAATTTAAAATATAATAAAAGTATATAATAAGGCAAAAATATAATGTGTTTTAAGGTTAATATATGTTATTCAGGTTTGGTGTTATATAAGTTTAGACAAACGTGTCAACAATGCGTTTTGAATAGTTCTTCGAAGCGTTTACCATTCACTATGCAGATACCACCATTACATTAAAATCCAATTCGAAGTTACAAGAAAGAACACTTATGAGCAAAAAATCTTTTATTAATCTTTTACTACATATATATATATTTTGTAAAATTTCTGTATCTATTAAAGTTATTGATTATGCTATAGATCATGTGCGGCAAATCCTATAAGTCAGAAAATTTGAATATATAGATAAAATTATGAAATAAGACAAAAATAAAATAATTATTTTTAAATTTAATGTTATGTCATTCTGCTTTGATGTTGTATATTCTGGACAAACATGTCAACAAGCATTTTGAATAGTTCTTAAGTGTTTGCCATTCACTATGAAGATAAAACCCTTATAATAAATTCTAATTCGAAGTTAAAGAAAAGATTCATGAGATAAATATTTTACTAATCTTTTACTATATATCTGACTCCTATATTTTTTAAATTTTCTGTGTTCTATAAAAACTCTTGATTATCCTATAGACCTTAGATGGTATCATATGGCAAGTCAAAAAATTTGAAATATAGATAAAAGTATAAAATAAGGCAAAAATAAAATAAATTGTTAAGTTTAATGTTATTTATTCTGATTTGATGTTATATCAATCTGGACTAACGTGTCAACAATCCGTTTTGAATACTTTGAAGCGTTTACCATTCACTATAAGATACCACCATTACATTAAAATCTAATTCGAAGTTAAAGGAAAGATTCGTGAGAAAAAATCTTTTACTATTCTTTTACTATATATCTGACTCCTATATTTTTTGTTAAATTTCTGTATTCTATATAAATTATTAATTATCCTAAAAATTATGGATAGCTTATATATTTTCATGTTAAAAAATTTAAAATATATATAAAAAGTATAAATAAGGCAAAAAATAATTGTGTTTTAAGTTAATATATTTTTATTCGGGTTTGGTGTTATATAAGTTTAGACAAACGTGTCAACAATGCGTTTTGAATAGTTCTTCGAAGCGTTTACCATTCACTATGCAGATACCACCATTACATTAAAATCCAATTCGAAGTTACAAGAAAGAACACTTATAAAGAATCTCTTATTAATCTTTTACTATATATCTGACTCCTATATTGTAAAATTTCTGTATTCTATATATATTGATTATGCTATAGATCATGTGTGGCAAATCATATGGCAAGTCAGAAAATTTGAAATATATAAAAGTATGAATAATAAAGTAAAAGTAATTGCCTTTAAGTTTAATGTTATGTAATTCTGGTTTGGTGTTATATCAGTCTGGAAAAACATGTCAGCAATACGTTTTGAATAGTTCTTCAAAGTGTTTACCATTCTTTATCAAGATACCACCATTACTTTAAATCCAATTCAATGTTGCAGAAAAACCTTCTAAGCAAAAAATATTTTACTTTTTTTTACTATATATTTGACTCCTATATTTTGTAAAATTTCTGTGTTCTATGAAAATTATTGGTTATCCTATAGAACATGGATTTAAAATCATATGACAAGTCAGAAAATTTAAAATATAGACAAAAGTATGGAATAAGACAAAATTAAAATAATTGTTTTTTAAGTTTTATGTTATGCTATTCTGGTTTGGTGTTATATTAGTCTGGACCGACTTTTCAAAATCCGTTTTGAATAATTATTCGAAGTTTTTACTATTCACTATCAAGATACCACCATTACATTAATCCAATTTGGAGTTACAGGAAAAATCCCTATGAGCAAAAAAAACTTTTACTAATCTTTTACTGTATATCTGAATCCTATATCTGTAAAATTCCGTGTTCTATGAAAATTATTAATTATCCTATAACCATGGATTTAAAATCATATGGCAAGTCAGAAAATTTGAAATATAGACAAAAGTATGAAATAAGACAAAAATAAAATAATTGTTTTTTAAGTTTAATGTTATGTTATTCTGGTTTGGTGTTATATCAGTCTGGACAAACATGTCAATAATCCGTTTTTAATAGTATTTGAATTTTTACCATTCACTATCAAGATATCACCATTACATTAAAATCCAATTCGAAGTTACAAGAAAGAACCCTTATGACAAAAAATCTTTACTAATCTTTTATATATATCTGACTCCTATATTTTGTAATTTTCTGTGTTCTTATAAAAATTCTTGATTATATAGACCATAGATGCAAATCATATGGCAAGTCAGAAAATTTGAAATATAGATAAAAGTATGAAATAAGGCAAAAATAAAATAAATGTTTTTAAGTTTAATGCTATGTTATCTGATTTGGTTTTCTATCAATACTAACGTGTCAACAATCCGTTTTGAATAGTTCTTTGAAATGTTTACCATCTATGCAGGTACCACCATTACATTAAAATCTAATTCGAAGTTAAAGGAAGATTCATGAGAAAAATCTTTTACTAATCTTTTACTATATATCTGACTCCTATATTTGTAAACTTTCTGTGTTCTATGAAAATTATTAATTATCCTATAGATTATGGATGTTATATATTTTCATGTTAGAAATTTAAAATATAGATAAAAGTATGAAATAAGGCAAAAATAAAATAATTGTGTTTTAAGGTTAATATATGTTATTCAGGTTTTGTATATAAGTTTAGACAAACGTGTCAACAATGCGTTTTGAATAGTTTTTCGAAGCGTTACCATTCACTATAGATAAATTACACAAATTACATAAATATATATATACATCTATATATATATATATATATGTATATATATATGTATATATATGTGTTATATATATATATATTTTATATATATATATATACATATATTTATATAATATATATATATATATATATATAATATAATTATATATATATATATATATATATATATATATATATATATATATATATATATATATATATATATATATATATATATATATATACATATATATATATACATATATATTAGCTATATATATATATATATATATATATATATATATATCTAATATATATATATATATATATATATATATATATATATATATACATTATATATATATATATATATATATATATATATATATATAATATATATATATATATATATATAGATATATATATATAACAGTAAAAATTAAAGATGGTCGGGGTTCTAGATTATTAGAGTGGGAGCGTTTTGTTTCCGGAGTTGATGGTCAGGTTACAGGGCGAGATCATTATTCCGTTACATGATGGAATGAAAAGTGTGGAGTAAGAACTTAGAAGGATGTACGTATTTCTATATGGAAATAAAAATATGTTGGCTCAGATTATTTCATGATTATTATGATTAGCGACGAACCCCTGAATATGTTGCATATATATATATATATATATATATATATATATATATATATATATATATATATATATATATATATATAGTACCTTAGAACATAAGTAACCAAGACCAAAACCTGGGCACCGAGGCAGCATAAAAGTCTATTATATCAATTAAGGGTGTTTTGAATCAGTATTATCCAAATAACGAGATAATATAATTCATAATTTAATCAAAAATTTAATAGATACAGCTTATATAAATCTTAAATGAAAGGAATTACTTTCAGCCGTTATCTTAAGTTTTCTAAACAAACTTGAAATTTTCTATATTTGGTATTCAAACTTTTCAGTCCAGGCTACTTTAAATTGCATAAAAATGAACAATGAAAACCCACTGAAAGTACAATGAGCGATGAAAAGTTTCGAGTTCTTTCTACTTTCATTTTCTTTAGCGGCAGAAAAACTAATTATCCACGTAAAAAACTGTATTTTTAGAAATTGGATTGTTTTTTATTATGGCTGTAAAAATGTAATTTCCGCAGAACATTTATTGCTGTCACGATAAAAAAGCGTGAAACTAAATATCTCATTTACTTGCAAATGAAGACTTATTTCAGAAGGAAGAAAAATTTCAGAATTCACTTATGCATAGTTGGCGTGTTATAATTTACCATCGTTAGCATGGGTGGGTTAACATAGCTGTTGATTTGGTTCCACATTTTTATGATAATGTCTACTAAATTTTGAAGAAACTGAAAAAAAGTTTTTATCTGGTAACTCATTTAGAAACATTTATATGTGTAAATCAACTAAATTAAGAAAATATTTCTTTGATATTTTAATCTTTTGGAGAAATTAATTTTTTCTTGATATAAAATAGAAACTTTCAATGTTCTTACCAAATAAAAAAGAAAGTAGACATAAAAAATACAACGAAGTCTGGAGAGTAATAAAAAGGAAACGAGGTGTAAATAAAATAATAGTTGGCATTTTTTCAATAAAGTTTAAGTTAAGTTGAATAACCTGATAGTATTTTAAAGGTATGCCGCCTTTTGGTATAGGAGCTCTTGTATTCCAATTCTACCACATTCAGAATTACTTTATGCTAAAAAATCTCTGCACAGTTAGCTATCACGTACCAGAAAAATTTAAACCTCTAAATTTCTGAAAGCATGGATATGCTAGATGTGATAGCATTTTCAATATTTAAGCATCAGAAAATAACCAGAAGTTTTTTTGGGTATCTGACAGAACACTTTAAAATATTTCGTAAAAAAAGATGTATCACATAACCGGATGGTATTTTAAAGGTATACCACCTTTTGGTATAGGAGTACTTGTATTCCAATTCTACTATATTCAGAATTACTTTATGCTGAAAAATCTTTGCATAGTTAGCTATCACGTACCAGAAAAAATTAAACCTGTAAATCTGTGAAACTATGGATATGCTAGATGTGATAACATTTTCAATATTTAAGCATCAGAAAATAACCAGAAGTTTTTTTTGGGTATCTGACAGAGCACTTTAAAATATTTCGTAACAAAGATGCATCACATAACCGGATGGTATTTTAAAGGTATGCCGCCTTTTGGCATAAGAGTTCTTTATACTAATTCTACCATGTTCAGAATTACTTTATGCTAAAAAAAATCTCTCCATAGTTTGCTATCACGTAC
>CM063511.1:113780404-113782904 GCA_032207245.1 Pardosa pseudoannulata
AACAACTTATTTTTGAAGTTTTTACAAAACTACGAAACTTTAAAAGACGAGGATAGAAAAATAATTTATCCTCCTGTTATTACAAAGTTATTTTCTTTCTAATGAAACAAACTAAAATAAAATAAAATAAAAGTCTCCTGAGATACAGGAGGACTGCACTGATACTAAATCAATTCATTATTTATTATTATTAAAATCATAAAGTTTAAGAACTCTAGAGCCTTCAGCTATCATAAACCAATGACTTGTCCTTAAAGCCATAGTATAGGGATATTTGGGGGGGGGAAGTTAATTCTCCAGAGCATAGATAATGCTTGAAGTTAAACTCGCTTCACAAACCGTAAGGCCTTTAAACCTTTTCTTAGGATCAGTAATAAGAAAGACTTTGTTGAAATATTGTAAAATTGTTTAAATTTACAAAATTGATTGCATAAAGTTTTATCGGATTGTTTAACGCATTAATTTGTAAATGAATTCTTCGAAATCTTTTTGGTTTTTTAAAGACATGAAATTCTTTATTGATAATAATTAAGAATGTTAGTTAATGTTAAAAAACATGAAATGAGTATGTTATTGATCTTAACAAAACCTTAAGATCATTATAAGATTTATAATTTTTAAGCTCCTGCGGACAATGATATTTAACTTTATTGACTATGTGATTTCATAATTCTTTATTTTATACAGAGAAACTTGAAAAAACTTAAAAGTTACAAACTGTTTTTGTTAAAGATATAAATCTGTTATTTTATTAATGATTATTGCTATTTAATGATTCAAACCGAAATTTCTTACAAACAAACTATGGAACTAAACTATCAACTAAACTATGGAATTTATATAAGACATTTAAGGACTAAAACAATTAAATTTTAATACTACATTTTGTTTACTAAGAAAACGAAATATATTTCTTATATTGCGTTGCAATCCTCGTAGTATATAGTGGCACACTTTAATTGCTCTAAAATGCTTTGTTTATTATTATTTAATTTGTTATAAATATACTACATAATTTATAATATATATTTAGTTTATTTGTATGTTATATATATTATATATATATTTTAATAGATTATATTATTTGTTTATTATTATTTATTTGTTTTACAATTCAATTAACATTAAATGAGATAAATTACTTTAATAATTTAGAAAATTTAAAATGACCTTATATATAGACCTTATGTTTTAAAACATAAAGTCTAGAGTAACGTTAGATTCTTCCTAAATTGTTATATATTAATAGTTTTATATATTGTTATATATTAATTATAATTATTATATATAATTGTTATATATTAATATAATTTTTTAGTAGCGTAATAATTTGGGCTCCATTTTTCTTTTGGAACTACTTTCCGTTGGAAAGGCTTTAAATATGAAACATTAAATAGTAAAACATTAAATAGATAATTATGAAACATTTGGATTTTAACAGATAGAAAAAGTTCTAGACAATATCTAAACATTTGGTCACAAATCCTTAGATATTATCACTAACTGTCCCATACCAAGTTCTTAATGTATTTAATAGATCTTTCTCCTAAAATAATGCTTATAAACTTAATAATAGCTTAAAAAGGAGATGAGCTCTCTTTCTACCATTAACGCTATTAATATCTTTTTTTCTAAAGACAATTTCTAGACAAATACTGTATGGAGAGTTATTTACATGTGCATATAAATAACTCTCCATACAGTATATATATGTATCTCCAAATATATATATGTATATATATATATATATATATATATATTATATATATATATGTATATATATGTATATATATATATGTAAACATATATATATATGTATATATATATATATGTATATATATGTATATAAATATATATATATATATATATATATATATATATATATGTATATATATATGTATATATATATATATATATATATATATGTATATATATATATGTATATATGTATATATATATATATATATATATATATATATATATATATATATATATATATATATATATATATATATATATATATATATATATATATATATATATATATATATATATATATATATATATATATATATATATATATATATATATATATATAGATAGATAGATAGATATATATATCTATATATATATATATATATATATATATATATATATATATATATATATATATATATATATATATATATATATATATATATATATATATATATATATATATACATGTACACATGAGCTCTCTTTCTACCATTAACGCTATTAATATATTTTTTTCTAAAGACAATTTCTAGACAAATACTGTATGGAGAGTTATTTACATGTGCATATAAATAACTCTCCATACAGTATATATATGTATCTCCATATATATATATATGTATATATATATATATATACATATATATGTATATATATATATATATGTATATATATGTATATACATATACGTATGTATATATATGTATATATATATATGTATATATATACACACATGTACATA
>CM063511.1:113787904-113845404 GCA_032207245.1 Pardosa pseudoannulata
CAGGTAATTAATCTTAGTGGTTCAGACCAAACCTTCTTGATAAGTAGTTGTGTGTTACATAAAATCTATTAAAATATCAAAATCTTTTGAAAAACATTTATTAAATATAAGTAGATTCTTAAATTTATGATATTTTTTACAATAATATAGATACAAAAATAGAATCTATTGCACAAAGATGAATTACCTTTAATTATATTACATTTTGTAATTTATTCTATAAAAATTAATTTTTGATTTTCGAAGCTGAAAGATTAAATTATACTGGAAATATTCAAATATAGTTTCCTATAATGTAGTTTGACACGAGGCTCCTGGTAAAAATATACTTCCTCGTCCTTGCCTATGTATAAATATATATTTGTTTAGTAGAAAACATAACTATATACGTCCCGAACAAAAATATGACTTACGTACACAGTATTTTCTATATTTCATTTAACTAGCGAGTTCTTACAAGAACTCTATTGAAACTCTAGCACGTATCTTACATTCGTATGTAGATAAAATATGCCTTCTAAAACTATTTGTTTACATAAAATATTATATAACTCTAACTTTAAATGTAATTATAGACTATATTATAAATATCAAATACAGATGTTATTAAAAGACAGATTTTTCATAGAAAAGTATTTAGTTTAATTTTTTTCTTTTTTCTCGTACCTCATTTGTTAAGATTGTTTTATACGAAGCTTGAAAAAAAAGAACTAAAAAAATAAACACTTTATAGGTTTCCTGAAAATTTTATACTTTATAATATAAAAATAATATATAGATGATTTTTTCTACCTCTGAAACATCAAGGTGCATGTGATTGGAAAAGACATAAAAAAGTTCAAGGGTTTCTCAAATTTTGCCTTTTTTTTTTTTAAAAAAAAAGAAAGACGATAAGGTTTATTTCTGTAAGTAAAACATCTTCTATAAATGAAAATAAATTTTCTAGTAAAATTGAAGCTATCAACATTGAATTTTTTAAAAGTCTTTTATAATGGAAATCAATAACAAAAACATTTTTGTAAGGTTAAAAATATTATTCCAGATGGAAGCGAACAAAAACCATTAGTGTAGAAGGTGTGTATATATCTTATGATCGATATATCTTATGATGCCCACGGATGCATTACCACCAATAAAAGGGGAATAACAACTGTTCGGTTATTCATAAAGACATTGAATTTTTTTGTAATTAACTATATATATATATATATATATATATATATATATATATATATATATATATATATATATATATATATATATATATATATATATATATATATATATATATATATATATATATATTAAAAACGCAATTTGTTTCTGTGGATTTTTTGCATTTTTATACCTCGTTTTTAAGACTGTTTTAGCTTGAGGTTTGCGAAAGTATTCTGCACTGTCGAAATTATTTGTGAGATTTTGCTTGGACATTTTACAAACTTATATCCTGGGATATCCAAAAAGGAGAACATACTTGAAAATTGAGTCTTTAGTTAGCAAATGATGATGAATGGGTGTCTTATACACCAATCTGATTAAAATGTAACGCGAGTATTTTAAGGCGACTGTACAAATGCTAGATTAGTTACGCTGATGACCAGCAGGTGGTTTGGTTAGGTTTTTGGAGAGCTACGGTCTATTTTTTTGCAACACGAGGGCTAACAAGACCGGGAAATACCGTTTAATTCCTTTGCGACCAACGTCTCGTATACGCGACGCAGTGATTTCACTCTTAGCTGTCCAACGTCGCCTCCACGCGATGTTCTTTTGATATTGAGAGACCAGCGTCACGTATACGTAATAGGAGATCTGAACGTTTTATTTTAATTTTTAAATGCTAGATTTAATTACTATATTGCGTAAACGGCAACGGTTTTCACAACTCTTATAGCAAGGTCCTCAAGAGGTTAAAGCAATAGTCGAACTCTTATGAACATCCATGAAATTCCAGTGGGATTTGAACCCATGAACTCTGGTACGGAAGGTTAGCGACCTAACCATTCAGCCATCTTTCGGCTGACCGATAGGTGGTAAGATTTTTTACTTAACTGTTAAGTGTTACTTTATTTGGAGATTGCTGCTTACCAGATATTAAGGAAATATTGAATGTGATTTCCGTAAACTAGTACCTTAGTTGAGAGTTGGTAAGTTATCATCTCACCGTTCACAGAAATAAGAAAATATCCTTTCTGTTTCTTTCTCTTTTTTTCAATTAAGGAATCGATGATCTTGAGTTAGAAAAGCATGATTTCAGATATTATATGAGCACGGGGACTTTAAATTCTGCCACTAAAATTAGATTATGCCTATAAAATGTCTTCTACCTTCTAGAAAAAGGATAGCAAAAAATATATTTTACAAGTATCAAATTATCGATGCTACTGTCTATTAAATTCTAATTCTTGCGTAATAAAAAACGGATCAAATGAGATTTGATATGTTAGTAAAAATAAATAATCTAATACCTTTCTTAGAAACATTTTATGTGTATTTTACATCTTTCTCTGAAGTACGACTTTTACATCTATGTTGAAATTTAAATTTATATACTAAATAAATAGGGAAATACTTCAATTAATTACAATTAATACCGAAAGATTTTATAGCTTTTTCTGACGAATAGTTAGTTAACATGAATTTACAAGTATACACCATACTTATATTTTGCATTAAAGAAATATAAATTAATCTTGACATATGTTGGAAAAATAGATAGTAAACTATTAGAATCATAAACGTACCACCGAAATGTTTTGATTTCAAATTGGAGATAGAATACTTACATGAATATCATGTAATTACAAAAAGTGTTCACTTTTGTATCTATTCATCATAAATTTTAGTTATCATTTATAGTATCATATTCTGCATAAATATATACCCTGTTAAAAATAGAGGAGTAACAAAGCAGTTTAGAAAACCGTGCGAGACAGTCAAGTATTTACATAAAATGGATAACATACGCGTATCAATGCGCAATACAGAAAAAAAAGACTAAAAGTTTGTAATTAATCTTTAATTCGTTGAAAATATGGAAAAACATGAAAAAGTGATTTAGGACGAAAACTTGGTTACATATACACGATAAAAAAGTATTGTTTAGAAATGATGTAAGATTTTTAATATGGCGTGTGGTCTCCTCGTACAGCTAAGACTGATGCACACCTGTTTTCCATGGATACGATGATGTTACCTCTAGGAAATACTGCTCCACTCCTCAAGAAGTCCAATCTCCAAGTCTCGAAGAATAAAAGGAGGCCTTGGTCTAGCAGCAATGCGTCGTAAGAGCATGTCCCAAACATGTTCGATAGGATTGAGGTCAGAAGAAGACGTTTGCGATTCCATACACATTGTTCCATCTTTAAGAATGTTCTCCACAAGACGAGCTATATGCCGTCTGGCATTATCATACTGGAATAAAAGGAATCTTCAATGGCTGTAGAATAAGGTATTTCAGCAGGTCTCAGTATCTAGTCTGCATACTTTCGGGCAGTCAAAACACCATTCCGAGTGATATGCGGGTCCGTACGTCCCCCTATACTGATTCCACCTGATACCATTCATCCAGCACATCTGTATTGTGATCTTTTCAAGAACGAACGTATGGATATTTCGAGGGCCCTTTTCCATCCAAACCAAAACACGTTGGGTGTCACACTCCAGATTGAATCGGGACTCGTCTGTAAACAGAACTTAGATCCAATAACATTTCTCAAAATCTCAATGTTCAGCAGCCCATCTTCGTCGGGCCGCACGGTAGCGTGAGGTGAACGGAATGCAACATTGGCCTACCTGCATATAGACCTCCCTGATGAAGCCTGGGACATACTATTTAGCTGGACACCCTTCGTTCTGCTGCCAAGAGCAACCTTCTTTGCTGCTGAGTAGCATTATGTGTTCTGTTTCGTCGAGCTGATAACAGTATGTACCGGTCACCAGTTGCTGTAGTGGCGCGTAGCCGACCTTGCCCTGGTCAACGTCTAACATTTCCTATTCCTTGGAATCAATTTCATAGCCTTGCAAAGACACTTCTAGCGACTCCAACAGCGTCCACGACACTACGTTTTATTTGCCCGGATTCAAGTCTGCGTATAATAAGCCATGTCCTGGATTACGGCAAATCACGTTGTTAAGACATTTTCCCGTTACCTTTTCAAAAATAAATAAATAACTGAGGAATTGAAAATCTTTATAAAAGACTAGCGGCTGACACAGGAACATCATTTCTCAACTCCAATACATTTGTGAAACCACATAGCAAGTTTTAAGTAAATGCATAGAGCTTTCTTAAGTTATCCTATGCTTAAAATAATCTTTATGTTATCGGTTTATAAAAGGCAAATAGATTTTGAATTTTAATGCTGCTTACACTTTTTTTGGCATTAGAAACAAATAATGTACATTAACTTTTATAGGAGTTACATCACTGTTTCTTACATTTTTAAAGTGTTATTCTCTAAAAAGTGTAAAATAAAGATATACGCTTTAAAAAATAAAAGAAACAAATTTTCTAGAATTTTTTTATATCTAGAACGACTCTCTGAAGCTTAAATCGAATATAAATCTTTTTCTGATGATTAAATATGATTTGTAAAAAATGCTTTGCAGTAGAGGCAGAGTTTATCTTTCGCTTGTGTTTTTACAAAAATAAATAACAAACAAGCAAATAAACAAAGCATAAATAACGAACGTTTCTTTTCAGGTATCCAGGCTAGCTTGAGGCAAACCTCACAAAAATCCCTTCCAGTAGGGAATAAATTCCCTCGTTTTGTATGCGCAGTTGATTTTAATTCAATAATCACAAGGGGAAAAAAGGGAAACTACCTGAAGTGTGTCTTTGATATGAATGGGTTTCGTGCCTTCATCAAATATTTGACGCAAAACACGTCTTAAACGATTCACGTAATAAAATTTTAATGAATTTTCACTGAATATTTCTTTCATATGATCTGCCGACTTTTATGTTGCTCTTTTGGAGATTGAGAATTAATTTTATTGGGCCAGTTAAAAATTGCACAAAAATTCGTAGTGAAATTATATACAGTTTTGCTATTTGAAAATTATTTTTAGACTATTCCCTTATTCCAAGGATGTTTTTTACCAGAAAATAAATTTTCAAAGCAGAAAAACTGTATGAAGAACTAAGTAGGACCTGGGAAAGTAGTATTTAAATCATTTTACAGAAATATTATTGTTGTAATGTACTTACAACACTAACACCAGTAATCGTTTACAAATAGGAAATACAGTAAATATTATAATACCTTATATTTGGACTAAAACATTTATTATGTACTCTATTTACAAATTAATACCTTACTTGATTAATATGTGATATAACCAGCAATTATTTGGATTTTATATTCATCAATAAACACATAAATATTACATTTTTTTCTGCTATACGTTATTCCTTAATCAAAATATTGCATGCCTAAATAACCATCCTGAATATGTTAAATCTGTTTACCTCCAGTAATTACAGGGGAGCAGGCTGGAGGTGGCAACAGGCTGGACGTCGGGCGTAAAGGGTGTCGGTACTGGCGTAGAGGCCGTTATTTTGCTGGATGTTTATGCTGCCGTCATACGCATGATGGTTCTGGAATCGATTGCTTACCGGGCTCTGTGGATGTCCAGCAACTCTTGAATTCCGACATCGACTCCTTTTTCTTCACTCTCTTTCACAATTCATCACCTCGGATTTAAAGCCTCTTTTTCTTCTTTGTCAATCGCTTGTTGGTGAAATTTTCCCACATCTGCACCCCTTCGGGCATGCAGGTAGGCTCATTAAAACACCCCCTTTTGTCAAAGCTGACATTATTTTTTTAGCCCCTGCCTCCATAACTCACGTCTACATCTCTGTCTAGGCTTGACCGTTACGCCATTCCGTTCCTCATTTGTGCCATTCCGTGATCCATAACTCCTCCGCAGGGGTCCCCACTTAAACTCGAAGTCAACAGCTGCACCTAAATTTTTCTTGGAAATTTATTCCACAGCTGTGTATGCACGTGCTGGCCATCGTGGGAAAGTACATTGGTACAATTATATAATTTTAATTACTGGAGAGATGGCGTAGTATCTGGAAGTAACTAAAGTATGGTCATATTACTTTAATGGGACATAAAACCTCTCGAGCTAAAAAGTCTAAATTAAAACGACATGCTTTTTTTTAATATAAAGAAGAAAGTTTGGCTCTGCTTAGAGTAAAATTTTCAGGTATAAAAACTATATAAAACTTTGTAATGGAATATTTCGATTCTTGCTACTTTTTATTTTTAGACTACTCCCATGTTCGAGGACATTTTTGAATCAGAATATAAATTCTCAAAACAGGAAAGATTGTATCAAAAACTTTGAAGTTATGAAAATAGTATTTAAAACATTTTACAGCTTTATTATATAATTTTAAATGCTGGATAGATCTACATAGTATCTGAAAGTAACAAGAATTTAGTCATATTTTTTAACGGGACATAAACCATCTCGAGATAAAATTTCTTCACTAAAACAGCATGTTTTTTGCTTCACTATAATAGAGAAAGTTATTCTCTGTTTAAAATAGAACTTTCCAAGATCTTTATTAAGATAATTTCTAAAAATTAATCACTTTTATTGTAGGAGGTATTATATTTAAAAATATATAAGATATAAAGCAAGTGAAAATAATAAAGATTTACGTACCCGTCAAATTGTTTGAAATTTATCAATTAAAAACTAATATCAAACATTAAATCGAAGCTAATTATCATTCTGTAACAATCAATATTATTGATAAGAGCAATATATTTTATTTTATAGCATGATAAAAGGTACATTTTAAATTTTCAATTTCAAAACCTTTTATATTTTTTTTTTCATTTAACATAACTTTAAAGATTTAAGTCTATGCAATAAAAAGGATAACCAACTTCAATTTAACACAAACATTTAATTTTCAAAATACTTTTTCCAAAAATTCATTTCGGGAAATCGAATTTCATTATTTTTATTTTATGCATATTTTATGTTTGTTATGTGATGTTGAAAAGAATTATGTTTATAAATGTATATAAGATATAAACCTGGAGGGAAGAATAGAGATTAACTTCCTCACAACAAACTTTTGAAAATTTTTAATTAGAAACTAATATTTAAAAACGTATCGAAGCTAATCATAATTACCATTCTGTAACAAACAATTATATTAATAAGAGTGTAATATTTTATTTTCTAATATAATAAAGACTATTTTCTTTAATTTACTATTTCATAACACTTTAAATTTTTTTCATTTAAAAATGTCAGATAACTTTAAAGATTTAAGTCTATATAGTAAATAAAAGATTGGAAGCTTCAATTTAAAATAAACTTTTACTTTCTAAAATATATTTTTCCCAAACCTGATTTAACTTCCAATTTCATAACGCTTTAATTTTTTTATTTAACATTGTCAAATAACTTTAAAGATTTAAGTCTTTATAATAAAAATGATTGGAAACTTCAATTTAAAATAAAGTTCTAGTTTCTAAAATATATTTTTCCTAAAACTGATTTCGAAAAAGTTAATTTCTTTATTTGTATTTGGTGTATATATTTTTACGATTTTTTTAAATATAGTACATAAAATGACAAGCTGTTATAAGTTGAATTACCAAATCAAATTATTTAATAAATCAAAAATTAATAAATTTTGTGAGTAAGCGAAAAAAAATAATTATATTGAGGATTAAATATCATGTTTTCTTACTTTAAAATAACAAATACCTGTAAAGTTTTAATTTACAGAAATAAACAGTTATTTTACATCAATTTTATATAAAAATGTATTTTATATATGTATTTTACGAAGTTATCATGGTAGTAAAGGATTTTTTTTATTTGTTGTATATGTTATTTTAAAAAACAAAAACATGCTACATGTCATAACAAGACTATATAATTATTTACAAGTAGAATGCTATTTCAAAACTTGTAAAAAATGATTCTAAAAGAAGCAGATTATTTTATTTTATGATGAATAAAACAAAAGACTCTAACAAAACGATTTTAAATCTTGAAAGATAAAACTTTATGTTAACTTTTTTTTAACATTAGTGCATAATATTAGCAAATATAAGGAATGAAATAAGGTATAAACGTTAAAAATTTCAGAATAATCTTATAAAAAATAAATAATAACCTTACGTCATTGCCTTAAGATACAAAGAATTTATTAGGGTTGATAGACATTTTTAACATAGTTTCTTTTGAGATTTAAAATATTCATTACAATAGCTATTTGTTCTATTCGTCATAAAAATGCTTTTTTCAGAGAGAATTAAAAAAATAATAAATCTTTAGTATTGATAAAAATATTTAATTTAGTCTTCTGAAATCGAATATATATTTTTAAATGATGAAAAAATAAATGAAAAAAATGAAATTCATCTACCTACCAAATAGCTTTTCATATGCATATATTAGAAGCTAAAAAAATAATAAATTTTTAGCCTTAAAAAATATTTAATTTAGTCTTCTGAAATATAATACATATTTTTATATAACGAAAAAATAAAGGAAAAAAATGAAATTCATTTACCCACAAAATAGCTTTTAATATACATATATTAGAAGCTAAAAAATAATAAATATTTAGCTTTGATAAAAATATTTAATTTTGACTTTTGAAATATAATATATTTTTTAAATAACGAAAAAATAAAGGGAAAAAAAATTAAATTCATTTACCTACAAAATAGCTTTTAATATACATATATTAGAAGCTAAAAAATAATAAATATTTAGCTTTGATAAAAATATTTAATATAGACTTCTGAAATATAATATATTTTTTAAATAACGAAAAAATAAAGTAAAAAAATTAAATTCATTTACTCACAAAGTAACTTTTGATATACATGAATTAGAAGCTAAATTTATCAAATTAATGTAATATATACGTTTTCCTCCGTAAAGCTAAAACATATCTCACATTTTAAAAATGAAAGCTAAAAACTGTAGTGAAACTGAAAATAATTAAAGAGATATAGATTATATTGTGCTCTAAAACAAAAAAAAAAAAAATATCGTTCATATTAATATGATTTGGATTCACAGAGTAGAAAAATAATTTTTTCCTATTTCAAACAAAATAATAGTCTTTAAATTACAAATTTCAAAAGTTATTTGCATGTAAGGAGATTTCTACTTCTTTTTACTTTGTACATATTTAATGGTTTGAAAATCGATTCAGATTATAAAATACTTTTTATGAATATAGAGCCTTGTCAAAGATTTAGTAAAAAATATTCTAAATAGAGCAGTATTTTCAATTTGAATCAAACATCCACCGAGACTAGATCTCTAATATAATTACTAATATATATAATATATATGATGGTAGAAAAAAAACTAACTATTTTCAAATATTTGTAGTATATGTATTTTGCCAAGAATGAAAGATATAATTTTAATTCCGAAAACTGATTTTTAGGTAGTCACCTATTAAAATCATTGCTGAAAAAAACCCCTCAAATATCCGCGCTATCTATGTAGTAAAGTCATATTAAGCCCTAGCTGAACAAAATCGATTGTTTGGATCAACATCTTCCCAAGAGAGAAAAAAAATTTACCCCTTTCGCATGCTTGTTATTTGCAGGCGGAAATGAATAGATCTTACCTCCAGCATTATTCCTTTTTTATGCTTTCGGTTGTGAAAAAACTTTAGAAAACAAAGTGGCATATAGAATAATATATTATATTTTTTATACGTTTTCTTGTTTTTTGTATATCCTTGAATCATTTTCTATTGTGTAGAACATGATTAAAAATTAAAACAAAGCTGTGCAATGAATTATTCTTATGATTTTAGGATTTCTTGGCGTACCATAGGGGACAGAAAATGTAATTACAATTTTAAATGAATCTCTTTTCATCCTAAAGAAAAGAAAGTACATTTTATCATTAGAAATTTTAGGTCTAAGAACTGATTTTTTTAGATGGTCAGCTATTAAAATAGTTGCTGAATACCCCCCCCCCTCCAAAAAAAAATCCACGCTATCCAAGTAGTAAAGTCATATTACGCCCTAGCTGAACAAAATCGATTGTTTGGATCAACATCTTCTCTAGAGAGAAAAAAAAATTACCCCTTTCGCATGCTTGTTATTTGCAGGCGGAAATGAATAGATCTTACCTAGATCATTATTTCTTCCTTATGCTTTAGGTTGTGAAAAGACTTTAGAAAACAAAGTGGTATATAGAATAATATATTATATCTTAGCGTTACCTTTTCTTCTCTTTTGTATATCCATCTTCTCTCATTTTCTACTGTGTAGATCATGTTTAAAAATTAAAAGAGAGTTATGCAAAGAATTATTTTTATGATTTTATGATTTCATGGTGTACTATAGGAGAAGGAAAATGTGATTACAATTTTAAATGAATCCCCTTTTCATTCTTTAGAAAAGAAAGTACATTTTATTATTAGAAATTTTAGGTCCCAAAACCGACTTTTTAGATGGTCATCTAATAAAATCTTTGCTGAAAAACCCCCTCCAGAATTCGCTCTGTCCAAGTAGTAAAGTCATATTACGCCCTAGCTGAACAAAACCGATTGTGTGGATCAACATCTTCCCTAGAGAGAAAAAAAAATTACCCCTTTCGCATGCTTGTTATTTGCAGGCGGTAATGAATAGATCTTACCTAGAGCATTATTTCTTTTTTTTCTTTCGGCTGTGAAAAAAAATTTAGATAAACAAAGTGGCATATAGAATAATATATCTCAGAATCTTTTCCTTGTTTTTTGTATATCCTTCTTGTATCATTTTCTATCGTGTAGAACATGTTTAAAATTTGAAAGAGAGATGTGCAAAGAATTATTTTTCTGATTTTCTGATTTCATGGCATACCATAGTGGAAGAATGATGTGATTACAATTTTAAATGAATCTCCTTTTTATTCTTTAGAAAAGAAAATACAATTTATCATTAGAAATTTTAGGTTCAAAAACCGATTTTTTAGGTGGTCACCTATTAAAATCATTGCTGAAAAAACCCCTCCAAAATCCGCGCTATCCAAGTAGTAAAGTCATATTACGCCCTAGCTGAACAAAATCGATTGTTTGGATCAACATCTTCCCTAGAGAGATAAAAATTTACCCCTTTCGCATGCTTGTTATTTGCAGGCGGAAATGAATAGATCTTACCTCCAGCATTATTCCTTTTTTATGCTTTCGGTTGTGAAAAAACTTTAGAAAAACAAAGTGGCATATAGAATAATATATTATATCTTAGATAGTTTTCCTTGTTTTTTGAATATCCATTTCGTATCATTTTCTATAGTGCAGAACATGTTTAAAACTTAAAAGAGAACTGTACAAAGAATTATTTTTCTGATTTTCTGATTTCATGGCATACCATAGTGGACGGAAGATTTGATTACAATTTTAATTGAATCTCCTTTACATTCTTTAGAAAAGAAAATACATTTTATTATTCGTAGAATCTCCTTATTTAAACTTCCAGTTTTTTTTTCGATTATTCATGATCTGCTAAATCAAATAACAAAAATACATGCTGTGCATAAAATAACTCACCTCAACTCATCTCATTTGTTAGGCTCCCATATCTGACGTGACTTTCGTTTGGGACGAAAAATAGTGTACAACATAGAGGAAAAGAATAAACTAAGACAGAAAAAATAGCAAAATTCTTAAATTTATTAAATTAGACGTTTTTACTTTTACGTGTAATACTAATATGATTAACTTTCACGTGAAAACTAAACTACTTACAAAACTTTCATATGAAAATAGCTTCATTTGAAAAATACCAAAATGATATTTGTTCTATATGTATTTTTTTTAAACTTAATAAAACCCAAATAACTGTAAACACAATGTATGATGAATATAAACAGGAATATTCCACTGCCTCAGAAGATTTTCAAGAGAGTAGCTTTACAAAGATTGCATAGAGGAAGGACAGTGTATTTTGAGTTATAATTATATTTCTCGCAAAACACATGATTTATAGTTCCTGTAAATACTGGTTTTTTATTAATTTAATTTCCCTTTCTAAAACCCCTGTTCTATTTTATCAAAGGTATTTGAAATATTATATCCAGAATAAAACTCAGTGTTGAAGTTACTTACATCGTTATTTGTTCTTAGAAAATAAATTTTGATGACTTAAAGCATAACTTTATATTTTTTCAGCCTTCCACTGCTACTTATTCTACAATCATGAGGTTACTGAGGATTATTTTTTAATTAGTTTCAGAATACTGACATATAAACGTGCTTGAAACAAATTTGAAATTTTCCTGTTATATATAGTAAAAAACTCATCGTTGAAGTTTCTCGCATCGTTATTTATTCTTAAAAAATAACTTTTTTGGATAATGTAAAGCATAATTTTATATTTTTATAGTTTCTCATTGTACAATCATGAGGTTACTCAGGATTATTTTTAATTATCATTTCAGAATACAAAGATATAAAATTACTTGAAACAAATTTGCAATTTTCCTGTTATCTATAGTAAAAAACTCATAGTTGAAGTCACTTACATCGTTATTTATCCTTAGAAAATAAATTTTTACGATGATGTAAAACATAGTTTTATATCCTTCCAGTTTCCTAATGTTACTTATTCTACAATCGGGAGGTTACTGAGGATTATATTTTAATTATCATTTCAGAATGCAAAGATATAAACGTACTTGAAACAAATCTGAAATTTTCCAGTTATATATAGTAAAAAACTCATTGTTATTTATTCTTAGAGAATAATTTTTTTGGATGATGTAAAATGTTGTTTTATATCTTTGCTGCTTCTCAGTGTTACTTATTCTACTATCCTGAGGTTACTGTGGATTAATTTTAAATAAAAATTTCAGAATACAAAGAAAGAAATGTTTATAAAATAAATTTGAAATTATTTTATTATGTATAGTAAAAAAATCATTTTTGAAATTACTTACATCGTTATTTATTCTTAGAAAATAGTTTTTGAAGATGTAACACACAGATTTATATCTTCCCAGTTTCCCAGTTATATTTATCCTACACTCTTGAGGTTACTGATGATTAATTTTCAATTACCATTTCAAAATACAAAGAGACAAACATACTTGTAACAAATTTAAAATTTTCTTCAAATACACCATATCAATCTGTTTAGTTAAAAAGTCCTTAACATAAATAATTTCAAATACAATAAATTAAATTCACTTTCTAATCCATTACAAACTTTTTGTTTGAAATACGCTGGCGTTGTTCCCACGGAAACATACGATGACTTCCTGGCAAGACGAATAAAATCACACAAATATTATAAAGAAAATGTTTATTTTTTGAATACATCTTGCAAACTCTTTTTCTTGGTTTAAATAGATATTTTTTTTATCTCCAGGGCGACCAACTCTTTCCAATGCCATTCACCTTAACATGAAAAAAATGCTGCAAACAATCAAAGGATGGTACTACGAAATTACATCTTATTCCGTACGTTTATCTTAAAAATATGTATCTATTTTTATGTGATTTTCATATTTGTGTTTTATGTATCGTTTAATCAAATCCTTTAAAAATCTACAAAACTTACTATTGACCCTATACTGGAATCCATGTTTCAAAAAATTATTATAATAGAGGTAAAAAAGCAGGACAATAGACTGACAGCGGCCGTTTATGGTATACCCAAAATTCTCCACATTAATTCTAAATATTCGACTGTTAGACAACGATCACAGAAAAGTAAAAAGTGTAAAACCATCCTTGTTATCTTACTTATTTTACTAGTTATGTAATTACTGTGAGTGATCCGATATGAGGGTAACGGAAACATCTCGAATTCCCAACATATTTTTTCCCTTTTCTTGATATTCTTTTATTCACTATAGACGGCAAGAATCTTTCGGTCATGCAGCCTTGCAATCCAGTATATAAAGATGTTGCTTTAGTAGATGTCAGAGTCGAAAAAAAAGTCTTACGATGTCTTGTAAATAAAGAAAATAAAGCACATGCTACTTAGTGATTGAACATAATACACATTAAGTTGAATTAAGCAAGGCCAAATCTGTAAAGTTAGACTTGTAGACAATCAGACGCTGATTACTACAGTAAGACACAGCAGTAATTCTTGATAGCGAGACACTGATCTATTCTTTAACAAGGAGTACCATTTTTCTCCTATAGCAACATTCCTGTAATGACTCAATCTTGTGTTATGAACATGCTTTCAATATATTTTATTCATTGTTTACATTTTTTCTAAAAAAAAAAGAATCGAAAAATACCATGACTAGTTCTCTAATGTATAATAATTTATAGGTAGGTTTCATAAATTATATTTCTTATAAAACCTAAATTTCTAATAATAACTTGAGAAGGTAAAGTTTTATTATGTATATATATATATATATGTATGTATATATGTATATATATGTATATATATATATATATATATTATATATATATATATATATATATATATATATATATATATATATATATATATATATGTATATATATATATATATATATGTATATATATATATATATATATATATATATATATATATATATATATATATATATATATATATATATATATATATTATATATATATATATATATATATATATATATATATATACAAATGAAAAAATAAGTTTATGTTTAAAATCATCAAAGAAGGTGTATTTTTCTTATAAAACTGAAAAATAAAATATAACTCTAAAATATTTATATTAATGAAATATTTTAATGAAATATTAACAAATATTCAAAAAAAAATTCACCACTTTTAGACATGTATTTCATTACAGGGAACTTAATAAAAAAGCATGTATTGAGTTAAACTAAAGAAACAGTAATATTTCTAGTACGTGATTCTACAGATCTTCACCATTAATTTTCTTGGAATACTTTATTGTAATTTAAATTAAAGCACTTTTTAAACATGTTTGAAGTTATCTAAATGTTTTATATTTGCATCCTTTATTTTAACTAAAATTTGTACTTAATTTAAAATTTGGATTCCAAGATTTTTTGCATTACAAGTTCATAATTTAATGCTTGTGAAACGTTAGAAAATTCAAAACTAAAAGGCAAGGCTCGGTAAATTTAGAACATTGCAATTTCTGTGAATCTTCTGTAAACAAACATCCTGGAGCCTTTAACATATAGATTGTGGAGCAAAAGATTGTACAGCGTTGAATGTTCCTCATCAAATGTTTATAGTTTGAATTATTTCCTACTCTTCGCATAAGAACAACTGAGTAGACACTGAAAGGCGAGTATCATACTGATCAATTATCAAAGTTGGGACAAAGCATCTGTCATCCATATGAGCGAATGCTATTCAGAGTAGCTTTCAAGACGCCCAGAAAGGATGAGAGCTTTGTATTGATTCATGAAGCTTTCATTCTGAATGAAACACGAGAGTTTGGCTGTTTCCTTTCATAGTTCCTTCTGCCTTGAAATTTGATACATTTAATTGATGAAAATAAACTATATTAAAGGGAAAATTTTTTATCTTTTTTAAAAGTTTAGAAAACCAAACTATTTTTAATCTTAACACTAGATTTACGAATGTTGATCATATACCTATTTTTACTGAAGAGAGCCAATTTGACTCATACAAGAAAATTGAAGTTTTTTTTGCAAAGAAAATAGTTCCAAATTAATTTAAATAAAAAGTTTATTATCAAAAAATTCATGGAAAAATTTTTTTACATATAAAGTCTGTTTTTGAAACACATTTTCGCAAACATTTCTATTACATTTAGCACATTGGTTTCTACATCTGTTTCTTTTGCATGTTTGTTGAACTTGACAATTCTTCCGTGCTTCAGTAGCATAAATTTCTGTTATTGGAATGGAAGTGTTCTCGACTTCTTCTCTATATTTACTTTATACTTTACTTTATATGTTATATACTTTATATTTACTTTATACTATATTTATTACTATATTTATTTATTTTTATATACATTCTATGAGTCAAATTGGCTCACAACCGTGATAATGCGAAATGAAGGGGTTTGCGGGGAAGAAGAATGAAAGTTTACATATATTTTATTACTTAACTAAAAACCAAAGTATGTGTTTGAAAAGTGATATTAAAGTTTTATACATACATAGTAATCAAATTTTTAATGAGTCAAATTGGCTTAGTCCGTACATCTAATGTTAAATAACTGTAAAATTATTATTTATAAACATAAAAATTTTACTGAATGTAATTGCTATATTTCTTCTTTCATTATGTACTATACAAAATTTGTTTCCACTTAGAATTTTTTCTCCGTACAAACTAATTATTCTCGAATTAGTTATTTTTTTTTTTTTGAAAAATCAAGAATAAAAACTATGTTTACTTATTTTATAGGAATAAAATTTACAATACAATTTTTTTAACATGCTACATATCAGTTTTAAGTTACACTATTCTAAATGCTTGCGTTTAGTATTTCATGTTTTTTTTGCTATAATAAAAGTATATTAATTTGAAAACTATAATATTCTATAAATCCAATTTTAGTTTTTCATATTATACTAAGTATTATTATATTATTATACCCTGCTCGATTATATATTATAATCATACTATATTATAATACTACATTATTATAACTATACTATATTATTATACTACATTAGTATAATTACACTATATAGTTATATATACATATATTATAATTGTACTATTAATTTATATATTAGTATTAGATTGAATATAAACTGGAAGCTGACTATTTTGTGCTGGAGGTTACCGAGGATTATTTTTTAATTATCATTTTAGAATACAAAGATGTAAACGTACTTGAAACAAATTTGAAAATTTCCTGTTATGTATAGTAAAAAAACTCATCGTTGAAGTTATTTACATCGTTATTTATTCTTAGAAAATAAATGTTTTGGATGATGTAAAACATAGTTTTTTATTTTTCCAGTTTTCCAATGTTACTTATTCTACATGCCGGAGGTTACCGATGATTATTTTTTAATTATGATTTCAGAATACAAAGATATAAACGTACTTGAAACAAATTTATAAATTTCCTGTTATGTATAGTAAAAAAACTCATCGTTGAAGTTATTTACATCGTTATTTATTCTTAGAAAATAAATTTTTTGGATGGTATAAAACATAGTTTTATATTTTTTTTAGTTTACCAATGTTACTTATTCTACATTCCTGAGGTTACTGAGGATTAATTTTAAATAACCATTTCAGAATACAAAAAAAGAAACGTATTTAAAAGAAATTTGAAATTTTTTTGTTATATATAGTAGAAAAGGCATTGTTGAAGTTACTTACATCTTTACTTAATCTTGAAAAATAATTTTTGAAGATATAATGAATTGATCTACATCTTTTCAATTTCCCAGTTTTACTTATTTTACACTCTTGAGGTTACTGATGATTATTTTTTAATTCCATTTCAAAATACAAAGAAATAAACATACTTGTAACAAATTTGGAATTTTCCTGAAATATGCCATATCAATCTGTTTAGTTGAAAAATCTAAAACATAAATAATTTCAAGTAGAATGAATTAAATTCACTTTCTAATCTATTACAAATTTTTTGTTTGAAATACGCTGGCGTTGTTCCCACGGAAACATATGATGACTTCCTGGCAAGGCGAATAAAATCACACAAATATTATAAAGAAAATGTTTATTTTTTTAAATACATCTTACAAATTCTTCTTCTCGGTTTAAATAGACAATTTTTTTTTTATCTCCAGGGCGACCAACTCTTTCTAATGCCATTCACCTTACCATGAAAAAAATGCTGAAAACAATCAAAGGATGGTACTACGGAATTACATCTTATTTCGTAAGTTTATCTTAAAAATATGTATATATTTTATGCGATATTCATATTTGTGTTTTATGTATCGTTTAATCAAATCTTTTAAAAATCTACAAAACTTACTATTGACCCTGTACTGGAATCCATGTTTCATAAAATTATTATAATAGAGGTAAAAAGCAGGACAATAGACAGACAGCGGCCGATTATGGTATACGCAAAATTCTTCATATTAATTATAAATATTCGACTGTTAGACAACAATCACAGAAAAGGAAAAAGTGTAAAACCATCCTTGTTATCTTACTTATTTTACTAGTTATGAAATTATTGTGAGTGATCCGATATGACGGTAACGGAAACATCTTGAATTCCCAACATATTTTTTCCCTTTTCTTGATATTCTTTTATTCACTATAGACTTCAAGAATCTTTCGGTCATGCAGCCTTGCTGTCCAGTATATAAAGTTGTTGCTTTAGTAGATAGCAGAGTAGAAAAAAAGTCCTACGATGTCTTGTAAATAAAGAAAATAAAGCACATGCTACTTAGTGATTGAACATAATATGCATTAAGTTGAATTTAGCAAGGCCAAATCTGTAAAGTTAAATTTGTAGACAACCAGACGCTGATTACTACAGTAAGCCACAGCAATAATTCTTGATAGGCAGACATTGATTTATTCTTTAATAAGGAATACAATTTTTTCCTATAGCAACATTCCTGTAAGAACAGAATCTAGTCTTATGAACATGCTTTCAAATAGGTTAAATTTTGTTCATTATTTACAGTATTTTACTAGATGAAAGGAATCTAAAAATACCATGATTGCTTCTCTAATGTTTCATAATTTATAGGTAGGTTTCATAAATTCTATTTCTTATAAAATGTAAATTTGTTATAATAATTTGAGAAGATAATTTTTAATTTCTTGATGACACACATACATAGATATATAAAAATAAAAAAATAAGTTTATTTTAAAAACATGAAAAAAGGTGTATTTTTCTTATAAAACTGAAAAATAAAATATAATAATATAATTCTAAAATATTTAAATTATACTCTTTGAATGATAGACTACCAAATATTCAAACAAAAATTCAGCACTTTTAGATATGTATTTCATTACAGAGAAATTAATAAAAAAGCATGCATTGAGAAAAACTAAAAAACAGTAATATAGTACCTGTTTCTACAGGTCTTCACCTATAATTGCCTTGGAATAATGCATGATTTACATTATTGTAATCTAAAATTCCCCTTTTATTATAAAGCCTCTTTAAAGTTGTTAGAAGTTATTTAAATACTTTATATTTGTATCCTTTATATGAACTGAAATTTGTACTTAATTTAAAATTTAGATTTCAAGACTTTTTCCATTACAGATTGATAATTTAGTGCATGTGAAACGTTAGAAAATTCAAAACTAGAAGGCAAGGCTCGTTAAACTTAGAACATTGCAATTCATGTGAATCTTCTGTAAACAAACATCTTGGAGCCTTTAACATACAGATTGTGGAGCAAAAGATTTTACAGTGTTGCATGTTCCTCATCAGATGTTTATAGTTGGAATTATTTCCTACTCTGCACACTAGAGCAACTGAGAGGACTCTGAAAGGCGAGTATCATACTGATCAATTATCAAAGTTGGGACAAAGCATCTGTCATCCATATGAGCGAATGCTATTCAGAGTAGCTTTCAAGACGCCCAGAATGCTGAGAGCTTTGCATTGATTCATGAAGCATTCATTCTGAATGAAACACGAGAGTTTGGTTGTTTCCTTTCACAGTTCCTTCTGCCTTGAAATTTGATAAATTTAACTGACGAAAATAAACTATATCAAAGGGGGAACATTTTAGTTGTTTTAAACGTTATAAAAATCAACCTATTTTTAATCTTAAATAACTGTAAAATTATCATTTACAAAAACAAAAATTTTAATGAATGTAAATGCTATATTTCTCCTTGAATTATGTGCAGCGCAAAATTTGTTTCCATTTAGAACTAATTATTCTCTACAAATTAATTATTCTCTAATTAGTTAGTTTTTGAAAAGTCAGAAGAGAAACTGTTTTTACTTATTTTATGGGCATACAATTCAACAATTTACAATACAATTTATTAACATGGTCTACATCTGTCTTAAGATATACATCCCAAATGTTTAGTATTTCGTGTTTTTTTTTTCTATTTTTTTTTCTATACTAAAAGTCGATTAATTTGAAAATCATAATATCCTATAAACATACTTTTTAGTTTTTGACTATTAATAATATTATTGATATTTATTATATATTATAATTATATAATAAAATTTATATATAAAATAATATATATATATTATAATTATATTATTAATATATATTTTTATTAGATTGAATATATGCTGAAAACTGACTATTTTGTACAATGTAATGCTATACATGTTTGCTTCCAATTTTTAGTATTATATTTGTAGTGGAGGCTCATTATTTTGTAGTAATGATTTCATATTTCTAGACCCTTTCGATATCCAAGATATATTTTCTCACTCCTGAAAGAGTAAAACGCATGTTTTGAATATTTTCTCTGAAATTTAAGAATGCTTTATCTATTTATTATTTTATTTTTATTCGAAAAGCCTCTCTTTTACTCTCCAATTCACAAAAAATGTTCACAAAGAATGTACCCGTTCACAAAGAAATGATGTAATATTATCAAATTGTACTGATACTGAGGATCGCAGTGTATATTTTGGATAGAATTATAAAAAATCAAACCAAAAATCTGGTAGAAAATGTCAAATCGCATAGTCGTTTCTCATAAAAATGAATATTTCAATTGTTTTCTTTGAAAACTCATTCCATTGCTACATTGAATTTAATTTTTTTTACGCACTGTTTATTACTAATTTTCATACATCATTCCTAAGTATTTATTAGTATAAGAATTTAATTTTTAGATTTTTTAAAATTTTTCGAACAAATTTATGATAAAATCAAAGTGTGTCGAATATAGTAAAGCAGAGACAGTTAAACTGGGATATGCTTTCTTATATGTTGAAGATTAAAATGAATATTTAAATTCTATTCTTTGAAATCTGAATATATTTCTACAATAGCAAATAGCCCGTCATATGACGGGATCAGTAGAATTTTTAAATTTCCAGAACTGTCAAGTACCCCATGAGGCAGGTAAAAAAACGGTTGGTTTTTTGGCTGAGAATTATCTGGTACAAGCTCAATAATTTGTTTATCTTCATACTCCTTTAAAGTCTTTCTATACTGTGAATGCAGTTTAGAATCGAGTTGAATTCATTTAGTCAAACCATGGGGATATGTATATAAAACAAACACACAAACAAACAAGCTTCTTAATTTTCAAAGATATATATTTTAAACGTTAAATATTTATTAGTTCGTAAAATACAGTTTTATGAAAATAATTTGTTGTTAATACAGGCGATACAGTTTTCATTGCAACAAAAAATAATCGGTGATTAAGTTTAAAATCCTCACATATGTATCTAATCTATTATTTAAGTCAAATATAAAAGAAATTATTTAAGTAATATCTAAGTTCAATGACAAAACATATGAAAATAATGCAGACGATATTTAAATAATTTTAAAAGGAAAGGATTAAATAAGATGGTTAAAGAAATGACGTCATAATGCTAGAATAAAATGCAATTTTTACCTATTTATTTTATGATAAACTTAATCGCCTGCTCTTAACTGGGGAAAATAAGGCTTGAAATAATGTCATTAAACATTCGAAATGGAGCAAAGGGGTGAATTTTGAACTTTTTAAAGACTTGCTTTGAATTTTGCTAACCCTAACTCATCAAGAATTCAATATAATTTGCTAACCCTATATCATCAATAATACCTTATATATTCCAGGTCCAACCGCTTCATAAATTCGAGGACAGACGGACAGATAACTTAAGATATTATTATATAGGTGATAATTTTTCATTAATCTTGGTAGGGGGACAACGTCTCTCGCGTCGTCAGTCACGAACTCAAGGCACCCATTTTCTCTGGGTTGTTCTAAATGACAGACAACATCAGGGGTATACCTCTTTTAGGTGTACACGGATTTCACGCACCGGGGGTTTACCTGTGTAATCTGGGTCTTCACTTATTCTTGGTAGACGAGTTTACCTTTGTATTGTCTACTCATTATCGGGTTTGGCAACAATAACACTGACCAGGAGGAACTCTTGTTGGTCAGCAGTAGCTCAGTTGCTTTTGTGGTTACTGTCGGGACCTCTAGTCTTCAGTATGCATGCTGCTGTATGTCTTCGAGAATTAACTTATTCATCTTGGTATTCTTTTTCCAACTCACCAAAGAATACCCATATTATGCATCATTATCAAATTGTACTAATACTCAATATCACTGTTAATGTTTCGGATATAATTATAACAAATCAAACCGGAAATCTAGTAGAAAATTTTAGTAATACCAGTTCATATAATCTTCTGTCATGCCAATAATTCAAAATGAATATTTTAATTGTTTGCTGGAAAACATAATTTAATTACTACATTGACTTTTTCACTGTTACTAAATATTATAAATATAAATTTCGAAGTCTGTATCAGTATACATATTTATTTTTATTTTTCCAGTACAATTATAACAATTGAAATCAAAATGTGTTGAATGTAGAAAAGCAGAGCCACATAACCCGTGATATGTTTTCTAATGCCTGAAAGGGTAAAATGTATTTCAATTCTGTTCTTTGATATATGAACCAATTTACATATAATATTTTATTCACTTTTATTTTCCAGTTTATCAAAAATGTCTACATTATGCAATAGTATTAAATTCTACTAAAACACAAAATCGCTGTTAGTTTCTTGAATAAAATTATAACAAATCAAACCAAAAAACGGATAAAAATTTTTGTGATGTTAAATTACAGCATTTTTATCTGCCAAAAATTTCGAAATGAATATTTCCTTTGAAACTTCATTCCATCTCTTCATTTTATTTTATTTAGCTTTTTCATCATTTGCAGCAATATTATGCATCATCCCTAAGTATATAGAAGTAAACAACTGTCTTTACTACATTATTACAATTAAAACAAACGAAATCAAAATAGGACGAATTAGAAAAGCAGAGAAACATAATCAGGGATATGTTTTCTGATGCCTGGAAGTATAAAAGGAATAATTAAGTTCTGTTCTTTGAAATCTATATCTATTTTTACACAATTTTTTATTTACATTCGATTTTTTCCAGGTCACCAAAGAATTCCCATACCATACTTCATTCCTAAACGATGCTGTTACATTGTTAGAATAAATTTCCAGGAACATTCATAACAAATTAAACCTTATGCCTCTTAGTACCTTTCCTAAATCTGGATAGCATTCAGGATATCTTTTATATGTTATTTCCAAAGTCCAACTGATTTATTACTTTTTTAAATATTATTCGGCAAACCATTGTCTTTTCGTTCTCTAAATCATCACTGATACTATGCAGCATATTACTGTTCCTAAAATATACTGTATAGTAAGCTTACTGCACCTTTATTTGGTACAATTTTTATTTACCATACAAAATGCTTAATAATGCTAACATATCATTTTGAGAAACCGGTTCCCATGTCAGAAAGTGTGAAATGAATATTTTGATTCTTTTCTCTGGAATCCAAGAAACCCGGTTTATTGCTACATTAAGAACTTATTCCGCAAATCCCTCATTCTCTTCTGCTCTCCAGATCTCGAAAGATTGCCCATACAATAGACGAGTGGTTCCCAAGGCGGTTCTTACATATTACCACTGAGGGTGTGCGTGGTACATAAATATTAATTGAATGTGCGCTGGAAACGTTGGGGGATCCACTGTATATTTAATACAAAGACATATAATTGCAACGAATTTTCGTTTTTATCGAAGTTAAAATAAACAGCACTAAAATAAATTGTAGGTATGTTTTGTCTGTCCACTTAAAATGAGCCAAAAAATCGATTGCTTATTGTTAAATCATACCTCCCTTACAACATTTAAGAAATAATATTTTTATACCAACAGATATTTGCAAAATATATCGACAAGTATAAATAAAACACCGAAATGTTTTATTTATATCTTGTTTCTAAGTTTCTATGAAATACTTAAACGATTACATAAAAAACCATAATTTTATTATTATATAGCTTTGTAGAAATATTTCACTTGGTGGTTCAGAGCAAGGTTTCTGGCGTTAGAAAGGATCTTTAGTCCATATTAAAAAATATAAAAATCACTGCAATAGACTTTCTCTAAATGATACAATTACACAAGATTACTGTTCATTTTCTGTTGCAATTATAAGAGATCAACCGAAAGGTGATAAATCTTTTATGATGCCAGATCAGGATACCTTTTCTCATTTCTGGAAGTATAAAATGAGTATATAGATTTTTCTCTGATTTCCGTGACATTATTACATTAAGTTTTATTCTGCAAGTTACTGGCTTTCCTCTCTCTATGATAGCAAGACCGTTCCCAAGTTTGCTTCCATTTCTAAATGGTACTGTTATTACAAATTTAGTTTCATTTTTACTATTCGAAAATAACAGAATATTTATAACACCCTATTGTTAAAGAATAAAATAAACATCGCGTAAGATGGTTTTTACATCCTTGGAACATACCAGTGTTCGAAATAAATTTTCTCGTTCCTGCATTGGCACAATATTTCCCAAGAGCACTCGGGCCATACTACTCTATACAACTCAACTCAACTCATGCTTTAAAGTGTAAAATGAATATTTTAAGACGTCTCTTTAAAGTCCAAGGGCATCAGTCTATTTCTGCGAAAAGATGTATTCGGAATGTCGCTTTTCTCCCTTCACCTTATTTAAGGCTACCTATTTTTCCCCATTCCTGAGTTAAATTATTGCATTTGTTTGCTGAGCAATTTATAATCCGAGAATCTGAATCTTTCTTCACAAATTTTAACAGGAGAGTCTCTTTACCTTCTCTAGGTTACTATAGACTTTCTATTTGGTTATTTTACACCAGTTTAGGGATCATTTTCCCCGTGGAGTTACAAAGAATCAAAGCAAATATTTTATAGGAAAACTTTTCATAAAATTAGGCCACAGAAGAATCTGGTATATATTTTCACATGCTTGCAAGCACAAAATGAGTATTTTAATTCTTTTCGTTAATATTCAAGATTTATTGCTTATCCATAAAGTGGCATATCCATTAGAACTTCCTATCTCGGAATATTTTTTGTCTTTTATTAGATATTTCACATGTCACATGTGTATCATCATTTGGGTTTCTTTGATTACGGATAAATAGATTATATTAGTTTAGTTTACGTAAAGCTTTGTTAAACTTAAAACTTTGAGGAAACAGAAAATAATATTTTGTATTAGTCTAAAGAATTGAGTTTAAAATGGCAACTAACGTTGTTTTCTTTCTATTTACTATGATGCAAATACACTGGGATCTAATATTTACAAATATTCCTGTTACATGATTTGTTTTATACAAGTTTTTATACAAGTCGTATCTCTTCTTCTTTTCAAGTCACCAAAGCTGCTCAAACTATACCTCATTTCTAAACCATACTATTAAACTAGTTTACTGCTCATTTTCCGAGTTTAATTATCATCCTTCAAACCACACATTTCCAACAGTATTGTTCATAATTCTGTTTCACACCGCTTCCGGAATACGTTTTTCATATCTAGAAGTGTAAAATACGTCCTTTAACTGTTATTCTTGAAATCCCAGTGATCAAAGCTATTTATCTCACCTAGTTTATTAAGCAAACGACTGTTATTCCGCTTTTAAGGTCATGAAAAATATCCTATATTATGCCCCTTTTCTAAATTGTACTATTCGAACAGTTAATTAGGGTAGTTATGATAGAGATAACCAAATAACGTTTTGGAAAAACCTTTCATAATTATAGGTCAAACTGTGATCCGGGATATCTCTACTGATAACTGAAAGTGCAAAACGAATATTTTAATTTTTTTCTCTGAAATTGGAGATCTATTTCTACATTAAGATTTTATTCCGCTAGCCCCTCTCATTCCTCTCTCCAGATCACCAAAGACTGCCACATCCGACAGGGCGCAGAAGAAATCCCCGTCCCAGGGAACAAATATCCCTCTGTGCAGCGCCTGCGCACTCCGTCCCGCATCTCCTCCCCCTCTCTTTCTCCGTGTGGCAGTCAGCACCAAACAGAAGACACACGAGAGCGTCCGGACGAGAGGAGAGCAGGCAGAATGTGACCCTTATCCAACGCGCGATCTCCTCATCTCAGAGAGTGAGTGAGGCACACAGACTTTACTGCTGCTCCTCGTTAGGGCCGCTCGGTTCTTCGTCTGTGTCCCCCTCCCCCTTCAGGCGATCGACGATGTCCTGGGGCTAAGCGCTGTGGCGAGCGTCGGTGTGACCGCGGGGTTTGTGGGGGCGGCGCTCGGGGGCGGCGGTGTGCCCTCGGGCGCTGGCCCACCGCCCTCGCTGCCGATGCGGATGCACGGCGCCATCCGCCGCTTCAAGGAGATGGGATCGAGCAGCGTAAACCTGGCGCCCGCCGAGGACGGGGAGTGCGGCGGCGGTGGGGCGGCGGGCGGCGGTGGCGGCAGCGGCGGCGGTCGCGGTCGCCGTCGCTGCTCGTCCGCCGGGGCGCACTCGGTGGGGCGGCCCAGCGTGGGCTACCGGCTGGGCCGCAGGAAAGCGCTGTTCGAGAAGCGGCGGAGGGTCAGCGACTACGCCCTCATCATGGCCCTCTTCGGGATCATCGTCATGGTGGCTGAGACCGAGTTCTCCGCGGCAGAGATCTACGGAAAGGTAAGTCAACAACATCCCTTTTGAAAACAACTTTGTCATATACTACCCTCGACATTTTACCTTTGAAATATATTTATGAAAATGATACCCTATAAATGATAACCTATTCCCACGTTGGGACAATTTCACACCTTCTGTTAAAAGTTAAGTATTCAAAGTATGTTTACTGTCAGTTTTGTTTGTTATTATCATACATAATTTTGATCAAGCAACTGAACATTTTATGTTTGAAATATATTTATCCAAATGGTATCCCATCTGATATATCTAACCTTAGAAGTTATATTTTACGTTTTATATTCAATGTTTCATTTATTCGACATATATTCCCTATATTTATACAGTCTTCTTTGTCTGTAAATGTATACGATGTTTAGATCAACAATTAGTTTGTCATAAGGTATGCTAATACAAATTTGTACATCCGATAAGGCGTCTTGACACTTAGCTCAGGATATTTTATTTTAAAAGTTCTCCTCATAAGGTAACCTCTCTGAATGAATTCCTTTTTCCTATGTTTTGTTAATATTAATGTATATATTTTTGGTGTTTTATGTATCAGATTTATGTTTACAATCAGTGTTGTTTGTTTGTAAATGTATACGTGGCTTAGCTGAAGAACTAGTTTGACTTCATAGTTTCTTAAATTCAATAATATAATCCGTCTGATAAGACAGCTTGACTGTCTCAGAATCTCTTGCTTTAGAAGTACTCATTATAGTTAACATATGTTGCTGGATCCCTTTATATTATGCTTTGTTAATATAAATATATATCTGTGACAATATAAAATCCGATTTTACTATATCGAAATAGTCAATGGTCGTAAGTAGACGATGAGTCAAATTTCTAACATCCTATTCCCTTTTTTTCAAATTGGGCAACTTCCAACTTTTGTTTATCTGTTGCAAATAAGGAGTTAGTTCCATCAAAGTGGTTTTATTAGATAGTTCACGTGTCCCATGTTTATCACCATTTCGGTTTCTTTGTTTACGTATAAATATATTAAATTACTCTAGTTTACATTAAGCTTTGTTAGAGTTAATTTAAAGATTTGAAAGTAGAAAGTAATATTTTGTATTAGTGAAAAGAATTGAGTTTAAAATTGTAACTAATATTCTTTTCTTCGTATACTGGGATCCAATGTTTACATATATTGCTGTTACGAGATTTGTTTTATTTCAAAGTTGAGTGAGTCACCTTTATAATAATTTAATGTTTTAATAATTATAGTTTTAAAAGTATTAATCAAAATGATAAAATTATCTTGGCGAATGTTTATTGTAGTTTTATTAGATTGCATATTTATGCGCAACTTGAATCCCATTCTACGTTGTCTTGCTATATTTTAATAGAAATTTTTCTCTTAAACATTTATCGTTTGCAAATTACTATTTTTAATGGTAGTGTTTTCTTAAGTTTTAAAAATTCTTTTCTTCGTTTTTATGATGAAAGTTTTTGGTAACTTTTTTTGTTTCGATACATAAACAAAGTTCAAATTACATTCTAGTAGTCTTAAAATATGTAGATTATGATAAATAATTTAAACGTATGTCATCGGTATAATAAAATCATATTTTATACTTTCGAAACTATAAGTTTCGGTTATGAAATATAGGTTTTTTAATCTCTCGGTAATAAAAAATCTAGTTTTTTGACATGGAAAGAATGGGGACTTCAAACTTTTAACTCTTCTCTTCTTCCTTTCTTGGGGAAAAGGGATAGCTCACTGATATAATTTTTGTCAGTATTTGTTGTAGACGTACAGTTACTTACACCTCCATGTCAGAACAATAGTAAGTCACTTGACAATAAAAATTACTCAATTTAAAAAAAAGTTCAACGAAATGATAAGCTCTTAAATGTTGCCCATACCAAGACATAAACAATTTTGTTTCCCGAAGAATATTTATCGTTAATTTTAATTCTTTTTGTATACGTATACGCAGCTTAAATATAAAATTGTAGTTTAAGTTTGATAACATAGATTAAAACTTCATGAATAGAAAGTGAATGTTACTTCTGTTCTGTTCCACACTTCTTTATATTAAGGTAAATAATAGTACTAGGTACATATTTACTTTTATTTGTACCCTTCATACATTTATTTATATGCGTAACTGGATACGTTTCATTCAACTGCCTTTTCAATCTCAAATATGTCTTTTTAATGGTTTGACTGCTTTGCGCTTGGAGAGTACTCATCACAGTAATAACTTCCAAATGTTCTTTTCGGAACAAGCATTTTTACTTGTATAATAGATATTTATCTTTAAATTTATGTTTACATACGTATACTCATTTTAAATCAAACTTCCCCATACTTCAGCTTAAATTTGGCACTACTTAAACTATGTTATTCCAAAGTCGTAACTCAGATAAAATATCTTGAGAGTAATTGATAGATTGTTAAAAAAAGTTTCCATCAACTGACAAATCACCTTATATATTTTATACAGAGATATCAGTTTTCTTGTTTCCTTACTGAAGTGAATTCGATGATTTATCTGTATAAGTATATGCAGATTAAGTTTAAATCTAGACCGTTTGAGCTATGTTTATCCAATTACATAACTCCCCTAAAACAAATTAGCAAATTAACGATTAAATGATTGAAAAGTACTGATGATAGGTGTATTTTATCTGCTATTTTACTCATTCAAATATCTTTGTCTACATGTTCCTTTCACATTTTCTTAGTCAAATGAATGCACATCATTATCATCAATTTTACATCTATTTTTTGTATTAAATTCCCATGCATGGATACACATAAATAACTTAACGCTTTATATCCTGAATTAATTTACCATCAACTGTCTTACTGCATTTTTGCATCATTAGATAAGTTTTAATGGAGAATAGTCATAGGAAAAAGAAAATTATTTTTTACTGTGTTTTAGTAGTTAATTTTGCAGTTGGTACTTTCTAGTACCAGCATACATTTTTGAATCTATGATAGAAAATAAAACATTAAATTAGGAATAAAACAAAGGAAATGCTCACCTCCGAAGTATAGAAGTCTCTAAAAAATAATCGTGTCAAATAAATGTAATAAACCACTAAATTTACTCAATTGAATGACACGTGTATCAACTCTACCTCAAAATGACCTTCGAATGCAGCACGCCAATTATAAAATCCCTACTATGCGAATAAAAAGGATTTCTGATTGGTGCTGTCAATTTTTTTTCTGCTGTCGGAATTGCATCGTTCATATCCTTGTGAGTACCATCAGGAAAAACAGCTTTATCAGGAATACATAGGTGTTTGATGGAAGCGGTACTTATAAGTACCGTCAGGATAAAAGGTATTAAATTACATTCTTATTTTGTAATAAGTTACGTAGATGGGAACTACATATACATATGTACAAATATTACAAGCTTCGATAACATAAAATATGAATTTATTCTTTAAAATTGTGAATTCACTACCCTTCTATTCTTTTGTATAGGATGGAATAGTGCCAAGATCGCATTTCGTTATTCTCTTGCCTACATAGTGTTAAGTTCTTCCCTATGAGATGTTATTGTACGATAAGACAGTTGTAAACTTCGACTCCCTTTTGTGCGAAATTAGGTGGCAGAATGGTAGTTTCGTAATTACATACCATATTGGGAAATATATTTCTATTAGGTTGGTGAGCGTTAATCGAATTTTTTGTTTAAATACATACTTATGCAGAGCCTAAATTTTACTATACTTTGTTTGAACATGTTTTTATTGAATCTTCTTTTATATATAAACAAGTGATAACGATGTACAACACTCATAAGTTTTAATCATATTTCATGTTAGAAGAGGTCATTGAATTATTTTGATTACGTTTGTTGTGAAAATAAATCAAACTGGGAGACCGATTCAAAATTATCTTATGCCGAGATTTCGTAATACACATCATAATGGCAACATCTCTGTAATTTTCCACATAAAAAAATAATTTCCTTCGTTGTCACGTGGACTTTAGTAGTCAATTTTATCCGGTTTTATGTATCTACAAAGCCGCAATCTAAATTTAATCTGTCAGAAGATGTGTTGATAGAGACTGTGATAGAGTTGATATCGACATAGTAACGAATATTCCAATATTTTAAATATTTTTCCTAACCTTTTCAGAATGGCTCGGACTGCATGTGTCCTTCAGATGAATTAGTTTTTCAGAGAACCCTTTTCAAAAGGTTAAATAAAATTCAAAGGTTTTTCTCTCCTTTTTAGTGTTGGATGGAACGTGGTTTACAAAGAAACGTTTTTACTTTTGTAGACAAAGTGTTCGGTTATATTCCGCTTCGTTTTATTTGCCGATAAGCTTCAGCACTTTTCAGTTTCTGATCGTCTAAAAAATATTCATCGTCATTTTAACGTATTTGAAATTTAACATATTATATCTTTTTATGTCTGTCTTATTTTTATACTGTTTGTAAATTGTTTTGTTTATACACATCTATAAAACTCGGAACAATCTTTAGTTTGCTTTAATCTGCATAGATCTGTACTTGAAAACACTTTTATAATATCACATAACCAGTATGTACTCAATTAACACAAAATAATATATCGTTTCTATACTTTTGTGCTCCTAATTTGATAATCTAAAACTAAGAAATTTACTGTGAAAATTCCTTATTTATTAAGTATTTTTTTAATTGAAAATCTTTTAATTGTCTCTCAAATATTTCTTCGAAAAGAAAGCTACATATAAACATCGTATGTCTGTCTTTACTTTTATACTGTTTGTAAATTGTTTTGTTTATATACATCTATACGACTCGAAACAAACTTTAGTTTGCTTTAATCTGCATAGATATGTACTTATGTACGTTGAAAACTTTTTTATAATATCAAATAACCCAATATGTGCGCAATGAACACAAGAGAATATATTGTTTCTATATTTTTGTGCTCATTTGATAATCTAAAACTAAGAAATTTAGTTTGAAAATGTTTTATTTATAAATATCTTTCCCAATTAAAAATCTTTTAATTGTCTCTCAGATATTTCTTCTAAAAGAAAACTACATATTAACATATTATATCTTTGTATGTCTGTCTTTTCTTTTATACTGTTTGTAAATTATTTTGTTTATATACATCTATACGACTAGAAACAAACTTTAGTTTGATTTGATCTGCATAGATCTGTACTTATGTACATTGAAAACACTTTTATAATATCCCATAGCCAAATATGTGTGCAATTAACACAAGATAATATATTGTTTCTTTATTTTTGTGCTCCTAATTTGATAATCTTAAACTAAGAAATTTAGTTTGAAAATGTCTTATTTATAGGCATCTTTTCCAATTATTTTTTTTAATTGTCTCTTAAATGTTTCTTCTAAAAGAAAACTCCATATTAACATATATCTTCGTATGTCTGTCTTTTCTCTTATACTGTTTGTAAATTGTTTTGTTTATATACATCTATACGACTAGAAACAAACTTTAGTTTGATTTGATCTGCATAGATCTCTATTTATGCACACTGAAAACACTTCTATCAAATCAAATAACCCAATATGTGCGCCCAATATGTGCTATATTTATGCACACTGAAAACACTTCTATCAAATCAAATAACCCAATATGTGCGCAATTAACAAGATACTATATTCTTTCTATATTTTTGGGCTCCTAATTTAATAATATTAAACTAAGAAATTTAGTTTGTATATGTCTTATTTATAAGTATCTTTCCCAAGTAAAATTTTTTTAATTGTCTCTCAAATGTTTCTTCTAAAAGAAAACTCCATATTAACATATTATATCTTCGTATGCCTGTCTTTTCTCTTATACTGTTTGTAAATTGTTTTGTTGATATACATCTAGACGACTAGAAACAAACTTTAGTTTTCTTCGATCTGCATAGATCTGTACTTATGCACACTGAAAACACTTCTATAATATCAAATAACCCGATATGTGTGCAATTAACAAGATAATATATTGTTTCTAAAATTTTGGGCTCCTAATTTGATAATCTTAAACTAAGAAATTTAGTTTGAAAATGTTATTTATAGGCATCTTTCTCAATTAGAAATCTTTTAATTGTGTCTCAAATATTTCTTCGAAAAGAAAACTACATATTAACATATTATATCATCGTATGTCTGCATTTTCTTTTATACTGTTTGTAAATTATATTGTTTATATACATCTATACAACTCAAAACAAACTTTAGTTTTCTTTAATCAGCATAAATCGGTACTTATTTACATTAAAAACACTTCTAAAATATCAAATAACCCAATGTGTGCGTAATTAACACAAGATAATATATTATTTCTATATTTTAGTGTTTCTAATTTGATAATCTTAAACTAAGAAATTTTGTTTGAAAATGTCGTATTTATAAGTATCTTTCCCAAATAAAAATCTTTTAATTGTCTTTTAAATATTTCTTTGAAAAAAAACTATACATAAAAAATTATCACTTGATATTTAAATAAAAAGATTAATATCACCGATATTATACTCTAAAAAAAAACGAGTTGTGTAAGAAATTTTGTATACATGCTAAGCTGGTGTATTGGCCATAGTTTAGTTATGAATATACAATTTCTCAGAGCAAACATTATTGCAGTTTCAATTTATACGGATAGGTGGCTATGTAACATAATTCAATATCAAACAAGATACAAAGAGTGCACTTCGAAAGAAAAATAATTATGTTTCACCAGATAAAAAATATTATTAATGAACAGATTACTAAGAACACACAGCTAGAAAAATTCTTTATTATATTTCCACTTATGAGAATGATTAACTAAAATAAAATACGTTGCTCATATTAATCACCATTTGTCACTTTATGGTTTATAAATCATATAGAAATTATCTACGTAATATCTTATTTACTAGAATATCTCTAATATATCTGATAGTAATAAAGAGTTACACCCAGCGATATTTTTATGGATTAAAGTCAATTCTAGTGACATTGGAAATTTAGGAAATAAATATAGAAATTTCATGTCATTTGTATTTTATCATGCTATATTCTAAATAAATATAGCATGATAAAATACTAAATACTGCTATATTATAAATTACTAAATAATGCTACATTATAATATGCTTTACTTCGCACTCCTACGACACAGGTCCGAGGTTTGATCCCCGGGCTGGGCAAGGTTGACTCAGCCTCTCATCCCTTCTGTGGGTAGACAAACTGTAGATCAAGCATGCTTGAGAACTAAACACTGGGGGTTCCGCGTAAGGTTGACCACCTAACCGGAACACCTCAGGGTGCTTGGTCTCGGAAACGGAGATTGGCACTGTAGGTCCTGGCCCTCTAGGGGATGTTGTACTTAGGAGTTTAGTAAATTATATTCTAAAATAACTTTTTCCTGCTCTGATACTATCCTCTTTCGAATCTGAGAGCAATAATTTTACATTAAATAAATTAAAATTGAAATATTCCCGATTTCTACGTAGTACATTTAAATTAAACAGAAGCTCTCTTTATATTATTATAAAATGAATAATGCCACAGTTTGAATTGAAACCTCTGATCGGCATGGCATAATCGTTATAGTCCCAGTCTGAGAACCTGAAGGTCTTCGATTAGATTCTGATTAAGTTGCTTGCTTGGTTTGGGGTGCTACGGCTACTTTTTGCAACACGAGGGCTAATGAGACCGGGACCTACAGCTTAAAGCCGATTCTGAACGGCTACGAACGTCCATGCCACAGTGGGAATCGAACCCATGAACTCCGTTACCGAAAGCTAGCATCCTAATCAATCGGCCATTGTTCGGCAGATTCTGATTAAGTAACAAGTTCAAATTCGACATTTTAGTTCACTTTCTTTAAACGTCAAGAAGACTCTTAAACATACACATTTTCTGTAATATTTGAATAATTCTAGAATGTTCTGTAACCTTTTAAAAGCTTGAGTTCGAACTACGAGGGACAGTTCATCGACTGTGAACTTTAGAAGTAGGTGGCTTCTTGCTTAATAAACATTACTTGTTTATCGAGAACTCTTTATTGTGTGGATTCGGCACGTCGCATTTACGTGACAATACTATGCATACATTATCTGTCATATTCTTTAGGATTATATATATATATAAATATTAATAATATTATATATATATATATATATAATCCTTTATTATTATATAGTATAGTTATACATATATAGTTGCTAGTTTTATGATGCTTATATGTAAAATGATACTAAATGATTTTCGTTTCGTAAGTTTTAAATGGGACACATATAACATTGCGAATTTAATTTTATTTCCAATACTATACCAGTTATGTATGTACGTAAATATATATTTCCGTAACAGAAAGGCTTAAAAACTAAATATTTATTACTATTTTATGAATGGTGTCTGCGATATTTGTACAAATTTAAATTAATTAAATTTGTACAAATATCGCAGAAAGGCGATAACAATATAATATGTGTATTTGTCTAGTTTTATTTTTGTGTTTAGATAGCACGAATTTAAGATTTTCTTGCGTTATGTCTTCTTTAAAATTTATATTTATGAAATTAATATTTTTCTGAGTTATCTTCTAAAGATTAATCTAGTGTATATTTTTTTTATAAAGCGAAAATATTAAATGTTAATTGCGTACATCATGTCGAAAGAGTAATAAATCTTTTACTCTTCATTATGGTTGATCATACCATTTTTGAAAATTATAAGAAAATTTAAAAAACTTTATGTCGTAATTAGTAATAACACATTACTTCATTGGATAGTTTTGATAATTAAAAAAAGAGGCTATTTTATTCATGAATAATGCTAGCTTGAAACTAATGGCACACATGAATATTTCAAAATTTTTATCTTAATATTAATTCAAAGAGAAAAATCTTCCTACTCAACTTTTGTAAAATTAAAAAAAGTGAGTTTCAGTGTCTCAAGTACGGTATTAGAAATTACTCATGCATTATGGTTATTTTTTACAGACTCTATCTAAAGCGTAATGTTATAAATAATTGAGAAACTTGAAAATATGTTTATTATTCATTTTGAATTTTTTATAGTTGAACTTACAAAAGACAATAAAGAAATATTATGAAAAAATTATATACTTAAGGAAATTCATATTCTACAGATTATGCTTATAACTTTTCTTTATTAAAAATTGTAAATAACTCTTAGTACACACAAACTCACAAAGAAAATAAATTTTAGTTTTTTTTATTGGTTGTATATACTACCCATTCTTATAATATTTTATGCGTTTATTTGTTATTTCGTGTAACAATAATTAAGAAAAGAAGGAGTTATTTTTCGTATGTATACTTCATAAGTGTTTCTTCTCTTGGGTTTTTTTTTGGAAAAAAGCCCACTTTAAGTACTATTTTTATATAGTTGTAAATAAAAAATAAAATTAATAAATTAATTCAATTGTTGAAAAAATTTTGACTGTTGAAAGGAATCCTTAACGTATTTAATCATAGAGTGATTTACCGTATATGTGCCTAAATTGAACGTAATATATTAAAGGAAAAAATGAATTGCTAATTAGTTGATTATATATTTTACAGCTTTTAGTATATTCAAAATCATATATATGAGTGTATTGTTTCTATCTATATAATATTTTTAAAATTAATAAAATATTTTTACAGACTATTCTTTAGATTTTTTTTTCTTAAATTGGCAATTTACATAAATAATAATCCAAAAATGTGAATATTTGAATACTCTATTATGTAGAAAATAAGGAAAAAGATGTAAGTTCCATACACATAAAAATAAAATGTTATTTAAAACATGTTTATACACATTAATCTGAAAAATTGAAAGCATAAAAGTATGAATCTTAAAATCCGTTTAATTCTTCACTGTGGGATATTAACCACCTTCTGAAAATTTATAGAATATACTTTAGATATACGAAAAATATTTAAGAAAACCCTAAAAAATATTTAAACTATTGTGGCATTAGCACGTCAGAATTAAGAAAGTTTTATTACAGAAGTATAAATAACTATCGAAACGAAGTAATGCTTTTAAGAGAATCAAAGTACAAAAAACATTTATTTGTACTCTGTTAGTGTGAAAAATAAAAATGTGGAACAGGTATTATGGGAGCGTTACAAAGGACAAAAATAATTAACTTACAGTTACGAAACTTCCAACAAATATAAATTGATCTTAAGTAAATTAATTACATTAATGATTTATAAATCTAGAAAACGTTTTTGATAAATTTATTTTGTAGGAAAATACTAAAAAATGTTTAACCACATAAAAATTCGATTAATTTACCAACACACCCACATAAGTTTTTTTATTATATACTTTAACTATTTTTACTACTCAGTTAATGACAAGATTATTTTTATTTAATTAAATGAAATAAAAGAAAAATGGTAAATGTCTGCAAGTAAAACAAACAAAGATGTGATATTGCTTTTAAAATTGTATTAACAAGAAAAATTTTATGTTAAGATATCTTTTCAGTTGTCCGTAAAACTAAGTTATGATCAAAATAATATTTAGCGCAAAAAACGATGATTATATTCTTAAATCCTTTAAATGTTTAAATGCTCCTTGGGACATAATTTTTAATATATTTCATTAAAATGCTTACGAAATGCTTCTAATATACATTACAATAAAGGTGGATAATCTTTCCAGTTTCGACTGCCGTTAGATTACTAAAATAAAGTTTAAATTCATTAGAGTATATATGTTGTCATGAAATTTAAATGTACAGGCATATATCTATTTTTTAGATTCAATACTCAATCTCTTGACAAAATTATACCCAAACACTTAATACGCAAATAAAGTTTTATAATGATTTATATGTTTTTAAAATATAATTTGAAACTACTCAGTTTTAAATTCAATTTTACTACTCAGTTAATGACAAGATCATTTTTATTTAATTAAATGAAAGGAAAATAGATAAAGATATGAGATTGCTACTAAAATTATATTAACGACAATTTACTTCCAAAATTTTATGTTAAAATATGTTTTATGTTGTCCGTAAAACTAACTTATGATCAAAATAATATTTAGTGTAAGAAAGAATAATCATATCCTTAAATTCTTTAAATGGTTAAATGCTTCTTGGGACATAATTTTTAAAATATTTCATTAAAATACTTACAAAATGCTTCTAATATACATTACAATAAAGGTGGAAAATCCTTCAAATTTCGACTGTCGTTAGATTATTAAAATAAAGTTTAAATTCAATAAATTCTATTCGTTTTCATGAAATTTAAATGTACAGACATATATCTATTTTGTTAGATTCAACACTCAATCTCTTGACAAAATAATACATTAAAACCTAATGAGTAAACAAAGTTTTTTAATGATTTATAAGTTTTTAAAATTGAATTTAAAACTACTCAGTTTTAAATTCAATTTTTCTACTCAGTTTATGACAAGATTATTTTTATTTAATTAAATGAAAGGAAAATAGACAAATATGTGAGATAGCTACTTAAATTATATTAACGACAATTTACGTCCAAAATTTTACTTTAAAATATGTTTTCTATTGTCTGTAAAACTAATTTAGGATAGAAATAATATTTAGCGTAAAAAATGATATTTATATTCATAAATTCTTTAAATGGTTAAATGCTCCTTGGGACATAATTTTTAATATATTTTATTCAAATACTTACGAAATACGTATTAAAATAAAGGTCAATAATCTTTCAAATTTTGACTGTTCTTAGATTACTTAAATAAAGTTTAAGTTCATTAAAATCTATTCGTTTTCATGAAATTTAAATGTATAGACATATATCTTTTTTTTTTAAATTCAATACTCAATAACTTGATAAAATTATACCCAAAAACTTAATGCGCAAAAAATTTTTTTTTAATGATTTATATGTTTTTAACATTGAATTTAAAACTACTCAGTTTTAAATTCAATTTAATTCAGTTAATGACAAGATTATTTTTATTTGATTAAATGAGAGGAAAATAGACAAATATGTGAGATAGCTATTAAAATTATATAAACGACATTTTACTTCAAAATTTTAAGTTAAAATATGTTTTCTGTTGTCCGTAAAATTAACTTATGCTCAAAATTATATTTAACGTAAAAAACGATAACTATATTCTTCAATTCTTTAAATGGTTAAATGCTCCTTGGGATATAATTTTTAATATATTTCACTAAAATGCTTACGAAATGCTTCTAATATACACTAAAATAAAAGTGAATAATCTTCCAAAGGTCGACTATTCTTACACTATTAAAATAAAGTTTAAATTCATTACAATCTATTTGTTTTCATGAAATTTAAATGTACAGACATATATCTATATTTTTAGATTCAGTACTCAATCTCTTGATAAAATTATACCCAAACACTTAAGTTTTATAACGATTTATATGATTTTAAAAATAAATTTAAATGTAATTAAAAATTAGATGTATATTTTATTAATTAAATTGATGCACAATGTTTAATATACATAAATTTATATTTCCTAAAATTACTTTGTGAGTCTACCCGCTCCAAACTCAAGTATGCAAAATAAATCTCTAACTGGTTAAGAATAAATCTTATAAATAATTATACTGAAGCATAAGAATGAAAATAAAAAAGATTTTTCCATAAGTAGCTGCAATTAATAAAATATGTGAGTTTTATTTTTATAGCATTTCTATTCTTTCGATCTTGTTTTGGAATTCTGCATCGGTTGTGCCTTAGGTATACACTGAAGGATGTAAGAATTTGTTTAATTAAGCTATTAACGAATTATTTTTCCAGGCAAAGTTTGACTGTGATTGCACGATATCAGTAAAGATATTTATATTTAAGCAGAATAGCGAAGAAAAATCTCTAATGAGTTCAATCAACCAAATTACGCCCTTAACCGGATGCGAAATTTTTTTTTCTATTGACTAATGTTATTGTTAAAAGAGCTGAATGCATTAGCATTGGTAAATGAAAGATTAAATAAAAAAACCTATTTGTGCGGAAGGAAATATTTATGTTTACTATTTTGAGGTGATTTTATTAATGAAAGAACAGTGTGATAAATATATGTATGTAATATATCAACATAATTACAATAAAAAATATATCTTTAAGATTTTCATTTCCCCATTCTTATTTTTCATAGCTATTTTCCCAACCACAAAATTGCAGAATGTAAAGGAGTGTTCAGGACTCGAATTCTTCCAAACAATTTTCCAAACTTAACTCTAAAATAAACTCTAATTTTCTGTCAAGATTTTCCAGCTGCCACAGGCAAATGGTTCACTTTTAAGACTCATCTAATTATATTTTTTACTGAGTAAAAAGGTATATAGAATACAAATAAATAATTTTAACACACTAGGGTTAAAATACTCTTGAAATAAATATGTATAAAGTGTTAATATAAAGTGTTAGTATAAAGTGTTAATATGTATAAAGTGTTAATGTTAATAAACATGGAAATGCTTAGAGAAAATTTATTTTATTTCTAAATCATAAAAATCCTTAGATGCATTTTCTTCTCTACTTTGAAATTATCCCCTTCTAAACTGATTTTTGTATTTATGGCTTATTTCATAATTACTCATTAATATAAATTTTGCTATTGTTGTAATTAGGAACTCTCAAACTGCTAAATTAAATTCCTAATTTTGATCCGACTTTAAATGAAATACACATTTCAATTACAAATTTGTTTCATTAATAAAGAATGTTTAATTAATCCATATGAATATTTCTAACATATTCATATTCAAATATAAAATATACATTTATTTCGTTAAATACACATATTTTTCTCTACATAACGCTTTTATCTCTGTAACTAAAAGAAACTAGTTTTCGATTCAATAAAGCAAAAATCAAAATGTTGTTTCCTCGTGATGGGACATGAAACAGAAATTAGGAGAAAATAGAAGATGATAGTTTTTATTATTCCATATTTAATGATTATTCATTAAAACGTTGATAAAGTTTTAATGAATAATCATTTTAACTTTAATAATGTCTATGGCATAATAAGATTTGGAGTTTGCTTTTTAAAAATGTCTGAGAGAATTCAAAAGAAAAGAACTTTAAAGTATTTTAGAATTATTAAACTTATAACAGTTTTGCATTTTAATTTTTTATACAGTGAAACACATTTCAGCAAATTTGGATATACTTGTTACATCATGAGGCCAGAAACAATTATGGTGAATTATATTATTCACCTCATAGGTCATTTCAAATACAAAATTTAAACGTTAAAATATTTTTCCTTTAACTTTAAAATAATAAGTAATAAATTTAAGGATATGTACATTATATCATACAAACTTTATCATACAGCTTCATGAAATGCAAATTACTTTTGTCAGTATATACAGGGTGATTTACTATCAGTGCTAATAGAGTTGTAAGAAGTGTAGGGCCATAAACATAGACAAAACACGAGAATGCAGTTCACGTGATTAGTGATCCCGTTGTAGGTAGCATTTGAAAAAAGAGTTATGCTGTAGAACGAAATGTAAAGTAAAATATGTGTTCTATTAATCCTAAAACTTCGCAATAATCAGGGCAAGCAAGTGGAAATATGGAAATGACAACAGGAAGGTAGGAGTGCGTTTTTATAGTCACAGGATATCAGCCTATAGTCTCGTCAGGATATATTCACTGTGTGGCTTACTCTGGAAATAAAAAAAAACGTGATCAGGGCTTTCAACGTCCTTTGTCATTCTCGCTCTTAGTGCAGTATTACCCTGCTCATACCCGCTCAGTCTTTATAGAACTGATACTTCTGTCATATAGCAGGTAGAACAGATAATGTTGTTTTATAAAGTTTTAGTTTTCTGCATAGTAAATAAGTTCAGAAATTCTCCCTTTCATTGGTATTGATGTTAACCAACCTTTAATGAACGCCCTCTAATGCTTAACGAAAGCAGTTCTGACTTTGCATTGTTTTGTGATTCTTATTATCCTCTGTGTCCCCTTGTAACAACAAGTTACATTCGGTTCAGCTATTTTTACCTCTTCCGTGAGTCATCGTGAAAGACATACCAGAACAGGACCGGTTTGAACTAGAAAAAAAATTCGGACTTCTCCCAACCAATAGAAGTGTTCGTTGGTTTGGGGGATTCTGACCCACCGCCGTTCTGGATTGGACCCCTGTTTTTTTTCTCCGCGAGGCAGTCGGATTTTTTGAGCGGACAAGGTGGTTACCAGATCAGTAGAAGGTAAACGGCTGGCACCCGTGGCTTGAGGGATAAACCTTTTGAAATTTTTTTTTCTCCATATCGTTTTTTAGGACCGACGCCGACTTGAGAGCAGACTTGAGACCGACTTGAGATATCTACAAAGGATAAGTTGATTACAGTCGTATTCCTTAGGTATTTATTTAATTGTATAAAATCATTTAATCAAGACCTATTTTCCATGTGTTTCTTAATGAGTTTTAATTTCTTGTTTCTTAAACACTAGGCCAACGTAACATTATTTTTACACCCCTACACTTCTTGAACGGTTTATGAACTGGTAGTAAATCCCTCTATATTTTACGATTTATACATCAAATAATTTAATTTTTTAATCATACCTTTATAAAATTTAAATTTAAGTACTAATAATTTAGGATATTTTCTTATTAATTTAATTTACAAATGAATAATTTATGTATGGGAATAATATTTAAATGATCTATACTGTAAAGATAACCTATGCTGTTTCCCCTACACTTCTTGAACGTTTTATAAACTGGTAGTAAATCCCTCTATATTTTACGATTTTAGCATTAAATAACTTAATTTTTTATCATAATATTTATAAAATTTCAATTTCAGTACTAATAATTTAGAAAATTTTCTTACTGATTTAATTTACAAATCAATAATTTATGTATGGGAATAATACTTAAATGATCTACACTGTACAGATTATCTATACTGTGTCCCCTACACTTTTTGAACGTTTTATTAACTTGTAGTAAATCCCTCTATATTTTACGATTTATACATTAAATAATTTAATGTTTTATCATAACCTTTATAAAATTTAAATTTAAGTACTAATAATTTAGGATATTTTCTTATTAATTTAATTTACAAATGAATAATTTATGTATAGGAATAATTCTTAAATGATCTATACTGTTAAGATAACCTATACTGTGTCCCCTACACTTCTTGAACGTTTTATAAACTAGTAGTAAATTCCTCTATATTTTAAGATTTTTTCATCAAATAATTTAATTTTTTATCATACTTTTATAAAATTTAAATTTAAGTACTAATAATTTAGCATAGTTTTTAATTAATTTAATTTACAAATTAATGATTTTTGTATGCTAATAATACTTAAATGATCTGTACTGAAAAGATACTGTATTTGAAAAATAATTATATTTGTGTTACTAATTGTGAATCATATTATACTGTGAATGTATATTCTTTTGTTCACAATAATTTTTATCTCTAAATTTTACATTTTTTATAGACGGTAAAAACATTCTTTACAAAATTTCTTATTTTAATAATGAACATTATACTTTTTTTTCACTGAAAACTAGATTTATTATACAGCAAAAATAATATTTCGAGGTGAGTTTAAAGTAGTGTTTAAAAAATTATTAAATAGTGTTTAAAAATTATTAAATTATACAATTTTTGTTCTTTTTGTTCTGAGATCTTTTAATACATTGTTAGTAAGTAAAATTTCATTTCTAAACGAAAACTGGAAGAACTAAAGACAAGGCAAAGCACTTTAAACTGGTTGATGGATATTTACTATATTGCGACAGCTGCCGCTCTGATGAAACTAGGGATAAATATTTTCTCATTAAGGGTTGATGTACGTTTTTTATTTCCCATAAGAATAAAGATTAAAAAAATCTATAGTGTACCTTATACTTGCTTTGAAAAGAAACCTGTGTAAATGATAGTAATGTTTTATTTTAGTCATTTGAAGCAATAGTGGGATATTAGCTAGTATAAAGTTGGCTAAAACTCTAATATTTCTATCACGATAAATTTTGAAATATAATTAAGAATAACTAGGAAATATAACGCGATTGTTTTGTGCACTTCCTTATTTATTTACAATTTTTTATTTTGATTGTACGATGCATCATCAGAATTGTCATTTATATATTTATTTCAAGTTTAAAAATTTATTTCGTATTTCAAGTGAATGGTATTGTTTAAATTTAGTTTGTCATCTGGCAGCAACTTGCAGCATAAATTATTGTTTTATTGAGACTTTTTGTTATATAGTTATTTCATTATAAGCAGTATTTTTAGGGTTCAATACTGTCTATTCTCAGTAGGTTTGGATTAGTGTGCTACGATCTATTTTTTCAACACGAGGGATAATGAGACCGGGACCTACAGCTTAAAGCCGATTCCGAACGGCTACGAACATCCATGCCACAGTGGGATTCGAGCCCGCGAACTCCGGTACAGAAGGCCAGCACCCTAACCAATCGGCCATCGTTTGGCCTATTCTCAGTACAATGAATTTAGTTTTAAAACATTATTTAAACTGCTTAAAAACCATTGTTACAACGGAAATCGCTTTAAATTTTCTTGAGAATGCCAATAGAAATAACTCCCAAGATTTAAAACTAATAAAAAATCAATTCACTTAAAAATAGGTATATATCATATATCAAAATTATTTCACTTTATTATCGCTTTAAAAACCTCTTCTCTCCCATTCTAATTCCTTAAAATGTATTTTCCCAGCCCCAAAATGTCTTGATCAAAGGAGTGTCCTCGACTTATAATTCTTCCAAAGCTTTCTGTGCAATAGAAGTAATTTTTCTGTCCATTCAACACATTTTCCAGTTGTATCAATAAAATAGCTCAATCCTACAGTTAAACAAGTTCGCTGAGTAAGTTTCTTGTCTTTTGGAAAAGTTCTATGATTCTCGCTGTGGGGTCCACCCCTGTTCCAGCACGTGTTTCGTTGTACATTCTTTCGTGTGTCACTGTCTAGTAAAGATATATCTTTCTAACAGCTCTTAAATAAAATTTCTGTTATATTTGGACTTGTGTGCCGGTCTCTTTATTGTGGTCCGACTGCATTTTACGTTAGTACTGCTATCTGAATAGGCTTCTCCTTGCCCAGAAACCGGGTCAAGAATACCTTTCTTAAATTTACAGAATACTGCATGAAGATGAAATCTCAAGTAGATATTGATCATATAAACGTGAATCCTTTTTTTAACGTCCTTTTTAAGTTCCAACTTATATTAGCTTAAGAAGCATTTACTGAAACACTAAAATAATGCAATGAATATTGGAACTAGAATATCTTAAATCTTTAGGAAATGACAATAGAGAAGTAATCCAAGTTTGAAATAATCCCAAAACTGCTTTAAAATTTGTTTTCAAGTAAAAATATAATTTATTTTCAAGTAAAAATAATAGAGGCTACACCAATAATTTCACTTATAACCGGGCCTTTAGAATTTCTGAATAACACAATTATACGCATATATACAGGGTGTACCAAAAGGTCGTTTACAAACTTAACATGCTGGTCTGTCATATCATAATGAACAAGATTTACATAGGAAGTGTCCGAAAATGCAAACTGCGACCGCTAGAGGGCAATAATTGCAGGAAAACGGGAGAGTGGGGAAAATAATCATTTGAGGCATGGACTTTGAAGAAGAAGGATGAAAACTCATTCATCCTTCGGTTAGTAACGCAGAAATAGCCAACATGCATTACGTATATGGCGCCTCTAATAGAAATGGACTAGCCGAGGGACGGATGTACCTTGAGCGCTTCCCAAACAGAAGACAGCCAAGTCATGTTTTGTTCGGACAATTTCACAGCAGATTGTGTGAATCAGGAGCTTTCGAAGTACGTAGCCACATCGGTCGAGAACGTACTACACGCAAGCCTATCGCGAGGAAACCGCGCTACAGGAGTTTGCCATCAACCCGCAAACAAGTCTCAAGCAAGCGAACGTGTCTTGGGTGTAGGTCGTTCCACCATAATACGCATACTGCATGAGGGTTTGCAACACCCTTACCACTTCCAAAAAGTACAGGCATTGTGTGTTTGATTATTATCCCAAACACATTGCATTCGGATCGCAGGATCGCGGAAGTGGCAACACGTGTCCGTGACACTCCTCGCTAATTTGAACGGGTTCGTGAATTCATGCGCCGACGTTGTGAAAGTGCATTGTGGCGAAGGGAAACAGTTTTGAACATTTGGTGTGTTATAATCATCATCTGCAGTAAACATCATATTAACACCGCACTCGATATCTTTTTATTCTCCCTGCTCCACACTTGTGATCATAACGCTCTAGCGGTCGCAGTTTGCATTTCGAGAAACAAGTTCATATGTAAATCTTGGTCATCGGGATATGACAGACCATCATGTTAAGTTTGTAAACGACCTTTTGGGACACCCTGTATATGTATATATATATATATATATATATATATATATATGTATATATATATATATATATATATATATATATATATATATATATATATATATATATATATATATGTATATGTATATCTAACGATCGTATTTGCATGTATATGTATATATATATGTATATATATATGTATATATATATATGTATATATATGATATATATATATATATATATATATATATATATATATATATATATATATATATATATATATATATATGTATATGTATATGTATATGTATATGTATATATGTATATGTATATATATATATATATATATATATATATGTATATATATATATATATATATATATATATATATATATATATATATATATATATATATGTATATGTATATGTATATATATATATATATATATATATATATATATATATATATATATATATATATATATATATATATATATATATATGTATATGTATATATATATATGTATATATATATATATATATATATATATATATATATATATATATATATATATATATATATATATATATATATATATATATATATATATATATATATATATATATATAATTATATAAAAAATCAAATTTTGGAACGACATAATAATTTACAGTAACTATTCCCTTGTTATAACACCAGTCTTCAATGTCATTTTATTGTATTTATATTTTCTCAGAAAATGGCAATGATTTCTATATCGTTCTTAAGTTTAGACAATACTTCATGAAGGTAAATAACTTACGAAGCATTTACTGAAAGTAAAATAATACAATAAATATTAGAACTGGAATATCTTAAATTTATAGAGAATGCTAACTGAAAGATAATCCAATTTTGAATCCAAACTTACTCTTAAAACTGTTTTAAAAGCTAATTTCTTTTGGTTGTAAAATGAAAGGAAAAACAAATGTTTAATGAAAGGAAAACTGTAGTGATTTCTATAACTTTCTTAAATTTAGAAAATACTGCATGAAGATGAAATCTCAAGTACATATTGATCATATAAACGTGAATCCTATTTTTAACGTTATATTAGCTTAAGAAGTATTTACTGAAACACTAAAATAATGCAATGAATATTGGAACTAGAATATCTTAAATCTTTAGGAAATGACAAAAGAGATGTAATCCAATTTTGAAATAATCCCAAAAATGCTTTAAAATTTGTTTTCCAAGCTTATTTCACCTCATTGTCATATGGAAGAAAAACTGTAATGATTTCTATACTATTTTAAAATTTAGAGAATACTTCATCAAGATGAAAAATCTAGTAAATATTGATTATATAAACGTGAATCTTCCTTTTTGCCCTTTTTAATTTCCAACTAATATTAACTTAGGAAGCATTTACTAAAATATTAAAATAATGCAATAAATATTGGAATTGGAAGTTAAGAAATAATAATAAAAAGATAATCCAATTCTGAAATAATCCCAATAATGGCCTAAAAATTGTTTTCCAAGCTCATTTCTCCAGATTGTTAAATGAAGAGGAAAACAAACGTTTTATTTATATTAATATTTTATATTATATATGCATTTGCTCATATCTTTTGATTTTGCTGTCATACTTGCTCATGCATTTTGGAAAAATATAATTTTTCAAATATTTAACTACGTAAGATTTCAAGTCTAGGAACAATGTCTAGACTGTTATGGAAAACATTAAAATCTCTTTTTTAGGCAATCACGGGAGCACTGTCTTTCAAATATCTGTTTTCTGTCATTATATCCATGAGTGATGATCATTATTTGTTTTCGTGATAAGATGAAAGCCTAAAGCGAAAATATCATTCAATGAAATGGAATAGGAAGAGCATAGAGCATAGCTACGAATAAAGTATAGAAATTAAGAATATGCGACCACAGAAATACCCAGACGGCAAGGAATTTCAATAGACTTCCTTCTCCCCATCATTCCGATCGTGTATTCACACCTCATCACCTTCTGACAATTCAGCCAAAAATATCACTATTGTATATGTTCTCTTTTATCTACACTTTACCATGATTTCTTTGTTTTGTTTATTCGTCTAGAGGAATCTCCGTCATGCATGTTTAAACTATTACAGAAAGTTTTTTTCCTTGTATTTTGCTTTTCGCACTTACTATATATTTTAGTAAAAACATTTAGGACTTGGTCGACACCATAAATTGCTAAATTATAGTTGGGAAACTTAATCACATATAAATGAAGCAGTAATAAATCAATCATACTAAAATAAACTACTATTTTAATAACTAGCATAAAGCCCGTCATATGACGGGATCAGTAAAATTTTTATATTTCCAGAATTGTAAATTACTGTATGAGGCTGGAAAAAAAAGGTTTGTTTTTTGGATGAGAATTATCTGGTACACTCTCAATAATTTGTTTATCTTTGTAATCCTCTAAAGTCCACCGATACTGTGAATGCAGATTAGAATCACGTTAAAATTCAAAGTTTTCTTCCCTACGTCGAAATTATCCTTAAGTTATTCCCATTTTTGCCACAGTAATTAATGGGAGTAAAGGTATGAAACTATCATTTTTACTACAAACTGGAGGTAGACAAAATTTGTTGTTAATACCGGTAGTAAAATTTTCATTGCAACAAAAAATTATCGATGATTAAATTTAGTTTGAGAGCTAAAGAAACCGGGACCTACTCCTTAAAGCCGATTCCGAATGGCTACGAACATTCATGACAGTAGAGGTATTCGAACTCACGGACTCCGATACAGAAGAGTAGCACTCTACCATTCGGCCTTCTTTCGAACTGTGTGTGTTGAGCGTAATTTTTCCTAACGATTCACAATATAAAAACTGAAAATGCTGACTTGTCAGTTTCACACCACGAGGTAATATATTTTGCTTAAGTCACAAGTTACAAGGTTAATTTCAATAGATATGAAATATTCTTTCTTTATCTCTATGGTTATAAATATCTTTATAATGATAAAGAGTAGAAAATGAGATTAACGTTTCAATATTGTAATCATTAAATTCATGAGTGATGATCATTATTTGTTTTAGTGATAAGATAAAAGTCTAAATCGAAAATATCATTCAATGAAATGGAATAGAAAGAGCATATATCATAGCTACGAAGGAAGTATAGAAATTAAGAATATGCGTCCACAGAAATACCCAGACGGAAAAGAATTTCAATAGACTTCCTTCTCCCCATCATTCCGATCGTGTATTCACACCTCATCACCTTCTGACAATTCAGCCAAAAATACCACTATTGTGTATGTTCTCTCTTACTGAAACTTTACCATGATTTCTTTGTTTTGTTTATTCGTCTAGAGGAATCTCCGTCATGCATGTTTAAACTATTACTGAAAGTTCTTTTTCCTTGTATTTTGCTTTTCGCACTTACTATATATTTTAGTAAAAACGTTTACAACTCAGTCGACACTAGAAATTGTTTTTTAAAGAACTAAATTAGAGCTGGGAAACTTAAACACATATAGATTGAAGAAGTCAGAGTAAATAAACTAATATTTTAATAATCTAAAAATTTCAATTTTTTAATTTATTATTGTTTTTAAAAACATTTATTTCATTTCAGTTCTCAATTTTTTTATTCATTTTGCGTTATTATTACCTAGACATTCAGGAGAGTCCATCCTTGAGTTCAAACCAATGTTACGAAAGAACACAACGTATATGATATCTTAAGCCACGGGTTTTCAATAGGAAGCCTGTCATACCAATTTTGCAGTCCATGAAATATCTTTGAAAAGAAAAGTGAAATATTTTGTAGCTCTAGAGTTCTTTAAAGGTATTAAAAAAGAATACACAACTTGACTTGTAGATCCTCTCTTCAATGTCTATATCTGCCTTAACAGAGCTGGTGGTAAACATTCATTCTTCTTCTGATGCAGGTGACCATCCACTTGTAATGTACTTGCAACACAAACACCAGTGTTCGTTCTCAAAGGGAAAACACAGTAAAAATGTAATACCTTATATTTGAACTAAAACATTTATTATGTACACTAATTATTTACAGATATTATTTCAGGATTAATATAACATTCATTACTCGACATTCATCAATGTCCAACAACTTATTACAATTTTCTTTTTCTTTTTAAATGTTATTCCATAATCAAAAGATTATGAGACCCAAGGTAATAATTATGAATATTATAAGTTTTCTTCCAGTAATTACAGGGCAGTAGGCTGGGGCTGTTAATAGGCTCGACATTGGTGCGAACGTGTGGTCGTACAAAACGTCGGTGCAGGCTTGCGGGCACAGAGATGTCCAGCAACTCTTGAATCCCTACTTTGACTTCTTTCCCAACTTTCTTTTCTAGCTTTTCATCTCGGTTCAGTGCCCTTTTTTCTCTGTCCCAGTCATTTATTGGTGAAATTTTCCCACATCTGCAACCCCTTCGGGTGTGCAGGTGGACTCATTAAATGGTCCCTTTAGTGAAAGTTGACATTAATGCTTAGCCCCTGTCCCCATATCTCACAGCAATATCCCTGTCTGCTCTTGACCGTTACACTTGTGCCACTCTGTTATCTATAACTCCTCCTCAGGGGTCCTCACTAAAACTCGAAGTCAACAGCTGCACCTAAATTCTTCTTGGAAATTTATTTCACAGCTGTGTATGCACGTGTTGACCATCGTGAGAAATTACATCGGTACACCACTAAATGCAAAAATGTCCTTTTAAAGTTATATTTTCATTACATTATTAATTTTAATTTGCTACCTGTCAACATTATTTTAAATAATATGGTATTGTTCAGTAATTATATTTAAAATTTAATTTTCTGTCGTATATATTTTTCTTTATTTTTAATTTTACTTTTTATGGAGTTGTAAAATAGAGTGATAAGAGATTTAATAATTTTTCTATAATTTTAGAAAGTTTTATTTTTCTATTCTGATATTCTACTTTCTCAGATTTATCCTTACTTATTGTTGTGTCTAATTTGCTACTCTGACGAGCCAAGCATGCAGGTCAGAAGTCACACGAATTAAAGCAAAATGCTCGCCTTTCATACACCGCTAGGGTTAAAAAACAACTTTGCTTAGTGGGTCCTTGTAATTTAGAAGCAGGAACCAAGCAGAATATCTTCAGAGGTACCGTTTGAGAATTTGGAGGACATTCGGACCACGAAGATATTCTATGTGTTCAAGTCAGTATTAACGGATCTTAGGCCGATCTCCGAACATGCAATCTTTCAGTTATGAGATCGTTGATGTTGTCGACTGAGCTACCTCGAGCTCCCATCCTTACTGTTGTAATGTCAGTATTAACGGATTTTAGGCCGATCTCCGAACATGCAATCTTTCAGTTATGAGATCGGTGTCGTTGTCTACTGAGCTACCTCGAGCTCACATCCTTATTGTTGTAATGTCAGTATTAACGGATCTTAGGCCGATCTCCGAACATGCAATCTTTCAGTTATGAGATCGTTGTCGTTGTCGACTGAGCTACCTCGAGCTCACATCCTTATTGTTGTAATGTCAGTATTAACGGATCTTAGGCCGATCTCCGAACATGCAATCTTTCAGTTATGAGATCGGTTTCGTTGTCGACTGAGCTACCTCGAGCTCACATCCTTACTGTTGTAATGTCAGTATTAACGGATCTTAGGCCGATCTCCGAACATGCAATCTTTCAGTTTTGAGATCGGTGTCGTTGTTGACTGAGCTACCTCGAGCTCACATCCTTACTGTTGTGATGTACTTACAACACTAACAGCAATATTCGTTTACAAAGGGGAAACACAGTAAAAATATAATACCTTATATTTGGATTAAGTCATTTATTCTGTACACTATTTACAAATTGATACACTACTTGATCACCATATAACATAACCAAAAATTATTTAGATTTTATATTCATCATTACACAATAATTATTACAATTATTTTTTGTTATAAGTTATTCCATAATAAAAATATTGAATTACTAACTAAGGCCTAAATAACCCCCATAAATATGTTAAATCTATTTACCTCTGGACATTACAGGGGGCTCGGGCTTTCACCAGGATGTAAAGGGAGTAAAACAACGTCGGTACTAGCGTAGCAGCCGTTATTTTGCTGTACGTCTATGCTGGCATGCGGGTTCAGGACTCGATTGCTGTTCCGGGCTCTCTGCATGTCCAGCAACTCTTCAATCCTGACTTCGACTCCTTTATCTTCACTCTTTTTCATTCCGGGTCCTTAAAACTCAAAGTAAACAACTGCACCTAAATTCTTCTTGAACATTTCTTCTTGAACATTCAATTAAATTAACTATAACTCTATTTTAATTAGACTATACAAATTATTTCAAACTGATACATTTGTTCTGCATGTTGAATTATGAAAATTATCCAATTACAAGAGTTTAATTTACATACATGAAATTTCCAATGTTTACCTTGAGGCCTTACAAATTGGAATCGATTACTCGAAATTCTGTATTGAAGAATATTTGTGTTAATTTTCCCCAACAGATGTCTCAAAATCTGTATAAATAATAATGAAACATTCAATTATTTCATGCCGTTTAACGGTCTCAATATCCCTTGCGAGGAAGACAGTAAACTGTAACGCTCCAAACCAAACCAAACCATATCGTGTAATTGGATTTATTTTCTTTACGAAAAAATAACATTATAGAGAATATGTACTCAAACATCTCGAAACTATTTATTGCTACTCAGTTACAAGAATACTGAATGCTTGTAAGCTATCAGAAAGACGGATTACCACCTGATTGGGGTATAATCATTCGAGAAATCCTGGATGACAAATTTTTTGACAGATGGATTGAAAGGGATGGACTAACACAATGAGCTCCGCGTTCGACTGATATTACATCCCTAGAATTTTTCTTTTGCGGTTACATAAAGAACAGAGTATTTGCAACATCGTGTCTAGACTTTGATGCTAAAGTCGAAATGAAAAATGTTGTATCTTGAATGACAGGCAAAAGTTTGGATAACATATAGTGGGAATTAGAATACCACCGCAACTTTCAACGATTTATCAGAGGTCATTTACATTGAAATCTTTTGGTATAAGATGGTGTATTAAAATTTTATAAACGTCTTTACAAAATATCAAAACAGTCATATTCCAAATTATAAAGGTAGTTTTACAATAAAAATTTATATTCTAAAAAAGAATTTGTGACCATTCTGTATGTTTTGCTGAGATTATTAATAGGTAATGTATGGAAAACACTTTCTTTGATTTTATATGAAATAGTTTAATTTTTCTATGTTTTATTTCTGTTTTAATAATCTAAATGAAGTCAGAAATAAAACTGGAACGTATATTTAATTATTCACTTTACAAATTAAAATAAAAATCATCCAATCCTATCCTATGACTGCACAAAATAAAAAAAAAGTAATAGACTTTTGCAAAGTATTCTGAATTTATTATACCTAAAATTTATGAATTAGAGAAAACAGAAATGTTTCACGATGTAGTTTTTTTATCGTATTGTCATCTATTATTTATCATAATGAGTACATAATTAGAAAGTTATTTTCACTCTAAAACCAGACAGTACTTCCGAGCATCTGTTAGATTTTAAAAGCTTTACAAACATTAGGTCTAGACATAATGTCGAGACATATCACCTTATCTTGAATGAATTGCAAGTTTAAATTAAAGTAATTTATATTATTATTGTTTTAGATAAGAACATAAACAGAATATACTCTTTTTTTCTATTTAGTAAAAATCTTTTCAAAAGTACAGACTTCCATAACTTTCAGAATTTGATAAATACTTATTTTGGAGACTGAAAAGATTATCGATATTGTCGAAAACTATTTGGCATTATTTATTTTAAATAATATAATTTTCTATCGTCTACTACTTTTATTAAGCAGGGTACAATGCCTAAACACCCGAACATAACTCCCCATATATATACATACATGCATATATACACTCACTTCCAAACGTTAAGCACGAAGATGTAAAAAATCAAACAAATACTGCTTTGATTCACACAAAATTCGACAACAATGTAATATATATATTTATGCATAAAACGAAATCAATAATTATATACAGAAATGAAAACAATATTAAATTTTTGTAAGTTATCAGATAATGACATACTGGAGACTTAAACAGAATTATGTATCAAGTGAAAATAAACAGCATAAAATGAAAAAAAGGACATTAATAGGGCATGTGATCCCCCCTCATCTGTATACTAAGTTTACACCTTGTGATCATGCTTTCAATTAGGTGATCAACCACCACAGAATTAAGAAATCGTCATTCTTCTTGTAGAGCAGATTCCACCTCAATAAGAGTGGCTGGAGGTGGTAAACGTAAAGATACAGCACGGCACAGAGCATCCCATATATATATATATATATATATATATATATATATATATATATATATATATATATATATATATATATATATATATATATATATATAACATATTCAGGTCTTCGCCAATCACAATAATCATAAAGTAGTCGTAGCAAAAACTTTTGTTACCATATCGATATACGTACTGCCTTCTTAGGCCTACACATTCCACACTACACATTCCATCATCTAATGGAATAATGTCTCTTGCCCTGTCACGTGACCACCGGAAACCAAACGACCCCACTCTCATAATCTAGAACACCGACTATCTTTAATTTTTACTGTTATATATATATATATATATATATCAGGTCTAAAAAAGGGGTAGTTGGAATTTACGTGAGTTAAAACCGATTTTAAAAAGGGAACTCTTTTATAATTATAAAATAAATGAAAAAGGCCGACGCTCGCGTAAGCATTCAGGATAATCAGGTCAGGCGCAAGCATTTTTGAGCTATTTGATGAACTTGCAAACAGATAAGTTTGATTTGGCGTGTGGACATGGAGCAGTCAACACTTTCACGCATAGCTCCGCCACGAACAATGAAAATGGCGCATGTTGCTTTCCTTAAGAACGATGAGTTAATAAAACTTATTGTTATCAAAAAGACTGTTTTCCATTCGCCTTAACTCTGCATCACGACTTTACGTATATATATATATATATATATATATATATATATATATATATATATATATATATATATATATATATATGTGTGTGTGTGTGTGTGTGTGTGTGTGTGTGCGTGTGCGTGTGCGTGTGTAGTTTTCATATTCCATTAAAAAACATAAAACAATTAGTATACAATTAAACGTTACATGGCAATTACTAAGATCATGGATGTTTAATTCATTTTGTAGAATATCATTGTAAGATTAATTTAATTTTATTTGTAAATTTATATTCCTATTTTAAAATATTTTTCAAAACTCTAATATGAAATATAAATAACTTTCATATCTTGCCTGTATATCTCAATATGTGATATCTCTCCGTATGATTTGTTATAAATTTTCATTATAAATATTTAAGTCTGTTTATTTACTGATTTTAAAAGAGTTTAAACAGTTATTAAAAATTTGAAGAATGTTTCTATAATTAAGTATATAAAAACTGATGATTTATCGAAACATATTCTTTGAGCCTGAGTTCAGACTCCTTCATAACATATATGATTAAATGATTAATTTTATGACTGAAAAACTGTCATAATAAAAAACCCTTTTAAAATGTTAGTGAATTAATAGAAAAGGCCCAATTTGTGTATTTGGGAGATTTTCGGATTTGAACTTACGTATGCAAAAGCTACCGAAAGGAGATTTTAAAACATTCCTGGGAATAGTAATCCTAATAATTGTATCTTCTTAAGTATCTAATAATTTCATTTTCCATGATTTGATTCTTCTAAAAACTAGGAAATTATTAGTCAATTATTTGTTCAAAAATTTATTGAAAAATGTGTGTGTGTATATATATATATGTGCATATATAAAAACGCAAAATTTAATTAAAGTGATTTTGTACCTTCCATACTGAATTTCTACTTATAAGTGTAACTTATCGAAAAAATAGAATTTCCTTTCGCAGGATCACTTTTAAAGAATTTTTTCTAAAAAATTCTTTAAAAGCGTTCCATGGAATAGAACAATAAATTATCTAGAAAGCTAACTTTTTCTTTTTTGAATTTATGTCTATTAAATACTCTTATCACATTTAAAAAGAAATTACCAAAATTTCTCCTGATAATTTTAAAATATATTTTTCTTGATTTTTTAAAAAGTAAAAATTGCATATTTATAATTTATTTCCAATTTATGATTTATTTAAAAACATTTTACAATTTTTAGATTTACAGCGTTAAAACAGGTCAACGTCTACCATGTTATCTAGTATTAAATATAAAATTTTGAAAATTTTTATTTTTTATCTTTAATCTTCGTAAAAGTAATATAACAATGCCAAAAGTTTAAGAGGGTTGTAAAAGTAAACTATCTCTGTCTGCATTGATTTGAAAAGAATGAAAATATGGTGAGTATGATAAGAAAGATTATGTAGTCTTTGCCAATTTTTTAGACTACTTAAAAAGATACTTGCAAGAACTGATAAATTCTTAAACTTTATAGTTTGAACGAAGAAACAAAAATTAGGAAAAAAAGAAATAAAAATCCTTTTTCCCTCTGCTTGGGAACATTTATAATTCAGATAAAGGTTGTGGGATATTTATACGAAGAATTGTTATCTACCGTATTACTTTATTACTGTATATACATTAAATCTCAAATTTGTAGGGGAGCCTTTTTATTGCTTTGCATGAAGCAACGATAGTATTTTAATCGCAAAATATTTTAGTTTTCAGATTTCAAGGCAAATACATATTGACAATGCATTTATTCATTTGGACTCTCTTAAGCTTTACGTCTAAACTTAAATTAAAATACATTTTTAACTCTGAAACTTAGTATATCCATTTGACAATTTTTGAACGTATTTCGATTATTATTGTCGTCAGGTCTGTACGTATGTGTGCATCTCTCATAACTCAAACACTATTAGCCTTTGAAAGTTAATTAATTGAGGAATTTAACTCTGAAGCTTTATGTATCCATTTTTACCATTTCTGAATGCATTTTGGTTTTTTTTTCTTATTGGCTTCTTTATGTACGTAGGGATATCACATAACTCAAAAATGATTAGCCTTAAAAAGCTAAAATTTTATATTTAGGACTGTTGTAATATTTATGTGTACACCTTTTTTATTTCAATCTTCGGTGTACATAGAAAAAGGATTTCAATGTATAGAATAATAACTCTATTTATCACCGAATACACCAATATAAAATACAAGAAAAATGCATCGATGTATACATACGTAATTGTAACAATGCTTTTAAATTGTTGAAACAAATCTTTTAAATTACATGCCGTTTACTGGGTAACTGTAGAGTTATCATCGCTGAAAATTTTGGTTTAAAACGAAATACCTGTATAACGATATCTCAATATATCGGTTATAAGGAACGACACTAACTTTAAAACTTAAGGAAATTCTCATAAATGAATTATACAAAGAAGATTAAAAAAATAATGTGTATATTTTAGATGACGAACGAGACTGTTATGTACTGTCCACAACCAAATTTTTAATAAATATTTAAAATGAGAAATTTCT
>CM063511.1:113850404-113860404 GCA_032207245.1 Pardosa pseudoannulata
CTCTTATGAAAATTTTCTCTCCCTTGGAGGGAACAAAAAAACAAACAAAAAGTTAATCTCATTATCAACTGAATTGGTTTATTACAGAAAGTTATCAGTATCATCACTTGTAAGAGCAAGATGAGCTTTTATGACATTTCAAATTGCACAGCAGTTTGTTATTTCTACATCTGCAGCGATTTGTTGAGCACTTGGTTGTGCAATCTCATCGATTGTAGCCTTGACCGCCGGTTAGAGATTGTGAAGAGGCAACAGTTCGTAATGATTTTTCATCTGTGTCCACGGTTACCAATGTAAGTAGTTTGTCTTGCAAAATGGAAAACTCACTTGTGGAGTACAGTTGTTTGAGAACACCATGTTCAGTTCCTAACATGTAGAAAGAACCCTCGATGTTGCAGACAACTGCAAGGACGCTCCGTAGATCACCGCGACCTCTGTCAATATCGAACATTGGGCAGGGGGTTCAGGGCTGTTCGCGAAGTGGTTGACCAAAGCCGCATGTACGTTATTCATTTCTAATACATCGGACATTGGCCACACGCTCCGCCAATGTGCGATTTGGCTGGCCAATTCGGGAACTGGCCGAACTTCGGGCTTTGACAGTAACATAAGTTCACGGTGTTTAAAGAATAAAATTTAACATATTTTATTAAGACTCATAGAACACTTTTAATTACGACGCTTCAATACTATTAAAAGGTTAAATAATATACAAACGAGAAACTATTAAGAATATATAGAAATAACTATAATGTTATAATTTTTTTAGAAAAATCGATGCAATATTTCTTATAAATACGACATTTGTAAATGGAAAGAAAAGTTTTTGATAGAGAACAATGGTTAACAACTTTCGTGACCAGAAAATTTTTACTTCTACAGAAAGTAGTTTTGGGGCAAAAAAAACACGTTATCATTCACGTCACAGGTCATGAGGTGAGGAGAATTATTAAAAGTAATTGTATGAGAATTTATTCCTAAATTACTTTTGATATGGTAAAACGACAATACGCTGTATTATTAAAATTAAGTATGTTAAACATAATACAAAGTAGACTATTAAATTCTTGTTTTTATTTAGCCAAGTTTGACCTCTCTCTTTAAGATTTAAAATAAAAACAGTAATACCTAATCAGTTGAAAAGTGACATTTTTATATCAAGATCTTTTAGACGACTTTGAGACTCTTTTAAAGTCATTTTTTATTTTAATAACTTAAAAGTAAATTATTATTAGATTGAAACGGCACATTTCAGATATCGAAAATACTTTCAAGGCTGTTCGCGAAGTGGTTGAAAAATGTACTTATTCATTTCTAAAAAATCGACATTGGATACGCTCCGCTAATGTGATTTCCGGCCAATTCGGGAACTGGCCGAACTTCGGGCTTTGACAGTAACATAAGTTCACTATTTAAAGAATAAAATTTAACATATTTTATTAAGACTCATAGAATACTTTTAATTACGACGCTTCAATACTATTAAAAGGTAAATAATATACAAACGTAAACTATTAAGAATATATAGAAAGAACTATAATGTTAAGAATTTTTTTAGAAAAGTCGATGCAATATTTCTTATAAATACGACATTTGTAAATGGAAAGAAAAGTTTTTTGATAGAGAACAATGGTTAACAACTTTCGTGACCAAAAATTTTTACTTCTACAGAAAGTAGTTTTGCAACAAAACACGTTATCATTCACGTCACAGGTCATGAGGTGAGGAGAATTATTAAAAGTAATTGTATGAGAATTTATACCTAAATTACTTTTGATATGGTAAAACGACAATACGCTGTATTATTAAAATTAAGTATGTTAAACATAATACAAAGTAGACTATTAAATTCTTGTTTTTATTTAGCCAAGTTTGACCTCTCTCTTTAAGATTTAAAATAAAAACAGTAATACCTAATCAGTTGAAAAAAAGACTTTTTTATATCAAAGTCATGATAGTTAAGAGATTAAAATTAATCATATTTTATGACGATTTAGTGACCCTCTTTGATTCTTACGGCTTGACAATATTGAAGAAAATTTAAATAATTCAAAAAGGAGAAATTATTTTAAGAATATAAGGAAAGAATTTAAGTTATCTTTTCGCAAAAACCGAATTGATACAATTTTTTAAAATACTAGATGTAGATGAAAAGAAATTTTTTTTGAAAGAAAAATTGCTATCAATTTTTGGGACCAGAAACCTCCTTCGCCCAGTAAAAAAAATACGCTGCAAAATTCTCTCGCGGTCCTACTTAGTTCAAGTTGGTCAGCATGGTAAAATATATGAACATAAGTTGTTCGTAAGTTCATGTAAACCATTTCTCAATAACATTATGAACAAGCCATTGCTCAAACATGTGGATTTCAATCTGTACTTTAAGGTCTCTTTCAAAATTGATACACTATTATATTAAAAATGTTTATTTTGACCATTGTACTTCCTATATGAGGTCGTTTGAGCGTCAATCCAAAAGTAAGCTATTAAAATAATATCAGAAAAAAATGATAAAAGTATTGGCTAACCTACGTAACGACGTAATTCGTAAGAGCTTTATTGTCCCTACCAACAAAACTACATACATCAAAATTTCAAAGAATTTTGATAATAATTTAATAAGTCTTTCATAATCAGCATTTCTCATAGAATTTCCTGACTATGACTATTTCTAGTAAGGAAATGCATCGAAGTCTCATAGTTCACTTCTTTTCTAATTTCTTTTAATTTAAGTCTGTACTTAAACTTTCTAACCTCTTTACCTTTTTGAATACGACAAACACCCTTTTAAGTTTCCAAGAAGATTATTTTTGTTTATTGTGAGTTTTAGAAATGCAATTCGTATTATTACTTTTAAATTGTTTTCTTCGTGTTTTTGTATTCTATAAATACTTTGAATTAGTGACATATTACTATTATTTAAAATTACTTTTCTCATGTCGTGATTCTCCGGTCCAATTTCACGTCATTCTTTTTTTTCATATGATATTGAATGTTCTAGACTTTACCTTTAAACAACTCCTAATTTTAATAGCACCAGGTTTATTAAAAGAGATTTTCTCTTATCCTCAAGAGAACCATGCACTTGCTTTACATATGCACTGAGGAAAACGTGTGAGCCTGCACGTTAAAATAAAGTACATATATATATTTTAAAATTACTTATAATAGTGTAAATGAAATACTGAGAAATAATATAAATACTTTTAATAAGTTTGTGTTTCTAGTATTAGAATTTATCCCTGATGACTTTAGCTAAAACACTCAAAATGTTCTAATATTAAATATTTGAAGTATGATTAAAATTATAAGATGGAGATTGTAATTTCTTTTGTGAAATACTAAAAACTAGGCTATCCCTTTATAAAGCTTTCGGAAATGAGCAATACTTCATCCTTGAAGTTCTTCACTAAATTAAATTGTATCTATATTTGAAATAGAATAAAGTCCTCCAAACATTAGTGAATATTTATCAGAAACGCTCCCTTTGTTTAAATCTCACTTAAATTGACAGTTCTCTTGGGCAAAATTCAATAGTTCAATTTTTGTAAAAATATTTCTCACATTCAAACAATTTAAAATTGTTTGACTATCTAAAATCGACTCATATAAATTCCTTTCAACCACATAGTTAATTCACCTTTTTATGCAGTCTAAATATAAAACCAAAACTTCATTCGCCTAGTGTGAATTAAAAAACTTTAGCACTACGTCTATGACGTTGTAAATTCTTATCTCTAATTGTAAACTATTGACTCGAACAGATATAATTAAAAATTATTGAAACATATAACTAATAAAATTTTTCTCATCTCTTGGTTACCAAGGATACCAAAACATTGGAAAACCAAGAACATATTTACTTATTTTAATTTAAAAAAAAATGAGTTCACCTCGTGTGACATATTTGGAAATATGAAATATAATAACTAAATAAACAAATAATCTAAAAAAAATATTTGTAAATGTCTTCCTTTTTACGGATTTCGGCTATGAGAATTGTACTCATGTGAGTAAATCATCATTACAGGTAGCCGATTTCATAAAAAACTGTACATATCAAAATTTTATAAAATAACAGATTTTGCAGAGCATTCCAATGCCTCAAACTCACAACGTTGATTCGAAAAAGGCTGCATTCAAAGAGGTATAGCACTGTTGAAATTTTTAATATAAAATATTAATGTACTTTTCACGTTTACGTTAAATAGGTAAATTTATTTTACACATTTAGCAATCAACTTATTCGATCGAATAAAAATGTTTTTTTTTTATCAAAATCACAATATTTAAAATATTTAAATTCATTGCTTTTTATGGCGATTCAGAAAACATTTACAATTTTTACAAATTTATAGCAGCAAAAAAATATACAAAAAAGAAGGAAGGTAAAAATTCGTTCATGTTTAAAGCGCAGAAAATGTCCCATAATTTTTAGTGAAAAACAAAATCTTAAAATTCTTTTTTTTTAAATATGACAGCAGTAGACAAAAGATACATTTTCATAGAGAAAAATGATTAAAAAACTTTGTGACTGAAAGTTTTTACTTCTCTATAAAAATTAGTTCTACGACAAGGTATGCGATCCTTCACGTCACCAGTCATAAAATACATAGAAATATTAAAAGCATTTTATATTAAGTATGATTAAAATGATACAAACAGGCTGTTAAATTCTGGTTCTTTCTTAACCTATTGGGGCGCTGAAACTATAATATTAAATATCAAATGTATCGACCTTTGATCAATTTATAAAGATATCCTAAATTATTTACAGGTAAAATGACCAACAAGTTACTCTTATTACTGTTTCGTGCAAGGCAATAAAAATGAGAAATTGGTAATTCATTTTCTGATGTTTGTACAAAAGAACTACATCTAAGAGGATTTTTGCTTCTAGAGGGAGTTTGGTAGATTCTGTATTGATAAAAATCAATATAGGAGTAGAAAAGACAGTTAAAGTACCTTTAGATGTAAGATAATAGACTAAAATGGTTTATCTTCATAATGGGGTTTTTATAGCCTTACGTGTCGTAAATAAAATAACAAACTGCCAATTACTGTGTCTCCGTCTAATCCCCTTTTGCAATATCGTTAAAACAGGCATTACGTTAGGAATTTGACATCGGTTATTTTCAGAAATTAAACATACTAAATGTTGTGATGAAAAATTTAAAGTCTTTAATCTATTAAAATAATAATAGTAACGTTAAGATATAACCTTCTTATATTTTAAAATAAAAAAAAAATTCTTACAATAATATAAACGGTTTTTATCAATCATTTATATTGAATTTTTTATTAGTCCATAAATAAGATTTCCCAGTAAATTTTTCGGAATTAAAAGTATATCATAGCTGTAGACAAAAATAAATTCAATTTGATAGTGAACAATGATTAAATACTTTCGTGACTAGAAAGTTTTTACCTATCCATAAAAATTAGTTATATGACAAGGTATATCATCATTCACATCACCAGTCATGAAAGACATAAAAATAATAAAAGTACTTATACTAAGTATGATTAAAATGATACGAAAAAGGCCATTAGGTTCTGGTTCTTTTTTACCTTCTTTTTAGACATTTAAGCTATATTATTAAATATCAAGTGTTTTGAAATTCTATCAATTTATGAGTATAGCCTTAATTCTTCGCAGGTAAAATGACCACCAATTTACTCTTATTACTTTTCCGTGCAAGGAAAACAAAATGAGAAATTGATAATTCACTTTCTGATGTTTGTACAAAAGAACTACGTCTAAAAAGATTTTGAGGGAGTTTGGTAGACTCTGTATTGATAAAAATCAATATAAACATAGAAAATACAGTAAAAGTATCTTCTGATGTAAGATCATATACTAAAATAGTTTATATTTATAATGGGATTTTTATAGCCTTACGTGTCGTAAATGAAATAACAAACTGCAAAATTACTGTATCTCCGTCTAACCTCCTTTTGCAGTATCGTTAAAATAGGCATTACGTTAGGAATTTGACGTGGTATTTTTTCAGAAATTAAGCATACTAAATGCTGTGATGCAAAATTTAAAGGCGTTACTCTATTAAAATAGTAACAATAACGTAATAATCTTCTTATATTTTAAAGTATAAAAACTTCTTTAATTATCACAAACGATTTTCATATGTCATATTTCTTTTATATTCAATTTTAAATTAGTCCCAAAATAATATTTGCCAGTAAATTTTTCAGAATTAAAAATATGTGACAGCAGTAGACAAAAATAAGTTCACTTTGATAGTGAAAAATGATTAAATACTTTCTTGACAAGAAAGTTTTTACTTCTCCATAAAAATTACTTCTACGACAAGGTACAATATCATTTACATTACCAGTCATAAAACACATAAAAAGATTAAAAGTACCTATATTAAGTATGATTAAAATGAAACGATAAAGGCTATTAAGTTCTGGTTCTTTTTTACCTTCTTTTTAGACTTTTAAGCTATATTATTAAATATCAAGTGTTTTGAAGTGCTATCATTTTATAAGTATAGACTTAATCTTTCGCAGGTAAAATTACCAACAATTTACTTTTATTACTTTTTCGTGTAAGGCAATAAAAATGAGAAATTGATAATTCACTTTCTGATGTTTGTACATAAATAATATCGAAAAAAAATTCAAAAATAACAAATATTTAAGAAATTAAAAAAATAAAAATAACTATACGTTTAAAAAAAAATAAAAAAAAAGATAAAATACAGAATAAAATAAAAATAATATAATAAATATAGAAAAATAATATAAATAAATATAATAAATAAATATATAGAATAAATAAAAAAAATAAATATTAAATAATAATATATATATATATATATATATATATATATATATATATATATATATATATATATATATATATATATATATATATATATATAATATATTCTGGTCGGTAAGTCTTTTGCAACAAAAAGACTAATTAGGTAAATATGGACTTACGTACTTCTTAAAAACCATTCTAAAATAATACAAAATCGGCTTACATTTAGTAAAATTGGTGAAATTGTGGATTCCAGTACTTAAACACAGTTCTCTACTTTTCCCTTATGTTCCTCATGTCTTTTCCATCATAATCTCGGTTAATAAATTGGTATTTCGATATTCAGCTAGCCATTTTGGACTCGGAACTTTGTTTCTGTGAATATTTTCATGAGACATAGTTGGTGGGAACTGAGAAAGAAGAAGCATTACAAGAGTAGAATATATATTTAAAGCCTGCAAATTAGAAGGAAATTATGCAAAATTTTCTTATCTGAATGGTTCTACATATAATACTACGGTTAAGAAAGCTACTGATATGGAAATTAATTATCATTATTTGACTTGAAGGGTTTGTATCAGAATTTCTTGAAACGTACCAATCATCTTTCAACATCATACTATGCTTGTGTTATTGTTTCTGATGCCACTTGGACAAACCAATCCTTATTTGAGTGATAAGCTACTCATATTAAGTCAAAGGGTTGTTCCTTTAGTTTTAAGGAGCACGTCTACGGTGAAAGATGGACTTTGTTCAAGTGGATCAAGGACAAAGCGTAATAATACCCATACTCTTTGCCTGTCACTCCCAGAGGTAGCGTTTGCGAACTTGGAGGACATTGTATACTTTAATTTAAGTGCCCCAGTCATGTATAACGGGCAAGCTAGGATTTTAAACCGGCTCGAGCTGCGAAACTGCAACCTTCCATTTACGAGATCGTAGAATTTGCTGACTGAGCTACAAAGTTTCACTGGTAGCTCCCTGTTTTGTTTGATCATTGGGAACCAGAATTATCAATATATCAGAATAAAAATATTCATGCTTATTTTGATCATTTGAATCATTTATTCGGAAAAAGTGATTATTTATGTTATATCTTCGTTTGGATTAGAATAGAATATTTACTCTTTGTCATAACCTGTGACGTCCTATGGTTAAACATTGACTTTTAAATTCCGTTTGCTATTCTGGTCATATGGTTTTGTTTTCTACATTATTTTAGCTTGAAACAGTTAGTGAAAATGACAATGTCGTACATAAAGAAATAAAATATAACTTATTGTCTTTAAATATAGGTTTCAAAGGGTTAAGATAAGCAAGATTAAAGAAAATGGATTATCTTTGTTACTACCTTTGGTCATTGGCATTATATGTCAATAAAAAGAATAAAAGCATTTGAATCCTTTATAAGGAAAAATACGTCTTTTATTTGCTTTACATTTTACTCTTGGAAGATGTCCAGAAACATTCGATTATCCTTTCTAAAAACCAAAATGTTCGAAAACAAGCTCAAGACAAAAGGAGGTGAAAGTCATTTCTGTGTAGTAACATTTTTAAAATATTCCATTTAGAGCTAGATTTTAAGATTTTCAATTACGGAAAAGTTTATTAGCTCCTTTTAGGTTCTGCATAGTTAATAATTTTAGAGTTAAACTTCCGAGATAATATATAGGCTCAAGGCTTTCAAACACATAGTTTCAATTTTTATAATTAAAGAAATCACACTTTGATTTCTCTTTGTCCTTTCCGTTTCTTAGGTTACCAATAGGCAACACATTAAAATATAGTCTTTTCCTGTAACAAAAGATGTATTTAGTGTTAATCCTCTAGACGCAAACTTTCAGATAATGTAAATAATTTTAGGTAATAAATTTGAAACGAAAGATGTATTTAGTATTAAGTCTCTAAAAACTAAATTTCAGATGATTTAAATAATTTTAACTAATAAGTTTGAAATGAAACATGTATTTAGTATTAAGACTAAAACTGATAATAGAAATTTTAAAAATGGTGGATGGGCACGTTTACAATTGAAGACTGGGTGTTAGATTATTTTCTATTCAATAATTAAAGTTTAAATAAGATTATGGAGTGGAAAATGGTGAAAATAATTGAACTTATAATATTTTTTCTTAATTGTTATTATCCTTAGAAAAAAAGAGTGAATATTAGTATTTAAAATCTAAATAAGTAACCATCATTTGATTACTTTATAATTCAGTTTCAGTTTATTTATATAATTTTATAAGAGGTCTTAAATAATTATGAAACGGATTCTCATTGTGGATTTTAAATTAACCTTTATTACTAAACATACCATAACCAGTCAAATGGCCGGTTATGTATATGAAAAAATGCGATGGGTAATGAATTAAAAAAATTTATTCTTTGTCTTTGTTATACGTAATAATTGACAATATACAATTTGGTTTATTTATAATAAAGTTTATTTGTTTATTTCCTTAACAATATCCAATTTTCATACATTCAATCAGAAAGTCCGGTCATTTGGCCGACTATGGTAGAAATACGTATGTAATAAGTAAATAAGTGTTGGTTTGTTTAGTGTTAAACCGTACTAAATGGTCAATTGAAAGTGTAAAACTGGAATACGAAAGAAAACAGTATAGTCTGAATTTATGTTGTAAGAGTAAATAAAAAATATGCTTTGCTGAAATTATCTCTACTTATTACCAAATTTCTAGTCTAACTCACTCTTGTTTTAGAGTGTAATAATTTGTTACACATTTATAATGTTGAAATAATACAGCTAAAAGAGATTTAAGAAATTGTGCACGAGTATGTTCCCTATTTTAAATCCTGCATATAATGGTCATTTCAAGCTCACATCACGTTTAATAAATGTTCTTACCACCAATAGTTGTCTTTTTCAGCAATGTAGTAAGCCAAATATAGTAGATTTTCCTAATACAGTGAAATAATCGATTGGTTGGTAGAAAGCGCTATTTTCCTTTGGTTTACCACACAAACTAGTAATCTCTTGTAATCTTACCGAGAAAAGAACACTTAAAAGACCAAGTCAAGGTTGAAATCGTCTTAAAAGCTATTGATTTTTCACAAGCACGAAATAAAAGGACGAGAAAAGTCGATTTCCGGCGCATACACACATATAAATATATGTAGTATTAATTGGTATATCGCAAAATATATTGGCTTTCTCTGAAAATATAGTTCTTCCACTTTGTCTAAAAT
>CM063511.1:113865404-113907904 GCA_032207245.1 Pardosa pseudoannulata
TTTAGAAAAGTTACACTATGGTTTTGTTTTTAATTGAACTTGATTAAACCAATCACGAATGGCATACGCTACTCTTATTAAGGCAAATGGTGCACCCTTCGTTTTAACGAGCACCGCTAGGGTATAATTACTCAAGTGGGTTCTCGTATTTTAGAAGCAGTGACCAAAGAGAAGACTTATTGGCTTCGCCTGCTACCCACATAGGCATTAATTAAGAACTTGGAGGACATTCTAACCATGAACATATTTTACGTGCCCCAGTCACCTTTAAACGAACACTGTGGATCTTAGGCCGACCCCGGCTCCGAACCTTCAACCCTTCACTAACGAGAACGTCGCCGACTAAGAAACCGCGGCTTGAAATTACATTATATTTCTAATAGGCATTAATTAAGAACTTGGAGGACATTCTGACCATGAACATATTTTACGTGCCCCAGTCACCTTTAAACGAACACTGTGGATCTTAGGCTGACCCGGGCTCCGAACCTTCAACCCTTCACTAACGAGAACGTTGCCGACTAAGAAACCGCGGCTTGAAATTACATTATATTTCTAATAGGCATTAATTAAGAACTTGGAGGACATTCTGACCATGAACATATTTTACGTGCCCCAGTCACCTTTAAACGAACACTGTGGATCTTAGGCCGACCCCGGCTCCGAACCTTCAACCCTTCACTAACGAGAACGTCGCCGACTAAGAAACCGCGGCTTGAAATTACATTATATTTCTAATAGGCATTAATTAAGAACTTGGAGGACATTCTGACCATGAACATATTTTACGTGCCCCAGTCACCTTTAAACGAACACTGTGGATCTTAGGCTGACCCGGGCTCCGAACCTTCAACCCTTCACTAACGAGAACGTTGCCGACTGTGAAACCGCGGCTTGAAATTACATTATATTTCTAATAGGCATTAATTAAGAACTGTGGAGGACATTCTGACCATGATTATATTTTACGTGTCCCAGTCACCTATAAACGAACACTGTGGATCTTAGGCCGACACGGTCTCCGAACCTTCAACCCTTCACTTACGAGAACGTTGCCGACTGAGAAACCGCGGCTTGAAATTACATTATATTTCTAATAGGCATTAATTAAGAACTTGGAGGACATTCTGACCATGAACATATTTTACGTGCCCCAGTCACCTTTAAACGAACACTGTGGATCTTAGGCTGACCCGGGCTCCGAACCTTCAACCCTTCACTAACGAGAACGTTGCCGACTAAGAAACCGCGGCTTGAAATTACATTATATTTCTAATAGGCATTAATTAAGAACTTGGAGGACATTCTGACCATGAACATATTTTACGTGCCCCAGTCACCTTTAAACGAACACTGTGGATCTTAGGCCGACACGGTCTCCGAACCTTCAACCCTTCACTTACGAGAACGTTGCCGACTGAGAAACCGCGGCTTGAAATTACATTATATTTCTAATAGGCATTAATTAAGAACTTGGAGGACATTCTGACCATGAACATATTTTACGTGCCCCAGTCACCTTTAAACGAACACTGTGGATCTTAGGCTGACCCGGGCTCCGAACCTTCAACCCTTCACTAACGAGAACGTTGCCGACTAAGAAACCGCGGCTTGAAATTACATTATATTTCTAATAGGCATTAATTAAGAACTTGGAGGACATTCTGACCATGAACATATTTTACGTGCCCCAGTCACCTATAAACGAACACTGTGGATCTTAGGCCGACACGGTCTCCGAACCTTCAACCCTTCACTTACGAGAACGTTGCCGACTGAGAAACCGCGGCTTGAAATTACATTATATTTCTAATAAATAATGTTAATGTCTTTTCAAATCATTGTTCTACACTCGTATTTTATATTTTGTTGAATGAATTGGACTAAGGTATATATAAATCTAAAAACATGAAGAGAAAAATAAAATAGTATTAATTTCAAATGCCAAAATTTAAAGTCTCTGACATAGAAAAATTACCTGTTTTTAAATTTCAGGAAGAATTTAACCCAGCCCTTAAATTAATCCTTAACGATGACCTTGAAATAAAATCTTGAGTAAAAAGACATGAATTCTTTTTCAGTGATATCTAAATCATTTCATGATAGATTGAGAACGTTAGAGTTAGTTATATTTTCTATACAAGAGCTAATGAGGCCGACACTCACTGCTTAAAAACGATTTAGGATGGATACAAATATTCAAGCTAGCAGTAGAATCTGAACCCATCGATTCTGATCTCGAAACCGTACCATTTGACTATCGTTAGATGAAACTTAAATAAATTCAAGCGAGTTATAAATTCAAACAACTAAAGAAGAAATTAGAGTAAACTAAGTTTAAAGCCAAGGAGCCTGTGGAAGGATTAAATGTAAATTTTATATGTTTAAAAATTAATTTCGGAAAGTGTTAATTGAAATTTCATATAAAGATCTTTAAATGCATGAGTATTCTAGAGACATTTCATTATATTTCTAATAATTTATATTAATAATTTTTCACACCAGGATTCTACAAATGTATTTTATATTTGAATTTATGAATTGGACTGAGAGATTTAGAAATTTACTAACATATAGGGGAAAACTAAAGTAATTTTCTTTTCATATACCAAAATTTAAAGTCATAAAATTAAAGATATATATATATATATATATATATATATATATATATATATATATATATATATATATATATATATATATATATATATATATATATATATATATATATATATATAAATGCATGTAATACATCAAGTGTTGTAATGTACATACAACCAAATACACCAGTGTTCGAAATTTTTTCGATACATTTCCCAAAGCTTTCTATCCTACAGATGTAAATTTTCTGTCTATTCAACACGTTTCCCAGCTGTCGCCGGGAAATGGCTCCACATTTTTCATGATATTACACTTAAATTAGCTGAGTAAGTGGGAAAATTCTTTCTGTCTTCGCTTTTGGGTGCACCTCTGTTCGAGCGGAGGGATTTTTGTGTTTTACCTTTGTCTGTCGTTGACTAGTAAATATGTCCGTTTTAGCAGCTCTAAAATAAAGTTTTAATTAAACTTGTGCCGGTCTCCTTCAATGTTTGCCGACTGCATTTTTATTATTGTTAGCTGTTGGATTATCGGATTGCATGTATATATCTTACTCTGAATGGGAGAAAAAATACCTCTTAAGTTCCTTCATTTACCTTGTTCTGAATCAAGTCCTAAGTAAAAAGACAGTTTTAGAGTGATATCTAAATCACTTCAAGATAAGCTGTGAGCATTATAGATACTAAAATTTGCTACCCAACAAATGAAACTCAATGCTTAAAGAAGATTCAAGATAGTTATACTTATTCAAACTAGCATAATTCGAGCCCATTAACTCTTTCCATATGAAGTATTTTATCTATTTGGTATTCGGCTACACTTAAATAAATTAACAGACAATAATTTTATCAACCCAATCAAAAATACGACAAAGAAGAAAGGGTGAGAAAATAACTTTAAGGCAAAAAGCCTGGAGGGCATTAAATTAATGTAGAGTCTCCACTGTCCAACCAAATGCATCAAGGGACTAAACAAGTAATCTTGTTCGGATGATTTTAAGCGAAATGGTATTTCAAGATGGATGGTTAATGGTTTCAATTGAGATCCCTAGTTCAAACATAATCCGTCACAGTAAATGACGTAGAGGACACATATTACCAAAGCTAGGAAGATCCATACATTGTTTAAGTCAAGAATACCGTATTAGTGTTAATACGTCCAAAGATATCTTCATAAAACATTTATATAAAATTACTTAATAGCTTCAAAAGTAAGTACTATTCAGTATTACATTATATGAATTAACTACGAAAGCTAAAATTAGATGTTATAATCACAAACGTGGACTTTGAAAATATGGTGTTCGTATCGCTTTGTGATCCTCCAATGTCCTTGAGTGAAAAAGGATCACAGACTTAACAGAATTGGAAATCACTTTTATTTTCTGGAGTAAATAATTGCTATATATAAAGCCATTGCTAATATCAAAACATTTCGAAATGTCAAGGATTGTTGCTTGGATAATATATCAAAGATAATCACAGTCGTAAAAGAGATTTAACTATTCTCACACGATGGGGAGGCTTTTTCTAGGGTGCAACATGAACCCAATCTATCCCCCGTTTCGTGACAGAGGCCCTGCCGTACCTTATATGAGCGGACCTTACTAGTCTCCCGAAAGTAACTGAATCACTAAAAAGTTGGTTCCGGTCAAAAGTCACGGAAGCCGCCACGAGGTCAACGCATTTACGTAAAAAAATGTCAAAAAGCCCCGAGTTGCAAAATTCTTGGTTTTTTATACCTGGGGGTCTTTGGTTTGGTTTGGTTTGGAGCGCTACGGTCTACTGTTTTGCACACGAGGGCTAATGAGACCGGGACCTACAGTTTAAAGCCGATTCCGAACGGCTACAAACATCCGTGTTAGCAGCGGGATTCGAACCCACGAAAATATACCTGGGGGTAAGTTACGGTCCCGCCAACCTTTTTCTGGTCAGTTATGATTCCAGTTACCTGAGTACTCCAGCTAAGGTTTCAGCTAAATAATTAGTCGAATCCTTATTCACTAGCTGAACCTTTCCGGAATTCTCAAGGCAATGCTCCGGGATCATCACCGCGACCGATCAGTGCGTGACGCCTATTCAACCGAACTGTCAGCATTCCAGAAACTGCTTCGCCGCATTATTGTAGTCCGGTCAAGCAAGTGGGACCCAGCTCTCCCGATTTCGGTGTATAGTGTTTTGAATAAGGGAGGTCGTAGAGCTCATAGGAAATTTACCCCACGAAAAAAAGTATTACACGCAATAAATATTAACAAAACTTCTAAATGGTTATAATAAGAAGTATAAATTTATAAGGAAACTGGAATAAACTAACAAAGTAGCTAAAATGAAGTAAATAGAGAAGAAGCTCTATGGAACACTGGGGAAATTCATGTTAGACAAAAGAAAGCAAATCGCACTAAGAAAGAAAAATAACATGGGATGTCTCACAGTCTGGAAACCTGTGTTATCTTAAAGAAGTTAAATCCAATGTCATGGGGAATGCTTTAAATTCCATAAATTTGTCTGTCTGATAAAAATTTTTATTTAGTAAAATCTTTAAAACGAATTTCTGCAATGTTATGTCTTCACGCTGATATATGTCCTATAGTTATTCATTTGTAAAAAAGTTTTAAAATGAAGTGGATTATGGCGTTTTCCTTTGTGAAATGAAGCAATTAAATTTCTAACATTTCGAATTGTTAAAATAAATCAGCCGTACAGATAAGAGTTTAATGTTTTGTTTCCAATTTTCTTGGACCATTTCCAAAGACAATTTTGTTTTAACTCTATAAATTTTTAAAACACAAAGTATGTCATACAAATGTGTGATTTAACATTTTTTATAAGTCATGACACTGTTCTTAACGAATTTTTTTGAGTTATTAGAATATATCGATCCATAAAATTGTTTCATTCGTAAATGATAATTTTTATTTCAAATATTTACTAAGTATACATTATAAATTTTTGAAATCGATTTAAAACTTTAACAGTATCAATATAATTTAAAAATTTTAAGATAAAAATTAACCACTGTGTTTTATAGAGTGTAATACCAAACACAAGGTATTAAACCTTAAAAAGGTACCTGCATTTTTAATATATTTAGACTGTATTTTTGATAATAACTAAAACATTTTTAAAAAAATAATTCTTTTAAAATTTAGAATATAAATTAATATTATAAATTATTAATTTAAAATAATTATATTATTAAAATGTTTTAGTTACTTTTGATAATAACTAAAATATTTTTAATTATATAATTCTTTTAAAATTTAAGTTAGTAATGAATTCAATTCAATGTCCATAAAAATTAGTCTTGAATATGTAAAAATAAGCATTTTATTATTTTTGGAGCATTTCAATAAAAATTTCATTTTATCTCTATATATTTTAATATAGTTATTTTTGTAGCATTAAATAAAGTATAAATGTGACCTTTATCATTATTTAAAAAAACTTTCTATATTATGTAATTTTCTTTTTTATTATTTTTGGAGCATTTCAACAAAAATTTTATTTTATCTCTATTTTAAAATAGTTATTTTTTGTAAGATTACATAAAGTATAAGTGTGACCTTTATAATTATTTTAAAAAACTTTCTATATTATGTAATTTCCTTTTTTTATTATATTTGGAGCCTTTCAACAAAAATTTTATTTTATCTCTATATATATTAAGATAGTTATTTTTTGTAAGATTACATAAAGTATAAATGTGACCTTTATCATTATTTTAAGAAACTTTCTATATTATGTAAATTTCTTTTTTATTATTTTTGGAGCCTTTCAACAAAAATTTTATTTTATCTCTATATATATTAAAATAGTTATTTTTTGTAAGATTACATAAAGTATAAATGTGACATTTATTATTATTTTAAGAAACTTTCTATATTATGTAATTTTCTTTATCGAGTTTCTTTGAAGTACACTCGATATATTATTTTTTTTGTAGTTTCTGACTTAAATAATATTCCTCATCCTCAAAGAATACATTTTATAGTTCATTAAATGCCAGCACAACATCAATAAAATGAGAGATATCTAAATTAATCATACAGTGTACAGTTTAATATGATTTTTAACCAATGTATTAGATTCATATGATGTTACTAATACTGTTTTGAAACACGAACTGTTACAGCACATGAAAAATAGAATGTGAGAAAGTCTTAATGAATTCTACACATTTTAAGTAAAACTACTGGATTTTTAATCAATATTTGAATGCTTAAAATTTTAATAAGCAAATATTTAAGCAACTGTGGTTAAAGTTTTAAAGTAAAGTATTTATTACTTAAACAGTTATTAATTGGCAATTGTTTAGGAGAAGCTTCATTAAAACTTCATATGCACTTTTATTCACATTGTGGACACTAATAGCTACATTATATTTATGGAATATCCTTTAGGTATTAGATTAAAATTAAGTTTTTATTATAAGCATTTAGAAAAATATTAAAACGAAATAAATATAACATCAAATATATCTGTATCTATATCTACAGAGGCTGTTCGCAATTTTTGGACGATTTCAGTTAGTGGTAGTAAAAAATCAATGTTGCAAAACAAATAACTGCAATTGGACTCTGTTTCTAAAAGTCAAAATTATCTTGCGCGGCTTGAGATGTTTGTTTTTATTCAAAAGGCGTTTTTAACGAAGCAGTGGGTCGAAGACTGTATTTCTGCTCTATCCAAAGAGAAGTGTTCATATTCCGTTATCCAAAAACGATGTAAGAGTCATGGTTTTGTGGTATCTAAAGCGTCGATAGGTAATATCGTCCAAATAAACGTCCAATTGGAGCATCAAGTGAGACAAAAATTCCAAACAAGTATCCAAAGAAAAAACGAGCATCTTCGACTATTGCAAAGGTACATTGTTTAATGTTAAAACAAAATCCCCCTAATCAAAGGACAGTTTCAAAATTTTTAAAATGCTCGGGTGTCCATTGCAAACGAAATGATAAACGTTGATTTAAATCCTAAGAAAGCGAAAAAACACAATGTGAATAGTCTTTCTCTAAAGCATATCGATGAACGCAGGACAAGCTGAATTCTTCTAAAAACACTTATTCAAAGAAAAGTGAAAAAAAATGACACAATAGATTAATCGTGGGTGTTTTTAAATGATTTCAACACAAAGAGCCCTTTATTATCATACAAGGGGAGAAAAAGTTTAAGTACATGGTTCAAAGAATCGAAAGAAAGTTTTTCGTAGGTATTCATGATTGTTGATGGTTTTTCATATAATGGCAAGTTATAAATAAAGAGAGTTGAAAAAAATACTATCAGGAACTCCAAATATTATCAGAAACATATTTTATCACCAATTTTTCTGAATGAAATACTATCGCTTTACCTTCAGTGCCATCAATATGTGGAACTCCATCAAAAAGATGCTAGCAGTCCCGCATCAAAGTCCACTGTAAATTTCTTAAAAGAAATGGAACAAAAAACCAGTATCAATGCCATGCTCTTCGCTGGTATCAATACTAAATGGCCCTATGTATCACATATGGATTTTTGTGCTTTTGGACTTTTAAAATCTGCATTATCCAAACGTCTTCACACAACCCTTACAGGACTCTGAAAAGCTGTTCAGGAGGAATGGAAATAATATCTCCTCTGACACTTCAAAAGGCATTATTATCCTGGAAATTATGGTGTCGCAAAATATTTCAGAATAAGGGCTATCAAATAGAACATTTCAAATAGAACAATTTTATGTAATTTAGTTTTGTGACTACAATATACATAGTCTAAAAATGTGTGAACAGCCTTACATATGTGATTATATAACTGACAAAAATTTGTTGCATCGGTCCAGAAGTACAAACCACGTACTTATATTTGAAAGAGATTCCTTGGCAATATTTATGCAAGCATGTCGAATAAGGCACTCATCTTGAAACTTTAAACCAGGGGATAATTCTATAGAAGTTCTTTAATTTTTCTATCACATACTCGGAAAATGCAAGCCATATCTTGCAAGGATCACTATGTAAGTTTGACAATGTCGTCCTCGAGAGTGAATAGTGACCTTCTCATTAGAAACACCTCAAAACAGAAGTTTTGATGTGACTTGTTAAAAGCTATGGCAAAAATATGTACAACAGCGTGTAAATAGCAAGAGTTTTTGAGTTGAACAGGGACCTGTGGAATGTCCTGGGAGAATAGACATATAGTTTAGAACATGTTCTAGTAAAGTTCTCTCTTTTAATTCAGTGTATACTTTTGAGAATAGTGAAAGCCTTAATGGTTAATTAATGTGTCACGCTCTTGATTTAATTTAAGTGGTTGGAAAAGTTGTACAACAACAAACACACATATACATATATATATATATATATATATATATATATATATATATATATATATATATATATATATATATATATATATATATATATATATATATGCGAAGTTTGAAAATGTAAAACTAATAAATTAGGGGATGAGAGCAAAAATGCAGACACATTAATCTTCAATAACTCATTATAAAAGCAATTGACATGTAAGGATTGAGAGAGAGCATCTTGAGAAAGGGTTGCTGTATGAACCCTCACTGATTGTAGCTTCATAGTGTAAACGCTAGCCACACATCCCGTCATGTTTGATGGTTAACTATTAAAACTGTGTAATATACATGAATAAAGGCATTATTAAGACATCATCCAATATAAGAATTGTCATATATATATATATATATATATATATATATATATATATATATATATATATATATATATATATATATATATATATATATATATATATATATATATATATATATAATTGCCGAATAGTTTTATAGGTGTTAAGTGTAGAATTGACATATTCTAATCTACCAAAGATATCCTTATAAATTAAGTTTCATTTTATATGTTAAAATGTCCATTTTTTGGTAAATATTAAAGTGGTATGAGAGGTAGAAATATACTGAGTTCTTTCGTATTAAAAAATATTGAGTATTTTACTAGTTATTACTAGAAGTAATCTAATTTTATATTATGTTTGATTTTTATGTTCATGGTAGAATAATTCTTTAAAAAAAAATAATTTTCTGTGTCATGCTTAATTATGTCTTACAACTTAATGCGGTAAAATATTTTCAGTGAAATTTTGCAGTATGCATTTAATCTTAATGCTTCATAGTGCTCGATATTATAACAGATGTATGTAATACTGATTAATTATTTTTAAGAATATTTATACCTACATCTACATGCATTTATTTAAAACATTATTATTTTAGTCTTTTAAATTAAAAATTTCCTTACATCATAGAAAAATATATTTATAAAATTGAACTTGTGTTTTTTAAATCAAGCTACATAAAAGAAAACTTTTGATACAGATTTTTGTTCATGAATACTATATAAATTATTCATTATTCTTCTATATTTTTTAGAATATATTGTTGGCCATTAATCATCTCTGGTTGTTTTAATTTTGTTAGTTTATTTTATAATTATGTTAAGTAGTTCATCATCTATATTTATTTATTTTCTTTCATTCTCTTTCATGTAGTTTCCAAAGAAGAAAATACTGGTTTAATTAAGAAAACTATGATTTATTTGCTAGTCTTTATAGGTAGCTCTTGCTTAATGCAAGAGAAAATAATATGTATATGTGTTCATTTTTTAAATAGAATTAGCACACGAATTTTGATAATGATTGTTATCTCTCAGTTTGAACCAAATGGCACCTAGCTTAAAAAAGGTATTCTAAAGATTTTTTGGCATATCAAAAACACTTTTACTTTCATTACTTCTACTCAATAATAACTTTTTTATTTAAACTAATTTATTACTCTAGATATGTTTCGAAAACAAAATTTTTAATTATCCTTGACCAAGTGATCAGCTTTTTCCAATTTTAATATTGACAGAAGTAATATATTAATATTGTTAGTTTTGTCTTAGCATCATACCGTGTAATTTTATTTAGAGAACTCTTAAATAGTATGTATTTACTCAGTCTATTAAAGCTTGCTAAACCAAATTTTATTCCCCAATCATTCTTGTACAAAACTGATTTTAATTAAACTTCATATCTACTTGATGAACTAAGAATTTCTGTATATCTAGATAGTTTTAGATGTTACTTTATTATTAATACATAAAAAATATAAGATGAAATATTATAAATTCTTTCACCACTTCCAAGAAATATCGTATGCTTGTAATGACAGTTTTTAATGTACTTATTTTAATTTTATTTGTATTTTTAGTTTAAAACAGTAGATGCCAGTCTAGTTTGCCCTTGGATAGCAAAATAGTAGACTGTAGAGTAAGAAACAACAAACGTATTGTATATTTAAAAAAGATAGGTTTCTAAATACATAATCTTATATATATTTTGAAACTCAAATTCAAGTCAAGTTGTATCACTGTTTTTAATTTTTATTACTATAGCAATTACTTTAAATTAGAAACAATTAAACTACATAATTTAAAAGATGCAAGTCTACGAAAGAATCAACTAAATCGAAATAATCAGTTTGTAATTATACCTACTAAAAAGACACTTGAACCGAATACAAAACAGTATTAAAATGGCTACATACATCTTACTTCCTAAAATTTCTCAAAATTAAAAATTCAAGTTAAAAATTTCAGAGTCAAATTCTATGATCTATATTATCCAAACTTAACAATAATAAACCGTAATTACATCCCCTTTTACATAACACAGGTGAATGGAAACTAGAAACAATATTAGACTCCAAAATCGAAGCTAAACAACACCAGATCGACAAAAATATCACGGATAAACAAGATGTATTATATTTGAATTATTAGTCTATTTAAAGTGAGCTAAATTTGTTTTGAATGCTATTTAAAAGAGCAAAACATTATAAAGTTTTTAAACGTATATGAAAAATTGATCTACGACAAGAAAGTATCAAGAAAATAATATATGAAATATATAGACGTAAAGGTTGAGAAGTAAAATCTTACGATTATGGGAAGGAAAACTTAGACAATATTTAAAGGGTACTAAACCAAAATCTTTTTAGTTTGATACAAAACCATTATTTAAGGAAAGAAATTAGGCTTTATGAAACGTAATTTAAACTGACGTTTAGCATACGCAACTGGTTTATCACAAGCTGCTGTGTTAAACACTAGGATAGTGAAAATAGGCAGCAGATACCAAATCATTTTTCTAATGCAGAAACAAAGCGAAATGCTTTCTTGCACAATTTTGAATTCTTTTACCCGATGCCTAACAAAGTTTTGACATGCTCATAAAAATATGATATGGTTGTGCACTCTTCAGTGAACCGTAGATGCACACAGAAAATCGAGATATTACATCCTTAAATCTGTAAGTTTATTTCCAGTTTAGAGTAGTATCAATAAAATTGTAGGAAAAGTTGTATCTCACACCATCCCAAACTCCAGTAACATCTGGGCTTCCTGTCATTCCCGTGTGGCCAGTTGATCGAGTGCCTACATCTGGAAGATAAGGAGAATGGTCATTCTCTAGAGAATTTCTTTATTTCTCCTTTTCCTGGGTCTTCAACGTAAATAGAATGGAAAGAAGTAAGAGATTTTATTTCCTTTAATGCAATAATTTTCAAAAGTTTAAAACTAACTGTAAAGTCTGATCTTCTTACAGAACACTATGTTGTTTTCTAAAACTACATGTAAGATAGTTGTTCTTTCTAGTACCGTAACTTCAGGCAGATAAGTCAGGACTTTTACGTGTTCGCTCGTTTGGGACGTACGTGGAGGATTAACTTGAGACATATCGAGGCGCCATAGCTAACCCCGACCGGTATCAGTGGTATCGAGTTTAACCCGAGTTACGAACCGAGTATTACCGAGGTACGGAGTTTAACAAACACACGACACAAGAAATGTTTTGAACTGACTTACGGATATCTTGTATATGATATTTCATATGTTATATTACTTCATATTTTTTTAAATAACGGGTTGTTGTAGACCGATGTGTATTATAGTAGAATTTGTCAATACAAGAGAACTATTTGAGTCAATTTAGAAGGTGCTGTTATGTATAATACGCCCGTCATTAAACAGTGAAGTATCCTCGATGTATTGCCTCTACTGTACTAGATTTGGTTTTCTGCTGAAGGAATTGTGCACGCCCACACACAACTATATCTTTCAGAATCTTTTAAAATCGCCATGTATTTATTGGATCAATGACTATTCCTTCAACATCCTAACACAATGTTTTCCTACACTCTATAATACACTTCATGTGGCCTGTTTAGTTATTGTAAAAACAGCTTATATTAATTTAAAAAAATCTGTACTTTCTTTGTCACTGGTTATATAAATGAATGTAAATTTGTGTTGTGATAATAAATACAACTAGTTGACAAAAATAGTGAAAACGCTTTGTAAAGTTTTCAAATATGTATGTATGACACAAAGTTTTTACATAAAATAAAGTGAAATATCGGTTTAATTCTATGAATCAAACTTTAAAAGTATTTCGTATGTTAAAGTTGAAATACTGCCAAGTAGTTGAAAAAAAATATATATATCACTCGTATGTATAGTTCACAGGTTAAGACAGATAATTAACTTCTTTTTCATGTAAAGAAATAGTTTATATTTTATTAATTTTCATAGTCACCTTGTAAGTGAAGAGTGCATTTTTTTCACAAGGTGCACAGATTTTATATTTTTTTAATAAAATATCTTGCTTGACATAAAAACCTAAATTTCTTTATTATATTACACCCTTAATAACGATTCCAGAGAAATTTCATTGTAAACAGTGCAGAATTAACTATTTTATATTATGTTATAATGATGTTATAGAATATTATAGGATGTTATGTAAGTTTTTTCATCCCGAAAAGTACTATATCCAGGAAAAATTCCTTTCAATTGTATCAATTTGAATTATGGTAGTGGCTTAAGTAAGCCTGAATTGACGTTTCATATTAACCTTTTGTGATTTTATCATTCGATATAAGTTTAAATAAATCCAACATTCAAAATCTTATCTATAATTTCAGTTTTTACATCAAGTGAGGAAAGATCCCCCCCTCTTACGTCTATCATCTTTCCACTCTCTTTCGCGCAAACACATTTTCTTTCTCCAGGGAGCAATGCCATTTATCACTTGCTAAATGACTGGTTCAAGGGCTTAGATGGGAAATATTACGCGCTCGATAGAGAAACGTATTCTTGGAAGTTATGACTGCTAATCCATAACGCGGAAGAAAAAAAAGGCATATCTCCACAGGATAAATGCAATTCATCAATTACCTGATCCTCACTTCGGAAATTGTAGGTTTAATACACCATTTCTCTCTTAGTATTAATCTATTTTAGATTTCTCATTAATGTACCCACATCTTTCATAACATTAATATAATTTTGCCACATCCTAACATGTTTAAAGGTCAATAGCCTTATCCACAGTCTAAGGAATTGGGATAAGTCGAAGTAGAGCAATAGTTTTATTTTGGAAACGAAAATGAAATTATTTTTGATCTGGTACGTAAATTTTAACATTAGTACAATTTTAAACATATCTTTGGTATTTTAACAATTAATGCTTTTTTCTGGCTTTAGATTTAGATTTAAAATGGGGCTAGTACCATCACTGCAACCCAAGCCCTATTGTACTGAACCCCCCCTTAATCAACTGGAACAAAAGAGTCCCAGCAATAAGTTAAGAATATTAACAATGAACCCCTTGCCTGTTTTGCACGTACACTGTACGGGCGCTGTTATCGTGCCTTTAATGATTTGCCCGTACGGGTTACGGGCAATCTGATTTCTTTGTAATTCTGTTTAAGCAGTAAGTTTTGTATTTTTAATGTCAAATTAGTTCAATATATGTCCACAAGATGTTAGTTTTCGAAATGTATTTAGTTTGGTTTAAAAGCTTGGGGTTTAGCATTACTCTGCGAGCTTTTAGAGTTTTTGGGATACTGACCAAAAGAGATTTTTAACAGCAATTCCACCTACAGATAAAAACTAAGACCTGGAAACTAGTGCTATGTGTGTTCACTGAAGAAAAATGACATATACAAAAGAATTAAAAAAGACTAGGTATTTTTGTCCGGAATGTGACGTTGGACAATCCCTCTTACCGTCTTTAAGATTTATCCCACTAAATCTGATCTTTGGAAAAACAGGTTAAATATACGTACTTGTATTTGCATTCGAAAATCATTGTGTAGTTATTGTAATCGAAAATATTTGTAATTCTATATGCAAAACTGTAAACGTAACTTCCCTTTCTGGGGTACACGAGACAGAAAAATCAGCTTCCAGGAAAAACATTCTTTTATTTCCTGTAAAGCAGTTGTTATATATGTTTAAAATAATTAGAAATATTAATTTTAATAACATTTTCCAGCTTACAAATGTAATATGAACAAAAATATGCAATAAAAAATGTGACATTTTTGAGGTCGAATTCGTGAAAAAAATTAAACTGTTAAGGGGTTAAGTCTCCCAGAGACCAATAACTGAGATAAATCTAAGTAGCAATTTAACCGATAAGTTGGCTAACTCCCATGGTTCAATGTAGTGATAACCAAGAAATTCAAATCTCTTGGTAGAGTAGTAATCACAATCACACAAGATGTGTAAGGAACTTTCCTCCGCCACATGACACCTCCTACATACCGGGATATCCGTGATGCCAATAATGTTAAGATCTTGAAGCAACAGAGACCAGTCAACAGACCAATGGCCACCCTTAGCTCATTCCTTCTTATCTTATTCTTCTGTCTTTAGCACCAGAAGATGACCGAATGGGTAGAATACTACCCTTCAGCATCGGAGTTTGTGGACTTGAATCTCACTGCTGACATGGATGTTCCTAGTCATTTCAAATCAGATTTAATGAACAGGTCCCACTTTCAATATACCTCGTATAGCAAAACAATAGACCTTAGCGCTTCGGTCAACTAACTAATTCCTCTTTAGTGACCGCTTTATATATGTTTCTTAGAAAGTTTTTTATTTGTCATTGAAGTTAGATAGCTGTTCTGTAAATAACATTCTAAAATTTCACAGGTCTACTATTGATCTTCACCCAAGATTTTAATTTTTCAAAAAGTACATCGACTTATATCATAAAAAACAGCTTTATTATTATGTAACATCCATTACATTATTATGTTAACATACAATAGCAAATAACTAAACTTTCCCTTTTTAAAAATGATAAAATGATCTCCTTTAATGTTAACCTTTTATAGCCTGAAATAAATTACCATCCTCTTTCTTACTGCATATTTGCATCATTAGATAAGTTTTAATGGAGAATAATCAGAGAAAAAAGAAAATTAATTTTTGCTGTATTTTAGTAGATAATTTTGCAGCTGGTGCTTTCTAGTACCAACATATATTTTTGACTCAGTGATAAAAAATAAAACATTAAATTATGAATAAAACAAATGAAATGCTTACCAGAAAAGTATAGAAGTCTCTAAAAAATAATAGTACCAAATAACTGGTAATAAACCACTAAATTTACTCAATTGAACAACATTTGTATCAACTGTACCAGAAAATGACCCTCGAATGCAACAGGACAATTATAAAAACCCCACTATGCGAATAAAAAGATTCCTGATTGGTGCTGTAATTTCTTTTCTGCTGTGGTAACTGCATCGTTCATGTCCTTGTGAGTACCGTCAGTAAAATAGGCTTTATTAGGTATATACATATAGGTCTTGATTGAAGCGGTATTTATAAGTACCAACAGGATAAAGATGGTTAAAATTATTCATAAGAGACGGTTTAGGCACTAAGGTGTTAACTCATTAACTTTCATATATATATATTTGATGCAAATGTATTAAAGAATATCTCTAATATAATTTTATGCACTCCTGGGAATTATTACAAATGTACAGTTAAAGTATCTCTTGGTTTAGAAATCATTAAAGGTTCTATATCTTTCACATCGTTTATATAATTTTGTTATATCATAATATCGTTTAAGGTTGATTGCCCCATCTTATAGTTTGATGAGCTCTAAATTAAACAATTCTAGACTATTATAGTTATAATTACAAATAAAATAAAATTATTCCCTATTTGTTATACTACTAATAATAATCATAGGTTTGGCTTGGTTTGGGGCGCTACGGTCTATTTTTCTTTTTGCCACATGGGGCTAATAAGACTGGGGCCTAAAGTTTAAAGTCTGTTCGGAACGACTACGAATAATTATACCAGCAGTGGAACTGAATAGATGAAGCAAATATTAGCCTTATTAATCCTCATCTCCCAGATATATTTTGCATATATATTAAAGACTTCTTAAAATCTAAATTTTTAGAGGCTCCTAGCAATTGCAAAAATTACGAAATTCTCAAGTCTAAACTATTACGAGCTCTTCCTAATGTTAAAAAATATGAAGACCAAATATATCTATGAAAGTTACAGATATAAAGTTACAGATTATTGTCTTTTTAGACTGGCTGTTATTATTAAACATTAGAGACTATCAAAATTGAAAATTAATATTTCGTAGCAATATTAATTTACTATCTTATGGTAATACTGGAACATAATGCAATGCATTATTAAAAGTTATTATTTTTTACAGTGATTTGATATGAATTTCCATGTTAAAATAAGGTAAAATATAAAGCTTTTAAAGCAAACAATTTATGCAGTATTTTATTCTATTGTATTTTGTATAGGAATGAATAATATTTCGGGAAATTTGCAAGAGTTGTTCACCATCATTAACACAATATGATATATAATATCATATGCTGTAGGCTTAATGTTTTTCATGGAAACTATACTTTAATAATCCAATTCACGCTAAAATAATGATGTATCGATGAAAATGATGCTTGGAGTAATACTTCAATGTTGCCTCTAATTAAAAGGTGTAACAAGTTGGTAACTTTTTATAGTTCATAATATATCTAATCCTTAAAATTAACTTCTTATTCAATTTAAAAGTTTATTTTTTAATGAATTATATGAGAATTTATACTTCAATTATACTTCAGTTATACAGTTTTAAATTTAAGGTTTTTCTAATTTATCGTGTATACACCTTGACAATCTAAGTTCACTAAGTGTTAGTAGGGAATATTTAAGTTTTCTTTTAATATAAACTAATTAAAATTTTCAATTTCTATAACATATTTTACATTACAAGGATATTACCTTTCAAGAAGTTTTGTCTCGTTGATTTAGTAATTTCTTATTATTAATATATTACACTATGCAGATATGTATATGAAGTATATATTTATTTCAGATATTTGTAAAATAATGGAAAGATATAGATTATAGGAGAAATAAGTTATGTATTTATATGCAAATGTTCATATTTCTATAACCATTTTGACATAAAAATGAAATTGCGTCATATTCTTTTAACATTTCCGATGATTCAAATATATTTCTCCGATTTCATTATTCATTATTTTGGTGTTCTTGAAAAAAGATAATTTTATTATATGTTATGAATTGATAATTGTCCTGGACATTAATAAAATGAATTCTTTATAATAGAATTCCTTTAAAAATGTAAAATTATTCTGCCATGCACAAATATTTTTCAAGAAAATTACGTTTAGATGTGAAATGCAACAATACGGGTAAAAATATTTTATAGATGTAGTATTAATCACCTCTAAAACAATTATTTATGAACTTAAAACTTATGTCATCCATGATTTAACAAGATTATGTTCATAAATCCATTTATTTTTAAACTGAAATAATTATTAACTCTAACTTAATATATTGTACAAATTATTTAATAAAGATTCATATAACTACTTTAAATGTCTAGCCCAACAAACAAATGAATTAATAGAAATTGTTAAAATTAGTTCTTTTTAATAGAATGCCTCTTCAGTGTTCAACAGTTTCTTTAATAAGAAGATACATCTCTTTAATAAAAACGCAAAGGATATACCACTCAAATTGCATTTATAATCTAATAAACATTTTCGCTGATTCGTTTCTTTTTTACATAAATATTCTCCTTTAGTTATTAAAAATAAAACAAAAATTATTTTTCTATCACGCAGTGTAATATCAAATCAATGATAATTTTAGTCTTCGAAGATCAATGGCTATAATGGTAAGAAAAAGTATGTAGACAAATATTTTCTTTAGCTACGAAGCAATATTTAAATTTTTATTGTATCTTCTTTATTTTTTTTTGTAACCATAATGACTTTCTGAATGATCCCTTTAAAAGATTATGCCTACTAAATTGTATTTAGATTGAAAAGGCAGAAATACTAGTAAAATAAAATAAAAATTTTGCATTTCTTATTATTAGTGGGTTTTATAAAAGATACAAAACATTAGTATCTTAGTTATAAAAAAAGAGTGTGTTCAAAACTTAATTTTATAACCATAACTAAGATTTGTTCTAGTTTCATAAACAAATCACATATAATCACATAGAGTGGATTTCTGTGGGACAAAAGTTCCTTTTTATACAAAATAGGACATCATGTAACTATGTTTAAATATCCACTTAGATATTACATATTTCTAGATGAATTTATAAAATATTATTAACTTTATATTTTATATATACGTATATATATATATATATATATGTGTATATATATGTATATATAAATATATATATATATATATATATATATATATATATATATGTGTGTGTCTATATATATATATATATATATATATATATACATATATGTATATATATATATATATATATATATATATATATATATATATATATATATATATATATATATATATGTATATATATATATATATATATATATATATATATATATATATATATATATATATATATATATATATTATATATATATATATATATATATATATATATATTATATAGTATATATATATATATATATATATATATATATATATATATATATATATATATATATATATATATATATATATATATATATATATATATATAATATATATATATATATATAATATGTGTGTGTGTATACATATATACGTATGTATGTATAATAGATTGGTCTTTAAAATGGATTTCTTAAGGACAAAAATTCTTTTTTATGCAAAATAGGACATGTAACTATGTTTAAATATCCACTTATAAATTCATGATGCTCAAATAATACAAGAACAATTACAAGAATAATTTTTTGTAATTTAATTGCACTATAAATGGTAAGATTATTTTAGAAATACGACATCTTAAATCTTATAATTAGAGATTTAAGCAATACAAAACTAAAACAATCAAGATTATGTTTATAACTGAATGTCTTACCAACAGGGTGTAACTATTTGTCCTAACTCAATATTACATTTAAACATTAATATCCAAACGATCTTACATTTGGCGTAATCATTTTTCAGCTTCAAATGGTACAAAATGAAGCATGCGACCTAATACCCTTTTGTATTCTCTTGCTCCGGCAAAATGCATCGACCTTTCTCTATCGATTGCAGTCGAGCTAAGGCGTTTAACATAGAACAAGAGCATGTGACTCAGAACGTTTCAAGCGTGTAAAATCACGGTGTTACATTAATCAGACGATTAGTGTGGAAATAACAATTTTCCTTTATTTATTCTTGTTTCTACAAAAGAGAACAGCTTTTGCGCTTCTGATAATCCGTGAAGATGTTCTTACTGCGTCTTTAAATGAAGGAGAAAATTGATGTTTTATTTAAGGAATAGCTCGGTTCATTGCCCTTCTAAATGTGCAACTGAAACTTTTCTTACTACCTTAATACCCATGAACAAGTTATAATACCTGAGTACTTATTTGATTGTCAAACAAATAAATATTAAAATAGGTTACGACTTAAAACAATAGATTTTTGCCTATCAAAAATATAAAAGATAATATGTACATATATTTAAATTTATATTGTTGAAAAGCAATTGATTTTTGTATATAAACATAAAAAATAATATGTATATATATTTAAATTCATATTGCTTAAAAAACAATTGGATACCAAAAATATAAAAGATAATATGTACATTTATTTAAATTTGTATTGCATAAAAAGCAATAGATTTTTGCATATCATAAACATAAAAGATAATATGTACATATACTTAAATTTATATAATTTAACAAAAACAATGAATTTTTGTATATAAACATAAGAGATAATATAGATATATATTTAAATTTATATTACTTAAGAACAACAAGGTGTGTTTGGATATAAAAAACATAAATGATAATACTTGCATATATTTAAATTTATATTGTTGAACAAAAACAATGGATTTTTGTATACAAACATAAAAGATAATATATATTTAAATTTATATTACTTAAAAACAACAATGGATGTTTGTATATCAAAAACATAAATGATAATATGTGCATATATTTAAATTTATATTGTTGAACAAAAACAATAGATTTTTGTATATAAACATAAAAATTAATATATATATATATATATATATATATATACATATATATATATATATATATATATATATATATATATATATATATATATATATATATATATATATATATATATATATATATATATATATATATACAATTTTTATTACTTAAGAACAACAATGGTTGTTTGGATATCAAACACATAAAAGATAATATATACATATAATTAAATTTATATTGCTTAGAAAAACAATGGATTTTTGCATATCATAAACATAAAAGATAATATGTACATATATTTAACTTTATATTGCTTTACAAAAGCAATGGATTTTTCCATATAACATAAACGATAATATGTACATATATTTAAATTTATATTGCTTAACAACAACAATAGATTTAAATAATAGAATAAAAGACAATATGTATACATATTTAAATTTATATTGCTTAAAAAACATTGGATTTTTGAATATCATAAACATAAAAGATAATATGTATACATATTTAAATTTACATTGCTTCCCAAAATTAATGGAATTTTGCATATCATAAACATAAAATATAATAGTTACATATATTTTAATTTATATTGCTTAATTGTAATTTTATAGGCAGGCATGTGTGTAGTTCTATAGTATAATACTACCTAGTCATAAAATTAAAACTTATTAATACGTATGCAATAATAAAAATTCTTCTCGATAATTACATAGAACATACACACATACACTATGTATAAAACAGTCCTTTACTGTCCTTTTTCTTCGCAACTATTTTTAAATTTAAATTATGTATTATATTTTTAAATTTATGATGTACCATAATATATCTTTCAAGAAAAATACTTGCAAAATTTAACTGCAGTATATATAGAAATAAGAACCACAAAAATCTTTCTGATCATTTTACAGTATTTTTAAATTTAAAAACTCAGTTTTGTTAAAATGTAAAATGGCAACATCTGAAGTTTTATATTTTTTTGCACAATATTTTATCATTAAATTTAGTCTGAAAATTGTCAAAAATGTATTAGATTAAACAGGCATTCATTTTATGGTAATTTTAAATTTAAAAATTCATTTTGATAAAACGCAGAATAGTAACATCTAAAGTTAGATACCTTCTCCCATTTTCGTCTTTAAATTTAGTAAAATTTAAACTCGTTCAAAGAAACGTAATATTTTGAACATTCATTCTATGGTATTTTTAAATTAAAAAAAATCAATTTTACTAAATAGTGAAATGACAACACCTAACGTTTTATTATAGTTTTGTCATTTTTGTCATTGAATTTATTAAAAACTAAAACTTACACTAAGAACCGTAAAAATGTTTCAGATAAGGCAAAAATTCATTTTATATTATTTTTAATTTGAAATTTGAATTTTGGTAAAATGTAAAATGACATCATATAAATTTTTATAATTTACTCCATTTTATATTATTAATTTTAATAAAAAACGAAGGTCGTTAATAACCATAAAACGAAAAGCTTCAAATGTCTGTGACAAAAATTGTTCGAAATTCAAAATTTTGCAAAAATCAAAATATTTTTTCTCCTTTTTTAATATATCAGTTAAAAGATAAATTAGAGAATTCAAGGAGAAAGTCAGTCGCGACATCCCTTTTACGGATAAAGTGGAGATAGTTCCCTGATTATAAACGAAAACCCAGAGTAAAGGAGTTAAATACAATATTTTTAGTACAGATTTAGATTTTAGTTTAGATCTTAAGCCGATTCCCACATTTAGCCTTAAAAGAAGCGTTGCAGTATAATTTTAACCTTGAATTATTGAAAAAAAATCTTTTAACCGATCCCAAAGAGAAATAACTTTTTTGAAATTTTCTTATTTCTGAATTTAAATATTTCAGATTTTGTCACAGAGTAGTGAAAATTTTCGTTTTACTGTTCTTAAGAGAAATTAAAATTTTACTAAATATAACGATAAAAGAAGGGAGATAGTATAGAAATTTATAATTTGCGATATTACAAAAGAGGAATTATTAAATTTATCATCAATTATAATGTGTTCGATCAGCGGTTGAGGAGAAAATTGCCGGATAATGACCTTATTATGCACCCTGTATTTAGACTTTAGTCATGTAAAAGTACATATAGTATGTATGAATGGAACAATATGTTTATATATAATGCAGATATAGAAAACCTTTAAAAATAGATTTTCCCCTTGACTTAAAAATATTAGAAAATATCTTCATGCAAGTGTAAGAGAAAGTATTTATTTCGCCTCACATATAAAAATTGAGAAGTTCTTGCTTTGACACATTTCAGGGAAATGAGACATTCTTCGGTTGACAAAATTTTTTTTCAACAGTTTGACACGAAAAACGAAATCTGAGTCTGAAGCCTATCACAATAAATCGATATTTTGGAGCGATAACAATGCAATCTAAGAGATATAGGGTTTTCACTTTTTTACAGATATCGTCGTGTGCATTGCCTATAAAAAGAAATTGGTCAAGGTCAATATTGTATGTTTTGTGATATATCTACATAATTTAATAACGTATTATCCTGGATTTTCATGGCTGTGGAGAGCATGTTAGATGATTTATATTTAAGGAGTCTAGGGTCATAGCTTGTATGAAGCGTAGACGATTATGAAGAAACTCCAAAAACATTACAATAGGAACAAAATATACAATTAGAGTTATTTTGGTTGTGAGTATGTGTTTCCCTACAGACTAAACCACAATTAGCAGAGTTAGAAAAAACTTTAGTCTAAAAAACCACTTTGACTGAATTAATTGAATAAAAAAATTACATATTTTTATATAAACATGAATTTTTTTTGTTAATAACTTAAGCATTAAATTTACTTTTCTAGATTTTGTTGTAACACATATTCTAATTTATAATATTATTCTTTAACTTAATTCATTCCTAAAAATATCCCTATGTAATAATAACGTAAGATATCTATCCGTCTGTCCTCGAATTTATGAAGCGGTTGGACCTAGAATGGATAGAGGCATCCATATTGGATTCTTGATGAGTTAGAGTTAGGAAGTTCAAAATCCACCCCTTCTCTAGTTTTCTACCATTTATGGCATTCTTTCAAGCCCTATTTTACCCAGTTAAGAGCAGTCGATTAAATTTATCAGTTTGTCACTTAACCCTCTAAGCGGTTAGCACGTACAATTCCACCAAACAGATGACGTCTTCAAAACGTACAGTTTTGACCTTCAAAAACGCTCTGAAAATGGATATAATGTACATTTTTCCAGTGCTTTCCATCGTGGAGTTTTGCCGGTAGGAGAATCAGGTCGATTGTTTAGGAACTGCACACCTCTTTGACTGATATTTATTGAGAGATGCACCCCTACCCCGTGAGGCACAAAGACGCTGATAGCTTTTCATGGCTTTCTAAATCTCTATTTCGAAGTATTTCGTTTGCGGTAACAGATGTATCTCTAATTCCACCACTTAAATATTTTCGATGACTTTCGAAACAAAATATAAATAAGTCTCTCAAAGAATATTTTATTTGTACTTTAAGAATCCATTATTTCTTATGGGATGATCATCGAGATATGACTAGCTTTTTGTGTATTAAAAATTAACAATCTATAATATCTATTTATATATCTATTTATAACCTGAAGTAAATGGACAATAACGAGGGTGGGTTTCTCGTATTCCGTTCTAGTCAACAAAGTGTGAAGGAAAAAATCAAAGAACGTTTTGTCCACTGACACAACCTTTAGCGTATTTTTAGAGACTTTTTTTCCTCGATGTGTTCCACTCGGAGTGTTAATAAATAGATTTAAAAAAAGCATTAATAGCTATTTTTAGCTATTAATGCTTTTTTAGCTAAAAATCCAAGGCATTTTTTTCTTTTTAGCATTATAACGTCATTCCTTTAACCATCTTATTTAATCATTTCTTCTTTTCAAGTATTTAAATATCGTTTTTATTATTTTCCCTTAAATAATTTTCTTTTATATTTGGCTTAAATAATAGATTAGGTAGATATGTGATAGTTTAAAATTTAATCATCGATTAATTTTTGTTAGAATGACAATTTTATCCCCGTTATTGACAACAAATTCTATCTACTTCCAGGGTATAATGCAAATGAGTTTCATTCCTTTACTTCCATTAATTATTTGTGGCAAAAAGAATGGGAAGAACTTAACGATAATTTCGACGTAGATAAGAAAACTAGTTATCTTTCTAAATGAGTTCAACTTGATTCTAAACTGCATTCACAGTATCGGTAGAATTTAGAGGATTATGAAGATAAACAAATTATTGATACCAGATAATTCTCAGGAAAAAAAAACATTTTTTTACCTGCCTCATAGGGTACTTTACAATTCTGGAAAATTAAAAATTTTCTGATTCCGTCATATAACGGACTATATGCTAGTTTATTCATATTGAACATTACAATAAGTGTTTCAATAATTTGCAATCAATTTTGATTAGCAATGATAAACTTATTAAAAGTTATATTTTGAAAAATAAAATAAAATTTTTAAAAACTCGGTTACAAGTGAAATATTGTTTTACTTCAAAATGAAGAAATTTCTTAGATTAATACAATAGAATTAATTTCGTTTGTTGAAAATACATTTTTTTAATAAAGTTATGGAGGTTATGGCCGAATATGTTTTTAATTTTAGATGTTTTGTCAAAAGTATAGAAAACGTGAAAATGAGTTAACTTTAAATTTTAGAGGTTTTCAGAGCATGTTAGGCTTAATAGATTTAAGTTAATATGTGGACCAGATGGACCATGAAGAATTCGTAGAGAAACAATATTTATACGATCACTCTAAAAACATATTTTTAAAGCGTTCTGATTGTAACATTTGAATACGAAACTGCTTGTAATGATCTGTGTTAGTTTCTGTGTGATTGTATGCATATTCATAGAATTATAAAAGTTTCATTAATGAAGGTTTCAAATTTTTTAATAGTTTTATTATGCAAATTTTTAATCCAATGCAAAGCTATTTTCAGGAAACCTGGCAAAGTGAAGTGAAGATAATGTTATGCGACCAATATAAAAATATTAAATATCCGATGATATAAAAATTGCTAAAAACTGACTAGAAAATTACTAAATTATTACTAAATGACTGAGCATGCACAAATGATATAAATTTTATATCTGATAGCCTATTACATGAGAAAAATTAAAGGAAAATTAAAGTTTAATACCTTTAAAGTTTTTAAAGATACCAATATTTAATTGAGAACTTTTTTATATTAATACCCAGAAAGTCGCAAAATTATAAAGTAGTGCCTTTCTTGTTGAGAAAAATCCTTAATTAATTTAAAGAAATCTTTACATATATCTGAATATACAAGCATTTCTCACAAACAGATACATACAATCAATTGTTACAGGTATGTACAAGCAATTCCATAATCACATTTGAGTTGCAGCATATGTAGCACATTAGCGTTTGTAGGGTCATCAGAAAAATTACCGTTTCTTCAAGTTTTGTTTCCTGTTCACCATTTTCTTTTAATACAAATTCTTTTTTCAAATATGAAACATACTTCTAATATCATCTTCACTCTCCTGAAATTTCAGTTTAATTCATCAAGTTGCTTTCAAAATATTTGACAAGGCTTCTGAAATCAAAAGTATACAATTACTTTCTGGTAAACAACGTATAAATGAAATTTTACTGAGAAAATATTTCACATCAATATCCCCACCGCCTAAAAATAAAAATTAAACTTAAATATGTTAAAAAAGGATGTGATTAGCTAGTCTTGTACCACTGCACACACATATGTGTATGTACGTATATTTGGTTTGGAGCTCTACGGTCTACTGTTTGCAACACGAGACCTAATGAGACCGGGACCTACTGCTTTAAGCCGATTCCGAACGGCTACGAACATCCATGCTATAGTGGGATTCGAATCCACGAACTCCGGTACCGAAGGCCAGCATCCTAACCAATCGGTCATCGTTCGGTGTATGTATATATAAATATATGTGTGTATGAACTTATTTATTAAGATGCAGCTGATGACACAGTTCTAAATTTACATTCATGATACGTAACATTTTTCTTAAAACTGAAATGACTGTAAATAATTTTACCAGCACAAAATGATAAATGTAAAATAAAGCTAAGGATATTATAGTATTCAATATAAATTAAAATAAGCAGAATAAAAGATAAAAAATTAAAGATAAGAAAACCTTTATTTACTTTCATGATACGTAACATTTTTCTTAAGACTGAAATGACAGTAAATCATTTTAGCAGCACCAAATGATAAATGTTAAAAAAAAAAACTAAGGATATTATAGTATTTACTATAAATTAAAAACAAGTAGAAAGAACAATTAAAGATAAGAAAACTTTTATTTACATTCATGATACGTAACATTTTTCTTAAAACTGAAATGACTGTAAATCATTTTACCAGCACAAAATGATAAATGTAAAATAAAGCTAAGGATATTATAGTATTCAATATAAATTAAAATAAGCAGAATAAAAGATAAGAAAACCTTTATTTACTTTCATAATACGTAACATTTTTTTTAAGACTGAAATGACAGTAAATCATTTTAGCAGCACCAAATGATAAATGTTAAAAAAAAACTAAGGATATTATAGTATTTACTATAAATTAAAAACAAGTAGAAGGAAAGAAAACAAATTAAAGATAAGAAAACTTTTATTTACTTTCCTGATACGTAACATTTTTCTTAAAACTGAAATTATGGTAAATTATTTTACCATCACTGAATGATAAATGTAAAATAAAGCTAAGGATATTATAGTATTTAACATAAATTAAAAACAAGCAGAAAGAAAGATAAGTAAACTTTTATTTACTTTCCTGATACATAATATTTATCTTAAAACTGAAATGGCAGTAAATCATTTTACCAACACCAAATGATAAATGTTAAAAATAACTAAGGATATTATAGTATTTAATATAAATTAAAAACAAGTAGAAAGAAAGATAAGAAATTAAAGATAATAAAACTTTTATTTAATATTAATATGCGTGACAGGAAAAGTTTTTCTTGCATTATTATTAATCACTTGAGAGAATATTTACGCATAAGAAGAATAGAATCAGCCAAAAGTTTTATTAGATTACAAGTACTATTTGAGTGGCATTCGCCTGACGTTCTTATTAAAGAGAATTATCTTCTCCACCCCCCTCAAAATCAATGAAAGTTCGGGTTGATTGGATACGCTACATTTTGCTCCGGAAACACTTATTGGTATTACAGGGATCTTAATAATATTTTCAGTATAGAAAGGATTTTTAAAAGCTTTTATGAAAGGTTGCGAAAACTTTCTAGAAGGGCAAAGAAAATTTCTTTTGCATAAAATTGTTTTTTTTCTCCTTTTGTTATTAGTTTCTTACTTGCGTATTGAATTTATTTTAATACGTTTGTATGTTAAATATGTGTCAGTCAGACTTTTTACAAGCGGACATAATCTTTGAAAGAAGTCGCTTTCAAAGTTATCAGGAAAACAGAGTTAAAGAGTGGGTGGAGATGTAGAATACCATGAAAGATTTAACAAGAAGTTCAGAAATTTCCCTGAAATAACAGATAAAATTTCTTTTACTCCAAATGACATTTTATCATTTTGTAATTGATTTCTTGTTAAGTAATGCATTTTTCTAACCCACTGGCATGTTAAATTATTGGCAAACGTTTCATGAGTGGGTATAAAGAAGTTATTCAGAAAAATAAACAGGTGCGTTACAAAGATAAATTGTAGATAAAAGTACTTAAATATTGCTTTGTAGCTAAAGAAAAGACCAGTGCCTATATTTTTCTTGCTACTCACCGTGACAGCATTTATACGATATTAATATGATTGGCAGGAAAAAACTTCTTGCATTATATTTAATCCCTATAGAGAAATATTTACGCAAAAAAAGAAAAAAATCGGAGGAAGGTTTTATTACATTAAAAGTACTATTGAAGTTACACTTTCCTGTCGTTCTTACTAAACAGAATTATCTCCTCTAGCATCATCAAAATCAATGAAATTTCAGGTTGATTGAATACGCTACCTTCTGTTCAGGTGAATTTTTTTAGATGAAACTTAATAATATTTTAGAACATAATTTTGGATGTAGAAGGATGGTTTGAGAGCTTGTATGAAAGGCTGAGAAATCTTTCTGGAAGTGACAAAAGACATTTAATTTGCACCTAATTATTTTTATTGTTTCACTTTTACAACATTGTTTTACTTTTTATGACTAGAATAATCTTTCAAAGGAGCCATTTAGAAATATATCAAGGTGACGAACACATATAAATAAGATATTCTTAAGTGTGAAAAATAATGTTACGTTTGCCTTATGTTTGAGAAAAAAGATATTTTAACTCATTGTGAGATGTTAAGAATTAATGGAATGTATAAACTAAATATAGACTTTGTGATTGAGAGATGACCAATGGGATGGGATTTGCTAACAGTTTATTGTACATTAGGATTTGACATTACAATGCAAATATATTACTATTAATAGAGAATTACTACTAACGTTTAAGATTTTAACACAGTACAATAGATAAGAATAATATGAACGAGGGCGATACATAATACATAACCACAATCAAATGGAATTAAATGTATATGGGTTGGATCAGCGTTGGGAAAATGAAAACCCAATAAGATTTATGATTAAAGGAATTAAGAATTTACTTACTACAATGACTTTGAATAATTTCAATAAAGTCTCCCAAACCATCCACTTTAAACAAACCAAGAAAAAACAGAATATATACCCGATTTAATCCCCTCGCTCCGCGCTCTCAGCGAACACTACTGTATTATTACTTTTTAGATGGTGCTACTCTCAATGGTAACTATATTAAGCAATTGCGGCAGCTGATCCAGCATCATGGCTGCTGGACGGAACACTCATTAAAAACACATGGACAGGTATCTTGTGATTAAATGAACTTATATATTAAATACCCAAGGAATACAACTGGAATACAACTTATCATTTGTAGTTATCGATGAGTCTTCTGGATTCGGCGTCCGTTTACAAACATGGCTATTTTTTTCCTTTTCTCTTGTCGCTCCAAAAAAAAAAAGTCTATCCTGCAAGCAGCGGATACCAGCAGCGATCACCCTCTTGTCTCCTCTCGTAACAACCTTGTCTTCCAAAAAAGAAAATCAGACTTTCTAGTGGAGAAAAAACAGGGGTCTACTCCAGAATGGCGGGGGGTCACAATCCCCCAAATCAAAGGAACTTTTTATTAGTTGGAGAAGTCCGAATTTTATTTCTAGTTTAGACCGGTCCTGGTCTGTTTGCCTTTGGCGATGGCTGTCGGAAAGAGGTCAAACAAGCGTTGAAACACCGAATGTAACTTATTGTTAGATTCAGTTCAGGTAAAGTTGGTCTTAGATGAAAGTTAGTAAAATTTTAGAACTTAATTTTAGTTGGGTTTGTATTGGTTTGGTAGCACTACGGTCTACTGTTTTGAAGCAAGAGGAATAATGAGACCGAGACCGAATGCTTTGTTTTTCTAGTTTAGACCGGTCCTGGTCTGTTTGCCTTTGGCGATGGCTGTCGGAAAGAGGTAAAACAAGCGTTGAAACACCGAATGTAACTTATTGTTAGATTCAGTTCAGGTAAAGTTGGTCTTAGATGAAAGTTAGTAAAATTTTAGAACTTAATTTTAGTTGGGTTTGTATTGGTTTGGAGCACTACGGTCTACTCTTTTGAAACAAGAGGATTAATGAGATCGGGACCGACTGCTTAAAAACAATTATGAATTGGTAGGAACATCTATGCCACAGAATCGAACCCACGAACACGTGTACCGAAGATCAGCGCCATGACCATTCAGCCATCTCTCGGTGAACTTAATTTTATATGTAGAAAGATAGTTTAAAAATGTTTAAGAAAAATTGAGAAATATTTCTTTATTTGAAAAAATAAATTTCTCTTGCATTTAAATAGTTTTAATTGTTCCGTTATTACTTGTATTTTCTTGTTTATATATATATATATATATATATATATATATATATATATATATATATATATATATATATATATATATATATATATATATATATATATATATATATATATATATATATATATATATATGTTTCTTTTAAAACTCTGGAATGCTAAATTCATCACAGTCAAAGGTTTTACGAGTAGACATTATCTTTCAAAAAAGTCGTTTAGAAATATATCATGGTGACAAATAACGATAAAGAAGCAATGGAAAAAAAGTTTTAAACAAAACTTCGTGACTAAAGAAAAGACCCGAGTTTATCTTTTTTTTTACCGTGATTACCGTTGATTTCAAAAGCACTTGACAGTCACTGATTAGATATCATCATGCGTTATACCAAACCTAATTATTGCTTTAGTTTTAATAACAAAACGAAAATATTTATGCAAATAACAACAAGATTAAGTTGAAGGTTTTATTGGATTCAAGTGCTATTTGACTAGCATTTTAATGGAGTTCTTATGAAGTAGAATAATTTTAAATTTAATTAAAAACCTACGAAATTAAGACGGTATTTTTAATTAGTAGGATTTAGAAGTTGGAAGGTTCATTTTACGAGTATGCCTCTATATTAAATAATAATTGTAATTTTCAAAGTAATTGTAATTTTCAAAGAAGTAGAGTTTTCTTCTTGTAACTTTGTTTAGAATCTTAATAATCAAATAATAATCACGTCTTAATAATCACATTAATATGACTACAATGTTTCGAAATGCTGGCATTTTTGGAATTTTCGCTGTTACAGTAGAACTTATAGAGGCTTAGTTAAAATTAATTAGACTATACATTTATTAAATCCTTAACATATTTGCTATATACCTAGATACATATACATTACGATAAACCGTACTATATTTGTAATATTCATAGATACACATATAATTAGTGTACTATGTATTTTTGAATATATGTAACGGTATGCTTGTATTTGTTTATCTATCCATTACTCTCTCTCTCCACACCCACCCACCCACACACCCATATATATATATATATATATATATATATATATATATATATATATATATATATATATATATATATATATATATATATATATATATATATGTATAATACAGAATATGCAACATATATATATATATGTGTGTGTGTATGTGTGAAATATATATATATATGTATATATATATATATATATATATATATGTATATATATATATATATATATATGTATATATATGTATATGTATATATATATATATATATATATATATATACATATATATATATACATATAAATATATATATATGTATATATATATGTATATATATATTTGTATATATATATGTATATATAGATATATGTATATATATATATGTATATATATGTATATATACATATATATATATATTTGTATATATATATATATATATATATATATATATATATATGTGCGTGTGTGTGTCTGTGTCTGTTATACATACACACATATATGTATGTGTGTATATGCATATATATGTTTCTGTGTGTGTTTTATATATTCAACTCATTAATCATACCGTTATTTTGAAATTTTTCATTTGATGAAAAATCTTACAGTCTGCCACCTTTACTATTAATTTATCACTTACATTTGATAAAATGTTTTCAGCATGATAAGGGATCTCTATAATGTAATGGTTAAATTTATAGTTAATTATATTCATGAATATATTTCTGACGTAATTGAAGTCCTTCTTAATGGATTAGTGAAAAAAAGCCATTTGATTAATGATTGTTTTGGAGTTTTTTCTTAAAATCCTATATTATCTTTCAATTTTTCTTTATTATCACTAAGCAATATGGAATTTTAATATATTTTTACTCGTAGATTAGAAAATTCTATAGAAATCCAATTTTATAAATTTCAAGTAATAGGATAATTTAATTTCAATGTATTGGAAATATTAGATGAGTACAAATCATAAAAACTCTTAAGCATCTATTTCTGTTATGTACAGGTTGTTATCAAAACAATAGAACGTGCCCAATTTATTAGAAATCCTTTACTAATATGACATTGGATCGATTTGGTCATGTCATACAACTTGGATTGACCTAGGAATAGAATCATACAATTGTTGAATAGTATTCAGTTGAATATTGTACCAAATTAAATGGAGATACTGGGAAAGTTACGAGAACAATGCTGTTGCAGTAAATTGATTCTGGGTTGAACGTTCTTAAATACCTATAACGGTTTCTTTTTTATTGAGTTGAGGAAATATGTGGCTATGGCTAATGTTTCACTTCATCTTTGGGTTCATCAAACAATGCTTGAACAAGCCCTGCTGCCTGAACAGGAACAATATCATCCTGTAATATTTCTGTAGGAAGTTTGAACCATAGGATTATTCTGGTCATTTCAAATTCTCTATATCTCTTCCTTTAAACTTGGATAATCAAACAGCCACGGCACTATTGTTCATACCATTAAAGATTCACTTCTACAATTGAGAGTTGGAAAGATACAGTCTTTGTCATACGGGTTTGCTGGTGTCCTCAAATGAAAACTAGTCTTTTCGCTGGAAAAAGTAGGAATTATGATTCTTCTTTACATATACCTGCCTTCCACTTATCAATAAATCAGATTTTAAAACATAGCTGTAGACGACATTTGATATTAACATATGTGAGAAGTGGCTTAGGTATTACTGCTCTGTTCTGTTTACGGATGTGCTCTCCTAAGTGTAGACACTGGGAAATCCAGATGGTCAGTGAACGCTGAGGCTACTTTGGTAGCAGTTGTTTTCTTTTTAAACATTACAATCTTCCTTCATACCCGTAGTTTTCTTTGACCTAACTTCCCTTTAACCCACCCTTTATTTTGATTTGCCGAACATGTTTTAACTTGCTGTGAGTAAGCTGTCAGGACTTTTAACACCGTAATTCTAAAAATGCCTGCTTCAGATAGTCGAGATCCTGCAAGTTATCTCCCTAAGAGTCTGTGATTTCTATCACTTTCCACTTTGACAGAAGTTCAAGACGTATGCACTAAAGTTACATTCTACTACTATGGTATACATTTTTGATAGTAAAATAATGACAGCTAGGATTCTACTTTAATTCCTACGAAGTGCATATTAAAACACCGCTTTTATCGACCTGTCGTTTTCATTATTCTGATAATAAGTTGCATGTGTATGTGATAACTGAGTTAATCTCTTTGTTTCCCTGGAAGAAAATTTATTTTTGCTTAAGGTACAGCTAAGAGATTTTCATACAAGGAATCCAATTAAGTAAAATATAAAATATTGTTTAAGATTTCATATGTATTAGTTTGTGTACACGAATACACACACACACACACACACACACACACACACACACACACATATATATATATATATATATATATATATATATATATATATATATATACATATATATATATATATATATATATATATATATATATATATATATATATATATATATATATATATATATATATATATACATATATATATATACATATACATATATATATATACATATACATATATATATATATACATATACATATATATATATATATATATATATCTATATATATATATATATACATATATATATATATATATATATATATATATATATATATATATATATATACATATATATATATATACATATATATATATATATACATATATATATACATATATATATATATATAAATATATATATATATATATATACATATATATATATATATATATATATATATATATATTATATATATATATATATATATATATATATATATATATATATATATATATATATAATATATATATATATATATATATATATATATATATATATATATATATATATATATATATATATATATATATATATATATATATATATATATATATATATATATATATATATATATATATATATATATATATATATATATATATATATATATATGTGCAAAAATGCCAATCCCTAGCGAGGTTGGAGTCGAACAGAAAGTGGTCGGGCGTAGCCGGATCGCCGCAAACACAACTAGGATTAGCTGATTCGGAGAGGAGAAACTAAGGTAAGGATTTCCTTAGCCAGTTCCTGCAGATTCTCCGAATTTTCCATTAGCCAACTGAGCAGTTTGCATAGTTTGGATCAGAGGTTATTGTTACAAATTAGCTGATCTGCCCAGGCATCTGTTAGCTTGAAAACCACATAGACACCAATTTAAGCACTGGATAAGTGAAATTGTCTTGCTGTGACAGCTGAAAAATGTGGCCAATGGACAAAAAATTAGCATGAGAAGGGGTACATTTGTATATATATGAGCCTTTATCTCTAATTTATTATTATTGTCCATAATACATAGATAATAACACTTCAGAAACATTTCGGTGGATATAAATTGATAACAGATTTTTTCATAAGCTATTTGAAACTAATGAGACATAGGGTGAAGCTTGCAGCTTATCAATTTTTATTTAACAACAATAGACTCTTCAGGCATAAATCTTCTTTGACATTTAATACAAAACATCATTTTTTCAAACAGAGTCTGTTTACTCAGACGACTAGGAGAAGAAAAGGAAATTTTCCTCATTTTTTTACTCTTTTCGTGAACAGAAATCTTTTGTAACATGTTTTATCTACCGTTTACTGTTCGAAATGATTAATCTTTTGTTTGGGTGGATTAACAAAAACGAAGAACATAACGGATGATGTTGATGTGGGCGCTGAAGTAAGTTAAAATACATTTTGCTGTTGTAGAAAAAAATGAGAGTTAAATGTACCTTGTTAATTTGCTGCGACCAGGATAAAATATTAATAAGATTAATAAATTGTTGTCGTTTATATTTTTATAGTATTTTTACAATCGTAATCATAAGCGCATTTTGAACGAAATTGCTATAATTGCTAATATTACATTAGTAATTGCTAATATTGCTATAATTGATAATATTGCATTTGGGATATAACGGAATCTTATGGTAAAAGCCTTGCAAAGGCAAATGTGTGTGTAAATGAAGTATAGATTTCTTCAGTGTAGTAGTTAAATATTTCTTCATATATATGAATTTTCAGGATCACGAAATATCATGCAACTATTCATCTTCTAAAAGATCATTAAAACAAAGATATACAGGCTTTGGTTTGGTTCAGATCGCTACGGTTTACTTTTTTTCTGTACGATGGTTCGTGAGACCGAAACTTACTGCTTAAAGCTGATTCTGAATAACCAGGAACATCCCTGCCAGCAGAGGGTTTCACACATGTGTTACCAAAGAGCAAACCTTACAATTTGTTTGTCTTGCGCAAAGACTTTTGAAACATTTTTTTATCAGTTAATTTTTACGGACTCGTCAATTGCATTTTCATAAAAATTACATAAGAAAAATCTTATTTTCTAACCAGTCGTGATTAAGAATCTCGTCTACTATAAATCAATTTTTCTTAAATTACATTGCATAAATATCCGCAGATTTATGTCTTTTTGATATTAATTAATTAAAGAAACTGAATATATTTGCATAATATTCATTTTGAAGATGTAATCACAGTAAAATATTTAAAAATATTTTTCCACATATGATTCCATAACCGCATGTAGAAATTTTGATTTAAGGAATTTTATTTATTTAATCTGTTGTTTTTATTTCATTTTCCACAAAAATATTCTACGGTTGCTAGAACTCGAGAATGATATAATCTATCCCCTTAAATTTTAATTTAAAAAAAGCAAAGAAAATTAATTTATTTTTTGTTTGTCGAGCATACAGAAGTAAAGCAAAAATATTTTCATTTCTCCTTGGTGACTGTACTTGTAATAAACAGTTATCAGATTAAACATGTCTCATTAAATATCTTAGACGTGAATTTATAAATTCATTTTTTAAACGTTAAGTAAAGTTTGCTTTTGTCGTATAATATATGAAATTTTTTAATGTGTCAAGTATTCAGTGACAAAAAAGCAAGCATATATCTTCAATCCGAGTTATTTTATGTACAAATTTATGTGCTATTTTTGAGTACTGGAGGCCCTTAGATTGCTACGGTTTCTTTTTTGCTGTACGATGGTTCATGAGACCGAAGACTAGAGCTTAAAGCTGATTCTGAATAGCCAGGAAGATCCCTACCAGCAGCGGGATTCATACACGTGGTACCACAGAGTAAACCTTAAAATTTGGTTGCCCTGTGGAAAGGATTTTGCACCAGTTTTTTTCAGTTTATTTTTACGGTCTCGTCAATTGCATTTTCATAAAATTTACATATGAAAAATCTTCCAACCAGTCGTGATTACAAATCGCTTCTACTGTAAATGATTTTATGTTAAAATTACATTGCATAAATATTCGCGGATTTCTGTCTCTTTTATATTTATTAATTAAAAAAACTAAATAAGTCTGCATAGTATTCATTTTGAAGATGTAATCATAGTAAAATATTAAAAAATATTTTTTTTTTCCGAATCTGATTTCCTCTCCACTTGAAGAAATTTTGATTTAAGATATTTTATTTATATTTTAATATTTTGTTTTTATTTCATTTTCCACAAAAATATTTTATGCTTGCTAAAACTGATGAATGAGATATTCTATTCCCTTAAATTTTAATTTAAAAAAAGCAAAGAAAATTACATATTTTTCTTGTTTGTCAAGCAGCATACAGCAGTAATGAAAAAAATATTTTCATTTCTCCTTGGCGACTGTACTTGTAATAAACAGATATCATATTAAACATTTTTAATTAAATATCTTAGATGTGAATTTCTAGATTTATTTTTTTAAATGTTGAGTAAAGCTTGCTTTTGTCGTATAACATATGAAATTTTTTTAATGTGTCAAATATTCAGCGACAAAACAACAAGCATATATCTTTAAGCCGAGTTTATCCTCGTGTTGCAAAAATTAGACCGTAGCACTCCAAACCAAAAAAACCAAAAATACTTTAAGTCGAGTTTTTTTATGTACAAATTTATGTACTATTTTTGAGTACTGGAGACCTTTAGATTGCTACGGTTTCTTTTTTGCTGTTCAATGGTTCATGAGACCAAAACCTACTGCTTAAAGCTGATTCTGAATAGGCAGGAATATCCCTGCCATCAGCGGGATTCATACACGTGGTACCAAAGAGCAAACCTTACAATTTGATTGTCTTCCTTAAAGGCATTTGCACTAGGTTTTTTTTTTTCAGTTCATTTTTACTAACTCGTCAATTGCAGTTTCATAAAATTTACATAAGAAAAATATTCTAACCAGTAGTGATTAAGAATCGACTACTCTACTATAAATAAATTTATCTTAAAATTGCATTGCATAAATATTCGTGGATTTCTGTCTCTTTTATATTAATTAATTAAAGAAACTGAATAAGTCTGCATAATATTCATTTTGAAGATGTAATCATAGTGAAATATTTAAAAATATTTTTTTTCCAAATCTGATTTCATCTCCGCTTGAAGAAATTTTGATTTAAGATATTTTATTTATATTTTAATATTTTATTTTTATTTCATTTTCCACAAAAATATATTTCGGTTGCTAAAACTGGAGAATGAGATATTGTATCCTCTTAAATTTCAATTTAAAAAAAAAGTAAAGAAAATTACATTTTTTTTTCTTGTTTGTCGATCATATAGCAGTAACGCAAAAATATTTTCATTTCTCCTTCGCGACTGTACTTGTAATAAACAGATATCAAATTAAACATTTCTCATTAAATATCTTAGAAGTGAATTTCTAGATTTATTTTTTTAAATGTTGAGTAAATTTTGCTTTTGTCGTATAACATATGAAATTTCTTTTAATTTGTCAAATATTCACCTACAAAAAAGAAGAATATATCTTCAAGCCGAGTTTTTTTATGTACTAATTAATGTGCCATTTTTGAGTACTGGAGGGCCTTAGATTGCTACGGTTTATTTTTTGCTGTACGATGGTTCATAAGACCGAAGTCTACAGCTTAAATCTGATACTGAATAGCCAGGAATATCCCTGCCAGCAGCGGGATTCATACACATGGTACCAAAGAGCAAACATTACATTTGGTTGTCTCCCGGAAAGGCTTTTGCACCAGTTTTTTTTCAGTTCATTTTTACAGACTCGTCATTTGCATTTTCATAAAATTTCCATAAGAAAAATCGTCTAGCCAGTCGTGATTACAAATCGCTTCTACTATAAATGATTTTATGTTAAAATTACATTGCATAAATATTCACGGATTTCTGTCTCTTTTATATTAATTAATTAAAGAAACTGAATATATCTGCATAATATTCATTTTGAAGATGTAATCATAGTAAAATATTTAAAAATATTTTTTTCCAAATCTGATTTCATCGCTGCTGGAAGAAATTTGGATTTAAAAAATTTTATTTATATTTTAATATTTTGTTTTTATTTCATTTTCCACAAAATATTCTACGGTTGCTAAAACTGGCGAATGAGATATTCTATCCCCTTAAATTTTAATTTAAAAAAAGCAAAGAAAATTATATTTTTTTCTTGTTTGTCGAGTATACTAGAATAACGAAAAATATTTTCATTTCTCCTTGGCGACTGTACTTGTAATAAACAGATATCAGATTAAACATTTCTCATTAAATATCTTAGACGTGAATTTCTAGATTTATTTTTTAAAATGTTGAGTAAAGTTTGTTTTTGTCGCGTAACATATGATTTTTTTTAATTTGTGAAGTATTCAGCGACAAAAAAGCAAGTATATATTTTCAATCCGAGTATTTTTATGTACAAATTTCTGGCGTTTTTGAGTACTGGAGGCAGTTAAACTGGCTTGCAATTGTATAAAAATTCAGCAGGAACTATAAAATACAAAATAAGATTATATTTCTGTATTTTAATACATGAAGTTTTAAATACAATAATGCCAAAATACAATATCCGAAAATGCTATTTTTTAATTACTAAACATAATGTTTTTGAAGAAATATTCATTTACAATACAGGGAATTAATGAGAAAGGTAAAAATTCAACTAACTTGTTTTGCATTAAGGTATATATTCTTTCATATGTAACATATGACAAATTTTCAAACTGTCAAATAGGCAATAACAAAATGTAAACATGTACAATTATATCAAAATTCAACAGGAACTATAAAATATAAAATAAGATTATGTTTCTCTATTTTAATACATAAATTTTTAAATACAAAAATACAAAATACAATGTCCAAAAATGCTATTATTTTTAATTACTAAACATATAATTTTTTGCAGAAATATTCATTTCCAATACAGTGAATTAATGAGAAAAGTAAAAATTCAATTAACTAGTTTTGTATTACGGTACATATTCTTTCAGGTGTAACTTATGAGAATCTTTCAAACTGTCAAATAGGCAATAACATAAAGTAAACATGTACAATTATATCAAAATTCAAGAGGAACTATAAAATAATAAAGTAGATTACATTTCTGTATTTTGAAGTTTTAATACCAAAATATCAAAATACAAAATACATTATCCAAAAATGTCATTTTTTTTAATTACTAAAAGTATAATATTTTTGCAGAAATATTCATCTGCAATACAGTGAATTATGTGGGACGAAAAATTCAACTAACTTATTTTGTATTACAGTATATATTCTTTCAGGCGTAATGTACGAGAAATTTTCAAACTGTCAAATAAGCAGTAACAAAAAGTAAATATTTACAATTATATCAAAATTCAACAGGAACTATAAAATACAAAATGGGATTATATTTCAATGTTTTCAAGTTCTTATAACAAAAATATAAAATACAATATTCAAAAATGCTTTTTTTAAATACTAAACATATAATGTTTTTTACAGAAATATTCATTTGCAATAAAGTGAATTAATGAGGAAGGTAAAAATTCAACTTACTTGTTTTGCATTAAGGTATATATACAAGTGTAACGCATAAAAATTTTCAAACTGTCAAATAGGCAATAACAAAATGTAAGCATGTACAATCATATCAAACTTCAATAGGAACTACAAAATACAAAATAAGATTATGTTTCTCTAATTTAATACATGAAGTTTTAAATACAAAAATACATTAAATACAAAAGTACATACTCATTTGCTATATAGTGAATTAATGAGAAAGGTTATAATCCAACTAACATGATTTGCATTAAGGCATATATTCTTTCAGGTGTAACGTATGGAAATTTCTCAAACTATCAAATAGCCAAAAACAAAAAGTAAACATGTACAATTATATCAAAATTCAACAGGAACTATAAAATACAAAATGGGATTATATTTCTGTATTTTAATACAAATTTTAATACAAAAATACAAAATACAATGTCCAAAAATGCTATTATTTTTAATTACTAAACATATAATGTTTTTGCAGAAATATTCATTTGCAATACAGTGAATTAATGAGAAAAGTAAAAATTCAATTAACTAGTTTTGTATTACGGTACATATTCTTTTAGGTGTAACTTATGAGAATCTTTCAAACTGTCAAATAGGCAATAACATAAAGTAAACATGTACAATTATATCAAAATTCAAGAGGAACTATAAAATAATAAAGTAGATTATATTTCTGTATTTTGAAGTTATAAATATCAAAATAAAAATACATTAAGTAAAAATGTTATTTTTTTAATTACTAAAAGTATAATATTTTTGCAGAAATATTCATCTACAATACAGTGAATTATATTTGAGTAAAAAATTCAACTAACTTATTTTGCATTACAGTATATATTCTTTCAGGCGTAACATAAGAAATGTTTTTAAACTGAAAATAAGCAGTAACAAAAAGTAAAAATATACAATTATACCAAAAAATTCAATAGACGCTATAAAATACAAAATGGGAGTATATTTCTATATTCTGAAATTCTAATGACAAAATATAAAATACAATATTCAAAAATGTTCTTTTTAAATTACTAAACACATAATGTTTTTGAAGAAATATTAATTTGCAATACAGTGAATTAATGAGGAAGGTAAAAATTCAACTTACTTGTTTTGCATTAAAGGTATATATACAAGTGTAACGCATAAAAATTTTCAAACTGTCAAATAGGCAATAACAAAATGTAAGCATGTACAATCATATCAAACTTCAATAGGAACTACAAAAATACAAAATAAGATTATGTTTCTCTAATTTAATACATGAAGTTTTAAATACAAAAATACATTAAATACAAAAGTACATACTCATTTGCTATACAGTGAATTAATGAGAAAGGTAAAAATTCAATGAACTTGTTTTGCATTACGGTACGTATTCTTTCAAGTGTAACGTATGAGAAATTTTTAAACTGTAAAATAAGGAATAACAAAAAGTAAACATGTACAATTATATTAGAATTCAGCAGTAACTATAAAATACAAAAGTCGATTATGTTTCTATATTTTGAAGTTTGAAATACAAAAATACCAAAATAAGAAATACAATACGCAAACATTTTTTTTAAATTACTAAAAGTATAATATTTTTGCAGAAATATTCATCTGCAATACAGTGAATTATATTTGAGTAAAAAATTCAACTAACTTATTTTGCATTACAGTACATATTCTTT
>CM063511.1:113912904-113927904 GCA_032207245.1 Pardosa pseudoannulata
ATGCTTTATATTGGTAAATGGATGGGAAATAATACGCTCGAACTATGTTTTGTTTTAATGGAAATTGTTTACTGAATTCATTTCAGTTTTTTTTTACTTTATCCACAGGGGGTAGAGAAAAGTTTTTTGAGGCTTTGAATTGTGACCGAAAGAATGATGTTTAATCTTACGGAATCACTTTCAAACTGTGTACTAAAGATTTACATGCTAAATAATATTTAAAACAATTCATGCGTTTTATTGGTAAATGGATGGGAAATAATACGCTCGAACTATGTTTTGTTTTAATGGGAATTGTTTAAAGAATTCATTTCAGTTTTTTTTTACTTTATCCACAGGGGGTAGAGAAAAGTTTTTTGAGGCTTTGAATTGGGATAAACAATACTGACCGAAAGAATGATGTTTAATCTTACGGATCACGTTCAAACTGTGTCACTAAAGATTTACATACTAAAGAATATTTAAAACAATTCATGCGTTTATTGGTAAATGGGTGGGAAATAATATGCTCGAACTAAGTTTTATTTTAATGGAAATTGTTTACTGAATTCCTTTCAGTTTGTTTTTACTTTATCCACTGGGGTTAGAGAAAAGTTTTTTGAGGCTTTGAATTGGGATAAACAATACTGACCGAAAGAATGATGTTTAATCTTACGGATCACGCTCAAACTGTGTCGCTAAAGATTTACATGCTAAATAATATTTAAAACAATTCATGCTTTATATTGGTAAATGGATGGGAAATAATATGCTCGAACTAAGTTTTGTTTTAATGGAAATTGTTTACTGAATTCCTTTCAGTTTGTTTTTACTTTATCCACTGGGGTTAGAGAAAATATTGATAAGGCTCTGAATTGGGATAAAAAACACTGACCGAAAGAATGATGTTTAATCTTACGGATCACGTTCAAACTGTGTCACTAAAGATTTACATGCTAAATAATATTTAAAACAATTCATGCGTTTTATTGGTAAATGGGTGGGAAATAATATGCTCGAACTAAGTTTTGTTTTAATGGAAATTGTTTACTGAATTCCTTTCAGTTTGTTTTTACTTTATCCACTGGGATAGAGAAAATTTTGTTGAGGCTCTGAATTGTGACGGAAAGAATGATGTTATTCTTACGGATCACGTTCAAACTGTGTCACTAAAGATTTACATGCTAAATAATATTTAAAACAATTCATGCGTTTTATTGGTAAATAGGTGGGAAATAATACGCTCGAACTATGTTTTGTTTTAATGGAAATTGTTTACTGAATTTATTTCAGTTTGTTTTACTTTATCCACAGGGGGTAGAGAAAAGTTTTTTGAGGCTTTGAATTGGGATAAACAATACTGACCGAAAGAATGATGTTTAATCTTACGGATCACGTTCAAACTGTGTCACTAAAGATTTACATACTAAAGAATATTTAAAACAATCCTGCTTTTTATTGGTAAAATGGTGGGAAATAACACGCTTGAACTATGTTTTGTTTAATGGAAATTGTTTACTGAATTCCTTTCAGTTTGTTTTTACTTTATCCACTGGGGTTAGAGAAAATTTTGAAGAAGCTCTGAATTGCGACCGAAAGAATGATGTTTAATCTTACGGATCACGTTCAAACTGTGTCACTAAAGATTTACATACTAAAGAATATTTAAAACAATTCATGCGTTTATTGGTAAATGGGTGGGAAATAATATGCTCGAACTAAGTTTTATTTTAATGGAAATTGTTTACTGAATTCCTTTCAGTTTGTTTTTACTTTATCCACTGGGGTTAGAGAAAATTTTGTTGAGGCTCTGAATTGTGACCGAAAGAATGATGTTTAATCTTACGGATCACTTTCAAACTGTGTCACTAAAGATTTACATGCTAAATAATATTTAAAACAATTCATGCGTTTTATTGGTAAATGGTGGGAAATAATACGCTTCGAACTATGTTTTGTTTTAATGGAAATTGTTTTACTGAATTCATTTCAGTTTGTTTTACTTTTTCCACTGGGGATAGAGAAAACTTTTTTTGAGGCTCTGAATTGTGACGGAAAGAATGATGTTTAATCTTACGGATCACTTATAAACTGTGTCACTAAAGATTTACATGCTAAATAATATTTAAAACAATTCATGCGTTTTATTGGTAAATGGATGGGAAATAATACGCTCGAGCTATGTTTTGTTTTAATGGAAATTGTTTAAAGAATTCATTTCAGTTTGTTTTTACTTTATCCACTGAAGATAGAGAAAATTTTGTTGAGGGGAGGAATTGGGATAAACAATACTGACCGAAAGAATGATGTTTAATCTTACGGATCACGTTCAAACTGTGTCACTAAAGATTTACATACTAAAGAATATTTAAAACAATTCATGCGTTTATTGGTAAATGGGTGGGAAATAATATGCTCGAACTAAGTTTTGTTTTAATGGAAATTGTTTACTGAATTCCTTTCAGTTTGTTTTTACTTTATCCACTGGGGTTAGAGAAAATATTGATAAGGCTCTGAATTGTGACGGAAAGAATGATGTTTAATCTTACGGATCACGTTATAAACTGTGTCACTAAAGATTTACATGCTAAATAATATTTAAAACAATTCATGCGTTTTATTGGTAAATAGGTGGGAAATAATACGCTCGAACTATGTTTTGTTTTAATGGAAATTGTTTGCTGAATTTATTTCAGTTTGTTTCTGCTTTATTATCCACTGGGGATAGAGGAACTTTTTTTGAGGCTCTGAATTGGGATAAACAATACTGACCAAAAGAATGATGCGTAATCTTACGGATCACGTTCCAACTGTGTCACTAAAGGTTTACACGCTAAATAATATTTAAAACAAATCCTGCTTTTTATTGGTAAAAGGGTGGGAAATAATACGCTTGAACTATGTTTTAATGGAAATTTTTTTACTGAATTCATTTCAGTTTGTTTTTACTTTTCCACTGGGGATAGAGAAAATTTTGGCAAGGCTCTGAATTGCGACCAAAAGAATGATGTTATTCTTACGGATCACGTTCAAACTGTGTCACTAAAGATTTACATGCTAAATAATATTTAAAACAATTCATGCGTTTATTGGTAAATGGGTGGGAAATAATATGCTCGAACTAAGTTTTATTTTAATGGAAATTGTTTACTGGATTTATTTCAGTTTGTTTTTACTTTTCCACTGGGGATAGAGAAAATTTTGTTGAGGCTCTGAATTGTGACGGAAAGAATGATGTTTAATCTTACGGATCACTTTCAAACTGTGTCACTAAATATTTACGTGCTAAATAATATTTAAAACAATCCATGCTTTTTATTGGTAAATTGGGAAATAATATGCTCGAACTAAGTTTTGTTTTAATGGAAATTGTTTACTGAATTCCTTTCAGTTTGTTTTTACTTTATCCACTGGGGTTAGAGAAAATATTGATAAGGCTCTGAATTGGGATAAAAAACACTGACCGAAAGAATGATGTTATTCTTACGGATCACGTTCAAACTGTGTCACTAAAGATTTACATGCTAAATAATATTTAAAACAATTCATGCGTTTTATTGGTAAATGGATGGGAAGTATTACGCTCGAACTATGTTTTGTTTAATGGAAGCTGTTTACTGAATTTATTAGTTTGTTTTTACTTTATCCACTGGGGTTAGAGAAAATATTGATAAGGCTCTGAATTGGGATAAAAAACACTGACCGAAAGAATGATGTTATTCTTACGGATCACGTTCAAACTGTGTCACTAAAGATTTACATGCTAAATAATATTTAAAACAATTCATGCGTTTTATTGGTAAATGGATGGGAAGTATTACGCTTGACCTACTTTTTGTTTTAACGTTGCTGATTTTTAGGTGGATTCATCAAATTTTGTTTCGAATTCTCTAATATCTAGGTAGTTCAGAAGAATATGTCTGGTGATTGTAAAAATAATGTTACGTTTTCCTAGTGGTTTAGAAAGAAGAAATTAAAACTCATTAAAACACACATGGACAAATATGTCTTGATTAAATAATTTTGTACAATTAATTTCCTAAGGAATATAACTGTAATCAACTTATCATTTGTAGATATCGAAGACTTTGTAAATATCCAAAAATGTCTATCCTACAAGCAGCGGTACCAGCAGCTTTCACTCTCTTCTCACCTCTGGTAACAACCTGTCTTCTAAAATATCCCACTGACCCACGGAGAAAAAAACAGGGGTCCCTTTCCAGAACGGAGAGATCAGTAAGCCACCAAAGCAACGGGCCCTTGTATTGGTTGGGAGAAGTCGGAAGTTTCTTCTTGTTCAAAACGGTAATGTACTGTATGTCATTGACGATGGCTCACGAAAAGGGGTAAAAAAAGCTGAACTGAAAGTAATTTATTGTTACAGTGATAAATAGAATTATGCTGTGAATGAGTATTAACCAAGAAAATTACACGTAAGGTTACTGATTTTGTTCAAATGTCACTAAAGATGTAACTAAAAGTTGAATGATAAATTGTCTCTGAAATAATTAACTAATTTTATTGGTAAATGAATTTTAAATATTACGTTTTAAGTATTTTGTATTTAATAGACTTAGTTTGCTAAATACACTTCACTTTCTTTTGACTATTCAGTCTGATAAAGATAATTGTACTGAGTCTCAGTTCTGATAAACAATAAATTAAGACTGAATGAAAGGATTATTATTAAATTATTATATTAAATTAAATTGTTAATGAAAAAATTACATTAAATTTATGTCACTAAAGATGTCACTGTAGATTTGCCTTCTAAAGTATCTTAAAAACTTGATAATTTTTGTTATGAAATGGAAATATTATACTTAAACAAGCTTTTGTCACTTTGTTTTGACTTACTACACTCTCATAAAGATAATTATACCGAAAGTTTCAGTTCTGATAATCAATAAACAAAAGATAAACGAAAAGATTAATCTTACCTATTCAAATTATGTCCCTAAATATGTCCTCGTATATGAAGATTTGCTAAATTATCTTCAAAATAATTTTGTTGATAAATGGAAATGTTATACTTAAACTTAAATGTCTGTGTTGTTCTCTTTTGAAATTTCTTATTATCTAGTTATTCTTACCTATTACTCTCAAATTATGTCACTAGACATGTCACTGAAGATTTGCCTACTAATTTCTCTTCAAAGGAATTCGTGATTTTTGTTGTTAAATGGTAAAATTATACTAAAGCTATTTTTTTGTTCTAATGGAAAATATTTACGGAGTTGCTTTCTGTTGAATTTCCATATTATCTAGAAATATACTTGTTACTAGTCTTAGGGTATATGTAATTATATTGAAAGTATCAATAATAATAATAAATAAATCCTAACTGCAAAAGGAATTTTTAGATACATCATTTACCCTCAAATCATGAAATTAATAATTCAGAAGAAAGGTATTTAATGAATAAAACTGTTGCTAAAATGTTTGCAAATATATACTATTAAGAAAAAATATATATAACTATTTCTAAAGTTAGGGATACATTGCATTAAAAACTTTAAACTAAATAAATGCAAAATGAGAAAAAAAATAAATATATTCAGTTAGAGATGAATTACTGGCATTTTTGTTAGAAATTATATATTTAATTACTGATTTATAAATTACTGATTTATAATTCAACAACTCTTCATATATTATCTTTAGTAAGCACAAAGCATGGATACTGGATGCAAATGTAAATTTCTATTAAAAATGAGACTTATTTTATCAGATATTTTACTTAGGGGGGGGGGGTTCAATAGAATAAAATAAAATTCTTGCTTTTAATTTCTTACCATTTATAAAACTATTAGCAATAAATTATGTTCTATATATGAATAAGTGAATATATTATATTGAGAAACATTAATCATTACATTTTTTTCTTGCTATAAAATTACACATATTGACATAAAAATTTAAGCTTTTACTGTTATAGTACGTGTAATTAAAACAATGCGATAGGGTTTAAAAGTTAATTTGAAAAAATAAAGTATCTAAGTATCTAATGAATATTTATTACTGATTTTCCCCATTATTGGTACACTGAAGTCCATGTAATCTTAAAAAGTCTTTTATTCCTGAGAATGAATTTATTCTCCGATTAGCTATTTTGAATCTAATTAAAAAGTCACATATCACCATTTCTACTAGAATGAAGACATGAAACGTTTACTGAATGCAAAATTATTTTCTACTAGATACTACTAGATAACTAATTTGTACGTATGTTCAAAACTATGCAAAATAATTTTTGCTTCCTTATTTAAAAGTATCTTACATTTCTTAAAGTTTTGAGCGATCAGATATGTTTTATTAATTATTCCAGACTTCTTTTCTGCTTTTTTATAGATTTTTTATAAAAAATAAATTATGTATGTAGGAAATACTGAAATTATTCTACGATATAATAATAATATAAATTGGGCCATTAAGGGGTAATTTTAAGTTGTTTTCTATATAATATTGTGCTGAATTTCGTAGACCTTTGTTTCTCAACGTGGTTGATATGTTTCCCATCCCAAGTATGTGAAGACTTCCAACGGAACGGTGTCGGGTTAAGAGGAAAATAGAGGGGTGAGGGCATTAAGAGAGTCAATAGAGGGAAGCGGTCGATAGATTTATTATCTATATAAGTAATCGATAAATCGATAAATCTATTGAATCGTATTATAATAACCATAACATGAGATAATTTATCAAATTTCAATTTCTGGAATTTCGACCATGGCCTCCCGTTTCATCACCCCTAGGCTAGAGATCAGAAATTTTAATTGCATTTTCTTCATCATTATTGGCTAAATGTGGTATCAGTGCAATAGTTATTTGATTGTCTAAGAAAAAGAACGTTACATCAGACAACGGAGAGATTTAATAAAATTGGAATCTAACTTTGACTAAATGCTATAACTCCACCAATGGTAACAATCTCACAAATTTGTTGATATTTTGTAATTTTATGAGGTGGTGGGGTGGGTCTAATGCCACTTGGTCATACCAAGGCCGAATGAACGTTGCTCTTTCGAATTAAGGAAGGACTGTGCGCCTTTCGTTGTTAAAGAGCACCGTTAAGGTGAAAGTATGACTTCGCTCGAATACACACTTCACAACCTTTTTAGGAGTCGGTCGAACTCATTCATACACTCATTCATCAATCGGCAAGTCAGCATTTAAATCCAAACCAGATACCGACTCACCCCTGATTCACTACCGCTAGAGGTATAATTTGTTATGGGAACGTGGATGACTTTGCAGTCATGACATATGTAACGTGCCCCAACTGCCATTAGCAAAACGGTGGTTTATGGCCGAGACGAGGACAGAACTCTCCACCTTTCGGTTACGAGACTGACGCTGTAACAACCAGCCTACCACGTCCGTAATTTTATGTATATAATAATGTTTATGTAGTAATACATAGTTATGTATATGCAAAAGATAAATAGGCAGGTAAAATAGATATATAAGGTGTAACACCGAGGAGTGTAATGTTAATCTATAACATTATTCACACCTTACTCTACCAGAAAGGACACAATTTGGGTCCTATCAACGAATGGAAATTGCATCCAAGAGTATAGATGAGACCTGAGTTCGAACAATAAAACTTGATAACTTTATTTACAAGAAAAAACATGAACGATAACACAAAAATGTAATCATATCTCTGGACAAACAAATCTCTAAGCTTTCAACTTTACCTCCGCAAGGACATCACGTTAAGAGCACGTCTCTCTAGCAGAGTGTCCAACTCTATATCTTTTCCACACCTTTCTTCCTTCACTAGTTAACCTCGTTACAAGGGGTTGTATCCAACTCCTCTCCTTAGATTATCCTCCATGATATTATTGAATGGTTTAACCGTTGGTGCCTGGCTAACACGAGAAAACAATCTCCATATTGAATTTTCCCGACGGTAAATTCATCTGTATTCCTCCACGCAATGTAATTCTTCCAAGTACTCCAAAGATCAAATACCGAAGAATATTATTACCGGGAAAACTGGTGGCACTTTCATTTGTCCAAATTTTGATGGATAACGCCCTATAGTCCACACAAAATACTCATTTGCCTTTTGTCGACTTTGATCTGCTCATCCCTTACAGAAAGTCACTTACATTAGTTTCATGACGTATTATAGAGAGGGCAAGTTGGAATAATTTATTAGCAAAGAGAGTGATGATCTTAGAGAAAAGTTTTGAGAAACTTCGGTTTTGACAATTCAAAATAAGTGCTGACATTTGAACTGTACTCCTCTAACAATTAAAAAATACAATAAATATAAATTTTTAAACTATTTTATTTGAAAAATATCTTAAATATAATTTTTAGAATTATAGAACATTTTTGTACGCTATTTCCAATATTTCTTCAAAGTACTCAAATATTCATTTTTGAGCACTTTGACCGTTTTTTTTAAACATTTTTATGGAAAAAAGCACGCTGTTGCCAATTCTACTGATCCATGGTTACTAAAATGGCAAAGGGTTTACTTAATTAAGGTCACTGTCCCACAGATCTGCCACCTGATTATGGCTGCCTTTAGGCATTTAAAAATTTTCCTGTTTATTTGTGGCACCCTTAACTCAGCTAGAATAATTTAACATAGAACTACAACTTAAGTCTAGAGGAAAATATCCATTAGAAAAGTAAAATTTATATCCTAAGGGCAAATAAATTCCAAAAGGTTTTTAGAAGGTTTTGATTGACTAGAAGGGTTTGATGAAATTAATAGTGATCATCCAATGGAATCTATTTAGTGAATTATGTGGTGCGGAATAACCAAAAAATGTTAGATACTTGGCAGTGCCAAAGTTGTTCGGACATCATCCGATTATTAGACCAATCATTTTGGTGATTAAAATTCACTTTATATTCCATTCGAGAGAAAAAAGTTTAATATAAGATAAAATAGGGCTCCGTCTAGTTTTGATTGGGTGCCTACAGTGTTCGATCTTGTCTGTATGACCCCTGGTACTTAAAGGATTATACCTTTCGAAATCTTAATTATAGCTAACTTTTTTAATTTATCATAAAATAAAATACTCTATATACTCACCATAAAATAAAATACTCTATATACTCACCATAAAATAAAATACTTATTTTAAAATCAATTTTTGAAGGTTCTGAAATATCAACCCTCTAGCTTTAAAAATATTGTTCAGTTTTTTTTCATTTTAAGTAGTATATTTTTACGATAGCATAAAAATTTAATCAAAACAAAATCAGTATGAGTGAAAATATAAGTTTAGTGTATGATAAAATGAGGACTCCATTTAGCTTCAATTCGATGTTCTCAATGTTCCATCTTGTCTATATATTCCGTAGTTACCTAAAGGAGAATACCTATCGAAATCTCAACTACAACTAACTGTTTTGATTCATCATAAAATAAAATACTCGTATTATTTAAAAATCAATTTTTGGAGATAAATAACACTCTAGTTTTTAAAAACATTATTCAATTTTTGTCATTTTAAGTAGTATATTTTTCACGATAGCATAAAAATATACGAAATACAAAATGTTTATGAGAGAAAAAAAATGTTTAGTGTATGGTAAAATGAGAACAGCATCTAGCTTTTATTGGATGTCCTCAATATCCGATTTTGTCTATATGTTCCCTGGTAACTTAAAGGATCATACCTTTCAAAATCTTAATTACAACTAACTTTTTTGATGCATCATAAAATAAAATGCTCTGCTTATCTTAAAATAAGTTTTTACAAGTTCATAAATAATTACCCTCTGCAAATTTAAAAATATTACTCAGTTTCGCCATTTGAAGTAGTTTTTTTGTTTGGTGTGTATTTTTATGCTAACGTAAAGAAATTCATCAAATAAAATTTACTTAACAGCTTTATAATTTTTGGCATATGTATATTAGAGAATAAATTTTTATATCAAGTTAAAGTAAGATATTTATTTATTTTGTAAACCAAACTTTAAGATGTATCTGAGATTTTAAAATTATAAAAATGTGTTAAGAAATTGAAATTTAACAAAAAATAGCGTTTATTTACTATAAAATAAACTATATCCCTCGTATTAATGTAACTGGGCTTTACAGATTTATTATTATGATATTTAGCTTTTATTTTATATAAAAAATAAGTTTGTACTTTTGCACTGCAAAAGTAAATTTGCGTGTAGATATATATTTATTTTTTTCAGTTAGTATATATCTTTATTATTTTTTAGAGTAAGTTTTTAGTGTTTTTAATGAAACTAAATATTTTTTTATGATTTTAAACGCTTATTAATGATTATGGAAAGTTGTTTTCTAAACAGAGCAGAACTAATTAATTTTTTAATAACAAATAGGCTCTATAGCTAATAACTTTCATCTCGAGATGTACTATGCTCTTGCAATTAATTATTTTCATGACATTCATTAAAATAACTAGTTTAATTACATTATTTATTTTAATTATTTTAACTGTACTGACAGTAATTTGCCATCAGAAAAATGTTATAATATTATAAGTCAAACAAAATTCTTTAAAAACGAAAGGAAAATCACAAGAAAATATATTTAAAAAAATTCAATATTTATTAAATTCTATTTAAAACTATACTTCATTAATTTTATTTGCTTATGGGGGAACCCTCATGAAGCAAGCAAAACAATAGACGGTAACGCTTGAAACCAAACTAAACTATTTGGTTGGCAACTAATTGTGGATGTGTGAATTGTGGATAATTGAGGATTTTTTTTAGAAAATCAAAGATAATTTTTTCATGGAACTAAATAACTTTATATTCTGTAATGTATTGCCCATTTTGATCAATGACCTTTTGCCATCTTTCAAGCAGCATCATAAGCCCACGTTCATAAAACTTCTGGTTTTTATCAGCAAAAAACTGAATCAGGTATTATTTGACATCATCACCATTATTGAACTTATTACCATTCAATGAGTTTTGTAAAGATCGAAACAAAAAGTAATCAGATGGTGCAAGATCAAGACTATATGGTGGACGTGTCAAAACATCCCAACCAACCTCCAATAATTTTTACCGAGTGACCAAAGATATGTGTGGCCTTACATTGTCATGATGGAATACAAAACCTTTTCGATTTGTCGACACGGGCCGCCGTTTTTCAACTGCATTGTTTTATTTCGTTAGTTGTTTAATGTAGACATCAGAATTGATCGTTCGGTTGGGTGGTAAGAGTTCAAAGTAGACAATTCCTTTGTAATCCCACCAAACTAATAACAAAACTTTCTTTTGATGAATATCAGCATTTGATGTTGTTTGAGTGTGTTCACCTGGCCTGCTCCACGATCTTTTCCGCTTGATATTGTTGTCAACAACCCCTTTTTCATCGCCAGTTATCAGTCGTTTTAAAAATGCATCATTTTCATTACCTTTCTTTAGCAAATCGCAGCTGTTAATGCGTTGCGTTAAATGCGTTTCTTTCAGTTCGTGAGGAACCCATATATCGAGTTTTTGAACATAGCCAAGTTGTTTTAAGTGATTTTCAATGCATGTATGTGATACATGAAGCTTCTCTGCAATCTCACGTGTTGTACTGTGACGATCCGAATCGATTATTGCTTTGATTTTGGGCATCATCAACTTCAACTGGACGACCAGAGCATTTTTTATCTTTGAGTTAAAATTACCAGAACGAAATTTGGTAAACTAATTTTGACACTGCCGTTATTTTAAGGCTTCGTCACCATAAACATCACATATCTTTTTATGAGTTTGCAATGCGTATTTCCCTTTGCGGAAATAAAAAAGCAAAATATGACGAAAATGTTTCTTTTGATTTTCCATTCTTCAACGAAGGCCAGGCGAAAACTATGCAACCGATCAAAAAACTTTTTTACGGATTGATAGCTGAATTGCCAACTATCAAATAACAAAATGTGTTTTACATTCGTAGTTCGTCTGCAAACCTAAAAATTCAACTGACGCCATCTATGAGTGAAATCCGCAATTACTTAGTTGCCAACCCAATAAACTGTGTTAATGGGAGTAGTTATTTCATTAATTAAAATAATCAATTTTAATGACATTAATTATTTTAACTGTACTGACTGTAATTTGCTATCTGAAAACTGTTATAATATTATAAGTAATAAAAAAGAGTTTAAGAACGAAAGGAAAATCACAAGAAAATATATTTTAAAAAAAATTAACATGTATTAAATTCCATTTAAAACTATATTTTATTAATTTTATTTGCTTTTGTGGGAACCCTCGTGAAGCAAGCAAAACAATAGACCGTAACGCTTGAAACCAAACTAAACTAAACTGTGTTAATGGGATTATTTATTTTATTTAACTAGACATACCCTTGTTACAACATCTCTGCTATATTCAGGAATTATTCTCGAGTCTGTTTTATTAGCTTTAACGAAACAATTCATGCGTCAAATAGAGATTTAAAACTACGCATTATTTTAACACTTCGTTAACTCTGCATAGTATGTCGATTTTGAAATTCGAAACTGATTCATTAACAAATGCAGCGTTCTTCAGTAATGGTGTTTGGCATAGTGAAACGAAACTCTGTTTAGTCACTTAAGGGAATATTATTATCTATTTCAGAGAACATTTTCATGCTGCAAAATCCATTTCATATACAATATTTTTAGCAGATAACAGTAGATAAAGAATTATTGTTTGAAATGTTTGCAGTATTTTATAAAGCCTATTCGGAAAAATAGCCAGATATATCAGTATTTTTAATGATATCTGCGACTGATCTTAGAAAGGTAAAAACATTTATATGTATCTGAAAGTAAGTATTAGTTCAACGACGCCTTGTTTAGTCCCATAAGGAAATATTATTATCTAATGAAGTAGATGAATAGAAATAATAAATGGATATGTAGTAGAAACAAACGAATTTATTTCTTTGCTTTAAAAGCTCGAAAGATTTTGAATACTGTAAGACCTGAGAATTGGTCAGTAGTGTAAAAAGAGCAAGAGATTGTCAAAATCTAATGTATACAGTATTTTATAAAATATATTTGGAAAGTGACCAGATATATCAGTATTTTTTAATAATATCTTCAACTGATATTAGAAAGGTAAAAACTTTTATATGTATCTGAAAGTATTAGTTCAACGACACATTGTTTAGTCCCATAAGGAAATATCACTATCTACTGAGATAGATGAATAGAAATAATAAATGGATATGCAGTTGAAACAAATGAATTTATTACTTTGCTTTAAAAGCTCGAAAGATTTTGAATACTGCAAGACCTGAGAGTTGGTCAGTAGTGTAAAAAGAGCAAGAGGTTGGCAAAAACTAATGTATGCAGTATTTTATAAAGTATATTTGGAAAAATAACCAGATATATCAGTATTTTTAACGATATCTTCAACTGATCTTAGAAAGGTAAAAACATTTATATTTATCTGAAAGTAAGTATTAGTTCAATGACACCTTGTTTAGTACCGAAAGGAAATATCATTATCTACTGAAGTAGATGAATAGAAATAATAAATGAATATGTAGTAGAAACAAATGAATTTATTTCTTTTCTTTAAAAGCTCGAAAGATTTTGAATACTATAATACCTGAGAGTTGGTCAGTAGTGTAAAAAGAGCAAGAGGTTGGCAAAAACCAAATAAACTACTATGATAAAAAACAAATATTTATTTGTTGAACTGTACACATGATACATTCTTAGTTCCAACATATGTGTATTGAAGTGCCAAAGAAACAAAAGCTCCAATAGTTTCACTGAGTTAATCAAAAACAGCAGGCTTAGAATAATCATAACAACCCCAAAAAAAAAATTGAACCACTATAGAAAACCATCTTCTTAGTATTGTACTACAGTAATTCCAGTAGATATCAGCACTTAAGAAGCATCAGAGACACAGGAGATACGAGGTAGACAACTGTACCGATTCTAGTAGTTATCAGCACTTGAGAAACATAGGAAACACCAGGTAGACGATTGACGATAGATGACTGCCTGTTCCAAAGCCCAACTGGCTGTTCCACAAAATCACAGGGTGCAATTGTAACAGAACTACCTGGGCCGAGCCCTCTAGTTCTGTAATACATGGAGTTTGGCAGAACATCACTATGGAATTTGTTTGGCTCTAACATGGTAACTGGCTGTTTTCATTCAGCTCTTGCAGCTTATATCCCCAAGCAGCTCTATCAGGGCCAATCACTATGCTCCACAGAAATTAGTATATCATTTTCTGCGCCATCTGGTGGAAACTTACATTTTTTTTCAAACTTGTGTGAGAACATATATAAATAATACTCAAATTATAAATGTGCAAATTTTAAGATCTCTGTCAACTGGTATAGAATTAGTTGTAGCATTATAAAATAATTGTTGCTACTTGATAACAGTATAAATATAAAACTATAATTCATATAAATTAAAAATTATATGGTAGATCACGATGCATACTAATTTAAAACTTCTGTTCAATAATGAGCCTGATTTTTTTCCATACTTTTTGTTGTTGTTTCTGTTGTTTCTGATGCCACTTGGAGAAACCAAGCAGGATTGAGCCATAAACTACTCGTATTAAGGCAAAGGGTTGCAGCTTTCGTTTTTACGAAGATTTCATTGGAGTAAAAGGGTTATTTTATAGGTAATTTTCCGGCATTTTTATTAAAGATAATTATCTTTCCCACACCTACAAAATCAATTGATTAATGAGCCTGATTTTTTCATTCTTTTTGTTGTTGCTTCTGTTTTTTCTGATGATATTTAGACAAACCAAGCACGATTAAGCCATACACTATTCGTATTAAGGCAAAGGGTTGCAACTTTCATTTTATGAAGATTTCATTTGAATAAAAGGGTTATTTTATAGGTACTTATCTGGCATTTTTATTAAAGATAATTATCTTTCCCATACCTACAAAATCTATGAAATTGAGGCTTAATTGGATAAGCTATCTTCTGTTACGGTAAAACTTATATGTCTTAGATTGGACTTAAGGATATTTTTGAACAAAATTTAAGATGTAGATAAATAGGTTAAAAGTATTTACAAAGAGTTGAGAAATTTTCTTTG
>CM063511.1:113935404-113947904 GCA_032207245.1 Pardosa pseudoannulata
ACCTATTTATCATGTAATAACTTGATAAATTTAATGGCCTGCTCTTAACCGAAAAATAGGGCTAGAAATAATGGCATTAAAGGCTGAAAAAGAGGGGAAGGGGTGGATATCGAACGTTTTAAATACTACAGAATTTGTGATCAATATTATTTATCTATTATTAGAGGAGAAGATATAATACTTTATGTTTTGTTAAACTCATCAAAATCCAATATTTAAATAATTTCAAAATAAAAACAATATTTGAATGGCATATGTTAGTCTTACTAATATATGTGTAAATTGATAATTTAATGAATATTGTTCTCAAAAATAGAAAATAAGCAAATTTTTAAATAATTAAAATAAGATTAAATTCAAAATTTTGATATAATTTTTGAATAAATTATATTTAAGTCTCCAATATAAAATGAGTTGAAAGAAAAGAAATTAATTGTGAAAAGTGCTGTGAAGGATTTTAGAAAATTATTATTTTTTTCTGCTGTTACATAAAATAAATTAAAATATTTATATCTAAAATGATAAACTATAAATAATTTGATATATTTGGTTAATATAAAATAATAATATTCATAGCATCTGACTTTAAGCAATAATATGCAATATTTAAATAAAGCCGAAAAGTGATATATTTGTATAAAAAAAGTAAAAAATAAATAAATTTAAACGTCTCCCATTTTAACTGTTGTTAATAATATATTTCTCAAATTTGAAATATATTTGATAGATATTACTTTGACTATTATATGTATTTATATATTATATTTTAAAATCTGTTATATAAAATAAAAAATCAAAAATATTTGGAAGGCATTCATTTATACTAAACTGTTTAATAATAATAAAAAATTGATATAAAGCATAATGATAATACATTAATAAAGCATAAAGTAAAATTAAATACATAGATTTTAGCTATAGAAATTTTAAAACGTCTACCAATTCAACTGTTGTTAATAATATATTTCTCAAATGTTTGGAATATGAAAATGGATTTGATTGATATTTCTGTTGACTATTGATGAACTGATGTTAATACTTTATGTCATTTGTAAACTATATTATAAATAAATCACATTTTTTAGATATTAACTATAAAAATAAAAAACAATATTTGAATGGCATTCATTATACTAAACTGTTTAAATAATAATTCAAAACCTTGCATCTTGTCTCATCGAGAAGGAGCTATATTGACTACAATACATAAAGCATAAATTATGCATAAATTAAAAGCTACAATACATAGATTTTAGCTATAGAAATTTTAAAACATCTCCCAATTCAACTGTTGTTAATAATATATTTCTCAAATGTTTGGAATACGACAATGGATTTGATTGATATTACTGTTGACTATTGATGAACTGATATTAATACTTTATGTCATTTGTAAACTATATTATAAATAAATCTCATTTTTTAGATATTATCTATAAAAATAAAAAAAAACAATATTTGAAAGGCATTCATTATACTAAACTGTTTAAAATAATAATTCAAAACCTTGCATCTTGTCTCATCGAGAAAGAGCTATATTGACTACAATACATAAAGCATAAATTATGCATAAATTAAAAGCTACAATACATAAATTTTAGCTATAGAAATTTTAAAACGTCTCCCAATTCAACTGTTGTTAATAATATATTTCTCAAATGTTTGGAATATGACAATGGAGTTGATAGATATTACTGTTGACTATTGATGAACTGATATTAATACTTTATGTCATTTGTAAACTATATTATAAATAAATCACATTTTTTAGATATTATCTATAAAAATAAAAAACAATATTTGAATGGCATTCATTATACTAAACTGTTTAAAATAATAATTCAAAACCTTGCATCTTGTCTCATCGAGAAGGAGCTATATTGACTACAATACATAAAGCATAAATTATGCATAAATTAAAGCATAAATTAAAAGCTACAATACATAAATTTTAGCTATAGAAATTTTAAAACGTCTCCCAATTCAACTGTTGTTAATAATATATTTCTCAAATGTTTGGAATATGACAATGGAGTTGATAAATATTACTGTTGACTATTGATGAACTGATATTAATACTTTATGTCATTTGTAAACTATATTATAAATAAATCACATTTTTTAGATATTATCTATAAAAATAAAAAACAATATTTGAATGGCATTCATTATACTAAACTGTTTAAAATAATAATTCAAAACCTTGCATCTTGTCTCATCGAGAAGGAGCTATATTGACTACAATACATAAAGCATAAATTATGCATAAATTAAAGTATAAATTAAAAGCTACAATACATAAATTTTAGCTATAGATATTTTAAAACGTCTCCCAATTCAACTGTTGTTAATAATATTTTTCTCAAATGTATCTGGAATATGACAATGGATTTGATAAATATTACTGTTGACTATTGATGAACTGATGTTAATACTTTATGTCATTTGTAAAAAACAAAGATATTGCGAACAAATCTAATATATAATGAGAATATGAATAACAAAGTGTGATGAGAATTTAAATATGTATATGTAAATTCTCTCTTTTTATTATAATATAATGGTTATAGACAGCTTAATGCATTATGTATAAAATCGTACATTGTCATTCTATGGATATATGTGGAACTATTGCAGTATAAAATAAATTATTTTACTGAATTTTACACTATCAAAGAAACATTTGATTTTCCTATGAAAATGGCGTAAATCCATTTTATAAAAAATTGGTTAATGATAACAATAAATGAAATCTGCTATGATCACTTTATCGATAAAGTGTTCTCCAAAAATTACCTTCAAATTTTCATAATTTTGTGTACTATTAATTTACGTAGTTAATTAAATTATAATAATAATTAATTTGAAAAATGTGTAAGTAAATTTTCAGTGAAGGAAAAGTTCAAAAATTAAACTACATAATCATGCTATATTCTTTTAATAATTTAAAAAGAATCACATTAATTTAATATTAAAAAATAAAAGAGTTTATTAATATTTATTACAGTACAGTTGTAAAGTGACTGTAGCTGTATAATACATTTACATTTAACTTTATAAATAATAAATATTTTTTATAAAGAGCTATATTTATGAGGCAGTTATTATATATATATATATATATATATATATATATATATATATATATATATATATATATATAACAGATTATAGAAAATTTAAATAATAAGGAATGTTTTATATTTATTTACAATTAAAATTCTAAACAGCTCATTATTTTCCAAAATTCAAAATATTTTTCTCACAAATGATGTTTAAATAAAAAAAACATAGTTTAAACAAAAAAAGCATGTTTAAAAATTGGGCTTTAAGGTTTTTCTGTGAAAAAAGAACGGTGGTTTTTAGCAACACTGCTAGTTTAAGAGACCTAAATTACGGGATTTTCTGGATGTACAAATTTTTTCAAATGACCTTTCTCTAGAAACTACTTTTAAATGTTGTAGTTTTTCTAAACAATAATAAAGACTGTAGATTAAGTTTTTTTAAAGTTGTGTAACTTGTATTTCTTTTTAAATTATTTCTAAATATTCGTTTATATTGATGGACATATTTCCTTTAGATGAGACATATGTGCTTTTTGATGTATAAATACATTAGTCTCTCTCTGTTTATATATTTAACATAGCTGTGTCTAAATCACTAAGTAATTACAGTCTTTTCAGTTATCCCTCAAACTAATGTTGCATAAATTAAATTGCCTATAACGCAGATACTTCTTAATTATGAATATCTATGGAAATTATCCAGAAATATTTATATATAGTAAGCATTTTGAGTAAATTGTCAATGTTACACACTTATTATTCATTGTTTAGTTAATGTGGTTGTAGGGAAAGAGTAAATGATTTAAATTGGGAATAATTTATATTTCTAAAATGGTATTTTTTCAAACAAATATTGTTTACTTGACAGAAAGTCTAAATCGTAATTGAGCGAAATTTAAGGTAATTTATTATATATATCATAATAAATTTACTAAAGCAAATAACAGTTGGGATAAAAATTTCGTAGGCTGATACATAGATGACTCTTCTAGTTCTAAATCCATATAATGTTTACTTACCCCTAATCTTCGAAAAACACGTGTATAAATTTGACAGCTGCTGGAATATTAGTTTGTGAGATATAGTATTTTGAGTGAAGCAACTTTTGTTGGTTTGTAAACAATGATAAAATGAAATTCCGTGTGTTAGTAAAGCATTGCTTTTTAACGAAAAAAAATACTGTTGAAACCAAGGCTTGGCTTGATAAACATTATTCGGACTATGCAACAGGAAAATAAACCATTGAGAAGTGGTTTACTAAGGGTAAACGAGGCGATAGAAGCACCGAGGACGATACACACAATGGACGTCCCAAAGAGGCTGTTACCCACGAAAACATAAAAAAAGTCCCCAAAATAATTTTGGATGACCGTAAAGTAAAATTGTTTAGATATCTGAGACTCAAAAGATATCAAAGGAGCGTATTGGACATATTGTGAATGAATATTTGGGTATGCGAAAGCTTTGTACACAGTGGGTGCCGGTCGAGCTCACAATCGACCACAAACAACGAATTAATGATTCTGAGCTCTGTTTGAAGTTGTTTAATCGTAATAGACCCGAATTTATGCCTCGATATGTGACAATAGATGAAACGTGGCTCCATCATTTCACACCGGAGTCCAATCGACAGTCAGTCCAGTGGACTGCACTTGATGAAAAACTCCAAAGAGTGAAAAGAGCAGTCGGCTGGCAAGGTTATGACATCAGTATTTTGGGATGCGCATAGTATAATATTCATCGACTATCTTGAAAAGGGAGTGAAAGTCAATGAAAACGATGGCAAAATTATATGAATTGGGCTACGAATTGCTTCTGCATCTACTATATTCTCTAGATCTGGTATCCAACGACTTTTTCTGTTCTCAGACCTTAAGAGAATGCTCGATGGAAAGAAATTTAGAACAGATGAAGAATTAAACGGAGACCTATTTTGAGGCTAAAGACAAATTGTACTATAAAAAAGGTATCGGAAAATTGTATGACCGCTGTAATCGTTGTATTGCCCTTGAAGGCAACTACACTGAATAATAAAAGCTAATTTTATCAAAAATATATTTTTGTTATGTTAACCTCCGAATTTTTCAGCCCAACTGATAGTGGTCTGTCCAATAAAATCTATTCTTGTCTGAATCAGCATGTAATTTGTTACAGTTCAAAACATAGCATATCCCCAAAATAAGATCCAATGCCTTAAAGTACTATTATTTTAAATTTACATTATGAAGATATAAAATTGTAGTCATTTCTTTGCTACAAGGAAAGCTAATTAACGATTATAAATTTTGTTACAATTTTAAATTGTTTGAAGACTATAGAAATTCTTAATACTCTTCTAAAAAAAGATCCATTAAGCCTTATACGATAGCATTTAATATAACTTCAATAGGAGGTCCAATTTTCTCGGTTCTTCCCTTCGAGAATAGCTTATATTTTAGCACACAATCCAGTCGATTAGTCTTTTGAAAGTCTTCCATGGGGATATAAATTATCTTAGAGTTTTAAATTATATCTAACTTTTGCAATCTACTCCAATTGTTTTTTAAGTGGAGAACCTTTCTATCATAGGGAAGTTTTATGCTTGAGTTTTTGATACCCTGGAGACAGTTTGCAATTTAATTAAATTTGTATCCTTCGTCAGCTCAATCTAACTTACTTTAACATTTACTTTACCGTTTCTACTTTAGATTGCCTTGTAAAGACATTTTATTTACTTTATCAGGTAGATCCCTATATGATTTAAAGATGTAGAAGGCTTCACTGGCAAAAGAATATTTTACAATTAATTCAGGTAGCACTTGTTTAAACGCCTTACGTTTCAATGCAACTTAAACGGATCTGGCCATAAATAATTCAAGATGTTTTTTCATTTTATTCAATTTTTCCCATTGGTTTAGTTATGTAATTTTTAAGCAAATTATTTTATTTCCACTTCTATCCAGCCTATCTTAGCCTCTCCAAATCGGTTTGCCATAGTTGTGTTTACAGTAGCTCTGGCAGGCCCGACAACTAAGTTTTTGATTTTCCCCTCACGATGAATTGTCATTTCAGGCGTTAAAGACCAAGGCTGGAGGTCACCGAAAGATGGGCAAATGGTTAGAGATCAGATCTTTGGTATCGAGGTTCGTAGGTTCGAATCCCATGAGGAATTGTTGTTCGTAGACGTTCTGAACTGGCTTTAATCAGTAGGTACCTGTCTCATTACCCTTCGTGTTGTAAAAAAGTAGACCGTAGAGCTTCAATCGAACTAAACATGGACAACACTTGGGATGATCAGCTAAATTAGAAAAAAACTCTCTCAATTAAACTACTTAAATTTTTCGGTTGCCTAATGAAAAATTTGGAGATCTGGTAGGCCCTCACGGTCAAGTAAAAATGTTCCAAAATTTTTTGTATATAAAACTTTCACTGTGCCTCACTATATATAATTATCATGCAAATATCTTATGCGGTTTAATGTTATTTAATGTATTTCTGCTAATTTTTTTTGTCTGTATGTATATATAATGTATTTAAATGTGTCTGTAATGTTTCCACTGAATTGCACATTATGAGTTGTTGTAGACTGTACATCCGGGGACACCCGAAACATCTCAAACCTTTATTTTAAGGTTGATGATCCTTGTCGGTGCAACCAATTCACATTTCTGTATTTGCATATCTCTTCATTGTGTGAATTTATTAACCATAAGATATCCTGAATATTAATATACAGTAAGCTATTTTGTACTTATAACGTTAAAGTGCGTGATTCTATAATTCACTAAACAAAATCACTATAAAGTAATAAACTTAATATATATATATATATATATATATATATTCAATATTTATAACATACATATATTTTTCAATTCATCTGACAGTTAATTTAAAATTCAAAATGTTAAAAGTGAAAATTTTAAGTCATAATGTTTTGTTATTTCCTACTTAAAATAGTGATTATTCAAACATGTACTTGCTTTTAATTAAAATGTACTTGCTTAATTTAAAATTTATGGTGTTTATATTTTTAAAAATTATTTTGAAACATACATCTTTGAATCGTTCTTTTTTGTTTTATATTTTTATCGCAATTGAAAAACAAATTTTGGAAGCATTCTTATCTATGTGCCTTCAATGTTCCTAATAATTAACATATCAAACTCAAATTTCTGTTTCGTACAAAAAGAAAATCACTAAAATAATTAAATAAATGCTGTAATGTTTTTCATTTGATGTAATTAATATTACACCTGAGTAGAAATGTTTGTCAATTTAGATATTTGGTAAGTTCTCGAAAAATAAACTGCTTTCATTTTAATTATATTCAATATAAATTTCTTTGGTAGTGTTTAGTGATCTAAATTGAAATAAACTATTAACAAAACCTGCACTTCCACTAACACAGCTTATTATAACTTTAAATTCTTATTAAGTTAAGTACTTTTAGAAAGTATTTTTGATATTGTGTATAGAAAGAAAAAAATAATTTATTTTATTCACTTTAACAGCAAAAGAAGAATAATACTTTATGAATGATCAGAATCAAAATATTAATTTGTTTGAGAATCTACACTATAGTGTTGTAATATAAAGGAAAGCAAAATAGTTAACATCTGGCAGACTATACAGTTAATTCCAAATATAAACAATGGAAGAAATGAAAAAAATGAGCATGTAAATACTAAAGTAATTAGTACCAGTACATGAATATATTTGTCTAACAAAACATCCATGTATTAAGTTCTCGGCTATCTTTTCCAGGTTTTTTCTCTGTTTAATTAAGATATTTTTTTCACGCTCCAAATATTTGTACTGAATATCATTGAAAGAGGTATTTTGTTTTATAATGAAGCATCATTAAATTAGATGAGGTGTTCTGACTTTAAAGACTTCAAAGAAATCTAATTAAAATTCGTATATTTTTAACTTTTTCTATTAAATTTTTTTTTTAAATTTTAGTGTAGAAATTTCTATCATGTTTTTAATTAGCAATTCTTTGTTTTAAAATTTCTGAGGTTATTAAGTATTTTAGAAAACAAAAGAGATTTAAAAAAAGCAACGGAGATTTAGTGAGATTTTTTTACATGTATATCAAGTGTAAATATGGCAAAAAAAGTTACCACTTTATAGTTTTACCCGTAAATCATTTAGATTGTTGAAAAAAATCCAGTGCCAATGTTTAACTACAACAGACCTCTTGTTTTCTGCAATTTTATCTTTTTTTCACTTCTTTGTACAAAATAAAAACAAAAAAATCAGTGTTTAAAATTTTAATGTAAATAATCATTTTAACGATGCCTAAATTATTTTTCAGTATTACGTCTATTATATGTATGTATATGAAAATTTCGATTTTCAAATTCTAAATATGGATTGTGACCCATCCCCCTCTCGTGTCGGCATTTATACTAGTCTTGAAAACTTGGCATGATGTCGCTACACATGTACGTATGTATATATAACAACTAAAAAAATTGTCTTTTAAGTGAATGTTGTCTATTAAGAAATGCAATCGACAATCTATACACGAAATTTTCTATATATCGTATATTAACGCTACCGATCATAACTCAAAAACCATTAGCCGTAAAATGTTGAAATTTTTATTTAGTTTAATGTAAAACCTACTTGTGAATGTCTCTTTTTATAGTACTCTGCTGTCACTAAAAGAAAAAAATTATATAATGAATACTTACTCTACCGATTTACAAAAATGCAGTATAGAAATATTGACGTATTCATCTGCAGTTTTATCAAGGGTTTTAAACAGTAACAATGCTTTATAAGCACATTTTTTTAATGTTAAGTTTCTTTTGTTTGCAGCGAAAAACTTTGTTTACAGTTGTTTTTTTTGCTTTCAAGCATATAGTTTGGTAAATTTCCTTTGCAGTACATATTAAATGCCTTTTCAATTGATATATAAAGTATATTAGTTTTCAAAAGAGTTTGGTGTCGATGGAAGTATAATATTATTCGAAACATTTTGAAAAATTTTATTCTACATCTTTATTAAATCTTTTGGGCATAATGAAACTTTTGACAAAGTTGTCATCAAATATCAGAAAAGGAGAATTCATAATGGCTACAGATCTACACCGAGGAAAACATAATTATATAGATATGCAGTTTTTATGAAGTTGAAACAAAGCTTGGAATGCAGTCAAAAAAGCAATACTCTTAAATCCATTTTTAAACAAACAAGTAACTACTAAAATAGCATTAATTCCTGTTAACTTTAGAAAAATATTATATTTAATGTTTAATTAATCCTGGTACAGCAAGCAATCAGGTTTAAATTTCGATTTATATCAAAATATGTATATAAAGAAAAAATTCACTGTAATGGATATTAACACAGTCAGTCACTGCCACATGGCGCAGTACCTGAGGTTTAATCATATAATGAGGTTTAATTGTATTTCAAGTATTATTTTTTGGGGCGGGATATCAAAAGTCATCGTTTCATTTTTTGGTCGTCTACTTTTTTTAGAAGAAAACCTTGCCTTAATTACAGGGATAAACATTTATGATTTGATTAATAAAAACACAGAGCTTTTAATTCAACAGTCATAAACCCATCTGCAAAAATATTCATATAAAGGAAAAAAATCCAATATATAATCTAAAATTGCTTACTTCTAATGCAATGCGAACTGATATTATTTGTTGGTACGAATTTACTTCATGTTTTCATTAAGTCATGCGTTATTAATTATTATTTTTAACAAAGATACTTATACGTTGATAGTACTAATTATATATAAGTGCGACAGAGCATGGCAAATACTGAAAGGATGTTATTCTAATGTTTGTGATGAAAAATGAAAGGTTTTCAAAACTGGTTATTAAAAAAGATATGTGTGGTGGCATTAGGTAATTGCTTTCATCGTATGAATTCCCTTTTCATTATAGAAATGTTCTGCAAACATTTACACCTTGCAGAACATTTCTATAAATGTTCTGCAAACTACCTTACAGATTTTTTTGAAGTGTGATATTTCTATCCACAAGTCATTTTTTAAAATCAAGGTACAATATGGAAAAGCAACAACCTATAAACAATATGGGTGAAAGAATAGAAATGGAAAAGATAAGAATAATTAAAATTCTAGAGTATTTACTTCTGAAACATGAACTTTTACTATATAACACGTGTCCACAATTAAACCTTCCTACTTTAAATTTGTCTAGAGTTGAAACTATTGTTTAGAAAGTTATGAAATATAATGTAGGGTATAATGAAGGGATGGGAACATTTAAAAATGTATTGCAACAAGACATGTTCATCATAACAATCATCATTTTCAGCCGCCTTTTGAAATCGCAAGTAAGCATGCACTATAGTTGACTGCATTATGTAAGGGAAAATGCTGAGATCATACCGTGAAAGGCTGTCTTTCAGATCAGGTAGTAGTTTTTGATATATAAGGACTGGTATATAAGGTTACAAATGCCTCCAAAGCAAAACCTCGCATAGGTTGAGTTATGAGGATTGGGGTGACCACATTTTAGGAAATGGGGGCTAACACTTTCTTCTATAAAATGATTTTTGAGAACATTTTTAACTGGATAGCTAATGAATGGAAGAGATCCAACTTGGATTTTGGCCATGGGGTCATTGTAATTTTTTTAAACTTGAGTCAATGTTAGCTAAATGTGTAGTTAATCTAAGCGCCCTCTGAAAATGGAATTTTGGTTTCGTTTGGTTTGGAGTGCTACGGTCTAATTTTTGCAACACGAGGGCTAATGAGACCGTTACCTACAGCTTAAAGCCGATTCCTAACGTCCAAGCCACAGTGGGATTCAAACCCACGAACTCCGGTACCGAAAGCCAGCACCCTAACCAATCGGCTATCGTTCGATGGAATCTTGAACTAGTATTTTTTATTCGCTCAGATTCTTAGCCCTTTATTATGCCCTACAAAAAATTTTATAACTTTTAAAGAATAGTTTCGATTTTAGACAACTTTAAAGTAGTAAAGTTATTTACATATAGTCTTCTTATTGAAAATAGTTTTAGTCTAATATGTCCTACAAAAAATTTTATAACTTTTAAAGAATAGTTTCGATTTTAGACAACTTTAAAGTAGTAAAGTTAAGTTACGGATACGTTATATGCTATACGTCTCCCCCATTGAAACCCCTGTAGTTTTAGTCTAGTTTTTCAAGAAACTTTGCAGATGGTCTACAAAATGTTCAAAAATGTAGATTAATTTTCTGATAGACAGCGTGTTTTTTTCTCTAAACACAGTATATTTCTTAAGAATTATACTTGTATATCTCTTTTTATATATATATATATTCCTAATTTGCACTAACAAACAATGAAATCTAACTGTCTTCACAGAGCTAGTTTTAGATTCTTGCAATAAAGAGCTTGAACTTTTAGCTTCATAAGTAATTAATTGTTTACTGAAATTCTGTACATCTTTCAACATACTAATTATCGTTTTAATACTTATTTATAATATACAGTGTTAATTCCTCTGAAACCATTGCTTGAAAGATACATTGCAGAAAGTTGCATAAATATTCTTCTAAAAAATGAATCTTACATCTGGAATGGCTACTACTTCTCAAGCTTTTTTTTTAAAGAATTTTTAACTTTAACTTCTTAGCTTGTTGCCCAAACTTCTACTCTGGATACGTTTTACTTCCTATAAAGTTGGAATTTAGCCTTCCTGCAAAGTGATGAAAACTTAGAAAACATCTGTTTCTTTTCTTTCAACGTTTTCCCGCTTTTACTTTTAAAGTGGGATAAAAGTTACTACAAGAGAACTTTTTTCTGTAATTCAGATTTCCTGATGACCAAGCATTGTTTACAAAAGACATTTAAGAATTACGCGCTAATTATCAGAGAATAATTCTTTTCCTCGACGGTTATTTGCTTATATTTCTTAACACAGATAATTTTCTACAACATGTAGTTCTCATACTCAGTTATAATTATTACAATAACGCATAGTTTCATCAATATATGAATATTTTTTATAGTATGTTGTACATTTTTACTTCTCATATAAATAATTTTATGAATAAACTTAAAAGAATGTTAAAGTTAGTGAATTTAAATTTAAGCTGTTCTAATGTTCTAAAATCTCTAAAAATACTATAATTAAGAAATATTTTCATTTATTTTATGTAACAACAAAAAAAAATTAATTTTCTAAAATACTTTACAGCACTTTTCCCAATTAATTTCGTTTCTTTGAACTCATTTTACATTGGAACTTAGGCTCCTAAATAAATATTATATTTATTTCAAAATTTATATTTCATACATTCTGGACTTATTTTATTTCTCTCAAAAAAACTGTGCCAAAGCTCTGTAAATTTGGACTGGATGGATTGGAAATCAATACATTAGAATAAGAGCTATTTAGCATTTGAGATTTATATCGAAGTACTCTCGACTAACCATCTCTAATACGTTCGCTGCCGGTTAAGTGA
>CM063511.1:113952904-113967904 GCA_032207245.1 Pardosa pseudoannulata
ATTGATAAAATGATTTATCATTATGCAACTGCCATTTCCACCTGGAACGTTTTCAAAATTCTTTTAACTAGAATTATCTGCTGAAGTATTTGTGAAAAACTTTGTTAATCTAACTATAAAAGATGTTTGATTACATCAATGTGTGCAAATTTTACTGATGTATATAGGATATCATAGTTAAGTTTTCTCTCCATAAAATTCAAAACTTCTTACTCATTAAATTTAATTTCAAAAAGTGTTTGAAACAATATGACTATTTATTGTATAGTATGTTTAATTTAAAAACAAAAATTTACGAGCATTGCAAGATCTACATTTTTATGCACTATTACGTATCTTAATATTTAATAAAAATTGAATAGTTAATTTCTTTCTCCGTAAAACACCTTCTTACTCATAAAATTTAATTTCAAAATTTGTTTAAAATAAAATGACTAATTACATTCTCTATGGTATTTTTAATTTAAAAATGAAAATTTACGAAAATTGCAAGATCTACATTTTTATGCACTATTACCTATTTTATTATTTAATAAAAATTGAATAGTTAAGTTTATTATCCGTAAACTGTCTTCTTACTCGTAAAATTTAATTTCAAAAACTGTTTCAAATAAAATGATTATTTGCTTTATAGTATTTTTAATTTAAAAACGAAAATTGACGAACATTGCAAGATCTTAATTTTTATACACTATTCCCTATCTTAAATTTTAATAAAAATAAATAGTTAAGTTTTTTTCTCAGTAAAACGTCTTCTTACACATAAAATTTAATTTCAAAAAGTATTTCTAATAAAATGACTATTTACTTTATAGTATTTTTAATTTAAAAACATAAATTGACGAAAATTGCAAGATCTTAATTTTTATGCATTTTTTCCTACCTTAATATTTAATAAAAATTGAATAGTTAACTTTTTTCCGTATAATATTTTCTTAATCATAATATTTAATTACAAAAACTGTTTCAAATAAAATGACTATTTACTTTGTTGTGTTTTTAATTTAAAAAGGAAAATTTACGAAACTTACCAGATCTTAATTTTTATACATTTTTCCCTATCTTAAAATTTAATAAAAAGTGAATAGTCAAGTTTTTTTCTTCTTAAAATGTTTTTTTCTCATAAAATTTAATTTCAAAATCTGTTTCAAATAAAATGACATTTACTTTATGGTATTTTTAATTGAAAAACGAAAATTTACGAAAATTGCAAGATTTACATTTTTATGCACTGTTCCCTATTTTAACTTTTAATAAAAATTCAATAGTTAAGGTTTTTCTCCATAAAACGTCTTTTTACCCCTAAAATTTAATTTCAAAAACTGTTTCAAATAAAATGCCTATTTACTTTTTGGTATTTTTAGTTTTAAAACGCAAATTTACGAAAATTGCAAGATCTACATTTTTCCGCACTATTCTCTATCTTAATATTTAATAAATGTTGAAATTCGTCTTTAAAATTGTAAGATTTCTTTCTATCTTTGGGAGTTCAATTTAAATTTTATAAACTTTTCATAAAGTGACGTCATGGAGACATCAGTCAATTCATGCGACAATATAGATTTTGACATCTTTCTCCAAGACGGCAAAAACTCTTTCCGTTGTACATTATAATATTAATTATTTAATTATTTAACTTCTGATTCGATTCTTCTTTTATGACCCCTTGACTGTGACTCCCGAACTCAATTCGAGCAACACTAAAGTGCCATTTTTGAATGCCCTACATGGGTCAATAGGTGTTTCAATTCCGTGCAGTCCAAACTCACTTATTCCAAAGCATAATATGTAGTTTACCATTTTTCCAATAAATGGCGATACTTTCCCGAGAAAAGTTCGCCAGTGTAGCACCATTTGTCGCCATTTGTCGGTTAGATAAAGATTTGTGAAATTCAATTGAATGCAAGGGAAACGATTTAATGACAGTTGATATACGTTAATAATATTATTGTATTAGTCTATTACACTTATCTTGAAAATTATGTCATAGATTTATTTTACTATAATTCGAGTAAAAATTACTGTAATCCATTATAATTTCCCATATATGAGAAAATTTTGAATATAGTAGTTATTTTATTTAATTTTTTAAATAATATATTTCTAACATTTCGATGATAATAACTATCAAAATTAAAGAGAAATTTTATCTAATTTTTGGAACGTTTTTAAAAATATATCCCACAGGCAAGGAATTAAAATGTACAAAGTATCACGTGTGCTTAAATAATTTAAGAAGCAGGACAACATAGAAGTGTAAAAAATGTCCATTCTCTTACTTAACCAAAAATTCTTTAAAATGTTTCATACTTTAAAGAAATACTAATATATTTATTTTATGATATTACTGAATTATTGTCTTTTAAGATCGTATATGGTTTGGTTTGGATTGAAGCTCTAAGGTCTACTTTTTTGCTCACGAGGGGGTGTTACTGAAAAGGGATTCTACTGTTTAAAGCTCCAGTACGGAACAGAATCGCTCTACAATTCAGCCATCGTTTAGTGATGTCAAACTTAAAATATGAAGATCATTCGATGAGACACAGTAATGCAAATTTCAAAACAAAATGTTTTGGTTCTAAGTTTGCTTACAAATTATGGAATGATTAGAATTAAATAATACTTTTTGTGTGTCTCAAATTCCGTTTTGTTTGTATGTCCAGCAGTTAATGACATTATAAAGACGTTCAAATCAAGTTGCAACATCCTTTTCAAGGATAAAGGGGTAGGATGTGTGTCTGATTATAACGGGAGATTCATGCATAGTAGATATACACGGTTTTTCTTCAGTAAAAACCTCTTAATCTCACTGTTAATCTCATAAATAATTGATGTAATATATGCAATAATGAAAAAAGAAACAAAATTCTGCAAAATATTTTAGATTTACTGTTTTGAGAACAAAAAACTCTGACTTTATTTTTTCACATTCCATTACTAAATATCTTATCAAAAAAGGGGAATGTGGCCTAAATTAGATTAACAAAGTCTTTTAATCAATTATTCTTTTAAGAAAGATAAATGAAAAATTTTATCAAAAGGGTGAAATATTCGAACGATATAAAGCATTGTTGTCACTTCGAAAAAGTGTCTTAATAAAAAAAGAATTTATTTTTTATAGTTAATTAAAAGGTTATATATTATTAAAAGATAATAGTTTTTTCAAAGAGTTGTTTTTTAAATAAGAGGGAAGCATGACATTTGCACTCTTACTTAAAATTAAATGCCGAATTTATCTTTGACATAGTACATAATAAAATGCTTTCTTTTGTGTATATTAAAATCAATGTTATAAATTTTTATAAGCTTATTTTTGCATTCATTAAATTTAAGTTAGTTTTAAGATAAATTTTAATAACATAATATTGTAAAAATAACATTTTAATCATGTCAATAAAAAATAATTTCCTGCTAGTCTATATATATATATATATATATATATATATATATATATATATATATATATATATAAATGAATTTGTGTCTGTCTGTCTGTATGTACTCAATAGACTCAAAAACCATGTATCCAATCACCGTGAAAATTTGGGAAATGTTTAGATATATCCCTGGGAAGGTTTTTGTAAATTTTTAACGTTCGAAATCCATTCCTTCCCCCATTTTCGAGCATTTCATGTCACTATTCCAAGCATTATTTTCCTCGGTTAAACGCAAACGATTAATTTTTTAATTTATCGCTTCATAACTACGTGAAAGAAGCAATATTTCTAGTAATGTGACGTCATCCCAAGGAATTGTTTTAAACGCAGTTTTCCTCGGTTAAAAGCAGAAGATTAAAATTTTCAATTTATCACATAACAAATAGGTGAAAACGATATTTTTCTATCATTATGACGTCATTACTTTAAATATCTGATTTATTCATTTCTTATTTTATATTATTTAAACATCGTCTTTGTAGTTTCAATTCGATTTGACCTGGAAATTGAGATATAAAGTCATTAACTTTCATTTCTATGTGACGCAAATTATAGCATTTTTATATGAGAACTTATTTTAAATTTAGTTCTTAGTTAATTTTTACGTTACAATGAAATGTTTATCAACAATATTTTAACAACAAAAAGTACAAATTTTAGTGACTCTCATGGGTAAAAAACACCTATCATTTTATATAGTTATCTTCATATTCATATGGTTGTCGGTATGAATGTGCGTTTCTGTTTCATACAAAACTATGTGGTTTGTCATAAATTTCCTTAATTTTGGACAACATTTATTAATACCACCAAAATTAGAACTGTTGTTGTCAAAACTTCTGCTTCCTATTCTACCACTTAATATGTCTAGATCTATTAACGTTGCTAATCAACGTACATAATATGGTAGTATAAAAACTGAATATTGTTATAATACGCTTATAATAGAAATATATAAATATGCCAATGACTGGAACACTACTGTGACGAATTTAGAGAGTTATGCACGAAAACAAAATCTTTGTTTAAAAGTAATACATTAAGTTTACCGTAACAAAGCACGGGCACATTTGCTAGCATTTTATAGAATATTAAATAAAGTTAAAAAAGGAATAAACTTATTAGCAATTATTTGATATATTCCCTAATTCCACTTTTGCTGTAAATTAAATCCTATTAAGTATTCAGAGTAAACTTGAAGGAAGTGTGATTGGATATTTTTAGCAGTTAAAATATCAGTGATAGTTATGAATGTTCAATTTTAGATAAGCATGCAACAATCTACTAGGAAAATTAATTATAAATCTGAATAAATATGAAAAAAAGCTTAACGGACATTAACTAATATCTGATATATTCGTACAGTAATACAATGGGTGAAATTTGCATGCTAATGAAGTTTTGTGTAATTAGTTGTTATTCTAAATTTGACATATCGTGTATTTAGAGATACATTTGTTTGGGAATATATATATGTATATATACATACATACATACATACATATATATATATATATATATATATATATATATATATATATATATATATATATATATATATATATATATATATATATATATGTGTGTGTGTGTATATATATGCATATAAAATAAATAAAACATTATACTGTAAGCCACAAACTGAATTCTCTTTAAATTTCGTTATTCTCCATTTAAATATAATACTATCTCTTTCACTTGTTTAAACATTTTGCAACAAATCGTAAAAATTCTGTTACAGTGAAAATACTGTATTGTTGAATTCGAGAAATTTCTGGACATTTCGATTTCTATTCAATTTTTCAAAGGCCACAAATGGAATCCAGAGTTTACTGTGAATCTACAAAAATTTGATACAAAAAAGAAAGAAAAAGAGAGAACACACTTTTTATACTATTTTCTTTCTTTATACGATTTCTTTTATGTACCAAAGCGACACATAAGATTGCGCATAAAATTTCCAATGTGATAAAAATTGAAGGCTTTTCATGGAGAAATATGTTTGAAGAAAAAATTACTACGTCTAGACTATTGGCAATTATTGAGTCATACGTTTTAACATGCATAAAAATTTTTAATGGTTCTGATAGATCTTGATTGTCAGTTTTCTTACTTGACATACGTTTCTAAATAATTAATAAAACAATAGATATTTTTTTTGAAATATTTTAAACTTGTTTCGTCTGTTATAAAATTATTAAACTATATCCCTTAATCAGTCATAATAAAATATAGAACAGTTAATGTTAGGTTGAAGCTATGTGTTATATTACAATAAGCTCTATTTTTAACATTCTACTCTCTAGAAAACATTAAATTGTCTAATGTGTTTATGTAATGAGTAATTTAGACCTACTACAAGGTTAGCAGTGTATTTATGCCTGATACGTGAGGCCAAGAAAAAAAAAGATTAAAAAGTGGAAAACTATTGAGTTTATTCAAGCAATCCTTTCTTTGTGCTCTGCAGTCCAAACGTTTTACAGTTGCTTATATACTGCTGTGAGGGAGCAAGTGAACTAGTCAATGCGAGAGGAAAGATTCACTTAATTTAAATTTTCTGAATAGTATGGAATATAACGGACTTTGAAACTACTTTGATCTACGCCCCAAATCGGAAATTTGGCAAAATATATGTTTTTGGCGCTTTTTTTCTCGCCAAGATGGATTCTCGCTAAATACAAATAATTAATACATAAAAAATACAGAATCATTAAATACAAAAAAAGAATGACTAAAAAATACAATAAATACATAAAAAATACAAATAAATGACACTGAATAACATATATGCAATTTACACAAAACTTTTAACAAATACAATTGAAAATAAGTGTCGGAAATCTAATAAAAAGAATTATTTATACAGAAATTTTGAATTCCTCCCAATTTATCCCAGCAGCAATTTCAATAAATTTATTGAAATCAATATTAGCCGCTAAACATGATTTATGAAACATATTGAAAGCTAAAAGATAAAAATAATTAATAGAAAAAAATATAATTGGAAAATACCACCAGATTTGCAGCAAAATACAGCAAGTCATAAATCCGCTTGATCACTTCACAAAGAAATGGCGAATGAATGAAATGGTGGTAAAACATATATGAAATCCAAAAATTGTTGCAACAAAACTTAAAAAAAAAAAACTCAAAAAATGGTACAAAATACAAGAAAATAATAAATTTGGCAACAGCAAAAACCTAAAAGCTGACAACACCTAAATTGGCAACACCAAAATAAGAAACAGCAACCCTAAAAAGTCCGTAGGGAGTGCCAGATTTGGCGCGTAATTTTTTGTGGGGTATATCAAAGTTGTACCCGGACTTTATAAAAAATATTTTAAGCACAGTGTGTCCATAATTATACTTACCTACTTAAAAGTTATCTATATTCTAAACAATTTTTCAGAAAGTTATGAAATATTTTCTAGGACTTAATAATGATATGGAAGTTTAATTCAGTGAATAATAATAAAGGATATTTGAAAATTTTACCACTAGAGGCCTTTTTAATGAATTATACCCGTAGTCAACATTTACTCTAGTCAAAAGAATTATTACAACATCACATGCTTAGCATGACTGCTATAATTTTCAGGTACCAATTGAAAACGTCAGTTAGCATATTTTATAGCTGATTCTCATGCGACTATTGTGTTTGGGGGCATTTGAAACACCTAATCAGTCTTTATAAAGCAAGAACTATTACGTGATCAGAAAACATCCATTTACGACTTAGATGACCTACACCCACGTCCAAATGAAGAGTTTATGGATGCGAAAGCCTGAGTAAGTGGGTAAAACCTTTTGACATTATTCTCTTTAAAGTTATACACTGAATTATTGACTTAAAATTAAAACTTTTTTTTATCAATATCACTATTTTTATTAAATATTTTCATTCATTTTAAAATTTAATTTCTATAAAAGAGTAATTTGAATTTAATATATTGTAAATTCCCTTTAACTTTTTAATATGATTCCGATTATTATCTATTATTTTAAAGTATTCGATATGTGTTTCGTTTTCGTATTTTTTAATAAACATCGGAACGAGATTACATCTTACTTGCATGTAATACTGAGGGTTGCCTACCATTCCGTATTTACAATTGGGTGAATCTAGTTTTCTAAGTATATAAAGTAGGTTGGGAAACTACCATGACTAGTTATGAAATAGTTTAAAATGTTATTTTCGAACTGTAACTTTTGTTCAACTTTTGACATTATAGTATAGGTTGCTCTTCCTATTTCATTTTATCCCAATATTCTTGTAGTCAATCTTTATTTATGTTTTCTTCTATATGTTTTTAAGTATTAACCCCGGAAGCTGTATAGGTTTATAATTTATTGATTTAGTGGCGTTCTTTGGTAAAATATCTTCATATTCATTACTGGTATTCTTCGTATGATCTTTGATCCAAATTATATTAATTTTTCGGTTATTCATGATTTTGCATTTTTTTTGTATCTCGGTAATTAATTTTGATTTCGGTACTAATTGTTCTAGACTTTTAATTATGGAAAGACTGTCAGTATATAAATATATATTGTCTTCACTCAACTGTTTTATCTTTCTGAGGAAATCAAGTATATCCATTTACGATATTGCTTTCACCATTTTTCAAGACACACTTTGGTCAGCTCTAGAACATGCTATCTTTAATTTCAAATGGTAGCTGAAAATGATTGCCGTCATGTTAAACAATAACTGTTTGTAATTATTCCCATTCCTTCATTATGCCCTACAATTCATTCCAAAACATTCAAGTTCTCAAAAGATACCTCTAAGGGTGACAGTAATATTGTGGGTATTCTACGTGGCCCCTGTTCTTAAATTACGAGAACCCAGCTGTAGTATTACTTGCTTCCGTAGCATACTTTAACACATTGTATGCGGGACAAGTACTAGTACGTTTTCTGACGATTGATACTTGAGAGCGGGTCACATACGTGTACGGGTTAGTGTAACAACATGGTTTGTTTGTGGGTACGAAAATAATGGTATATACAGGAAAACGAATCCAAATGCTCTTGTCTACTATATAGATTCTGGAAAATTTAGACAAATAAAAACTAGTTTTTACATCACTCGATGCGGAACCACAGAATAGTAAGGTTGATTAAAAAATCAGTTTAGATTTAATAATCTTTTTATCTATCCTTGAGAAAATAATATTATATATATGTATATATTATATATATATACATATATATATATATATATATATTATATATATATATATATATATATATATATTTGTTTATTTGACTGTTTATATATTTGTTTATATATTTCAATATAAAATACGAAAAGTTGTTTAAAAAATTAAATAGCTTTCGATCTATTGAGATTAAACTGAATAACTAAGTTTATACGCAAAACCCCCGCTCCCGGTACAATTCCGCTGCGAAATGTACCCGCACACAATGTGTTAAGCTGCATGTACTAAATGGGTGTCAGCGTTGCAGCCATGTATTAGTGTAAGGTATATATGCCTGTATTGCCAGCTGCTTTGGCCATGCAAAACAAACATTTCATACCTTTATCAATAATAGTTTAGATTCTAGACAACATTAAAGTAGAGAGTTTATTAGCTATGGGCACTCCATATATAGTAAAAGTTTATGTTTCAGGAGTAAATATTCTAGAATTTAGATTCATTTTTATTCCATTATCCCTTTACATCCACTTTCAATTACATAATGTACCTTGATTTAAAAAAAAAAAAAAGATTTATTTGTGGATACAAATACCATACTTCGAAATATCTGCACGCTATTTTGCAATTCATTTCTATAATGAAACTGGAATTTATACGCTGAAAGCAATTACCGAATGTCACCACATATATCTCTCGTGATAATTAATTTTGAAAAGTTAAACATTAAAATAATACCCTTTCAGTATATACCTTAAAGTTATGAAATATAAGTATAGGACTCATAAAAGGTTGGAAGTTGAATTGAACTCATAATAATAAAAAAGTGATTGAAAATTTCACCACTAGAGGGCTTTTTTAATAACTAATACACGTAGTCAATATTTACTCCAGTCAAAATAATTATTACAACAAGAAATGCCTAGAATGACTGCTTTCATTTTCAGTTACCATTTAAATTCGTCAAAAAAATTTTCTACAGTTGATACCCATGCCATTATTGTGTTTGGGGACATTTGAAACATCTAGTCATTCTTTACAAAGCGAGAACTATTACCTGATCTGAAAGACATCCATTTACTACATTGCTCTCACCATTTTTCTAGACACACTGTGGTCAGCTCTAGAACATGCTATCTTACTATTTCAAATGGTAGCTGAAAATGATTGCATGTCTTGTAGCAATAACTGTTTGTAATTATTCCCATCCCTTCATTATGTCCTACACTACATTTCAAATCTTCCAAGTTATCAATCGATACCTCTGGGGTGACAGGTCAAGCCTGAGAGTATTCTACTTGGTCCCTGCTTCTAAATTACGAGTACCCAGCAGGGGTAATATTACTTTCTTCCGTAGCATGACTTAAGCTGCACGTACTAAATGGGAATCAGCATTGCAGTCATGTATTGGTATAAAGGTATATATGTCTGTAATGCCATCTGCATTGGACAAGCAAAACAAACATTTCAGAACTTTATCAATAATAGTTTCGATTCTAGATTCATTAAAGTAGCGAGATTTTTAGTTATGGACACGCTGTATATAGTAAAAGTTTATATTTCAGAAGTAAATATTCTAGAACTTACACCATTTTTATTTTATCATCCGTTTACATCCACTTTCAATTCAATAATGTACCTTGATTTAAAAAAAAGCGATTGACGTTTGGATGGAAATACCACACTTCAAAACATCTGCACGGTATTTGCAAATCATTTCGATAATGAAACGAGAATTTGTACGCTGAAAGCAATTACCTAATGTCACCACATATATCTCTCGTGATAATTAGTTTTGAAAAGCTTTATTTTTCTTAGACTACATTAGAATAATACCCTATCAGTATTTATCTTGTATGTCGCACTTGTATGTCGCTAATAACATATAACTATATTTCTTGAAAATAGTAATTAATAATACATGACTTTGAAGTAAATTTGAACCAGCAATTAATATCAGTTCGCATTACATTAAAAACAAGCAATTTTAGATCATGTTTTGGAACTGTTTTTCACATGAATTTCAAATGTGACTGAGTTTTATTTTCAAACTTATTCCTTGTACATTAATTTATTTCTTTGTTTTAGTGAAAGAGATTTTTTTCTGTCTCAGGAAGTATAAGATTGAGTAATGCTCTACAGTCTTACACTACAAAATAAGTAGTTTTTATATTAATATTTTTGCATATGGGTTTATAACTGTTGAATTAAACTCTATCTGTGTTTCCTAATAAAATCCTAAATTTTTATCTCTGTATTTAAGGCAAGTTTTTCTTCTAAAGAAAAGTAGATGACCTAGAAGAGAATCGATGATTTTGAGATTCCGCTACGAAAAATAATACATGAACTACGTTGTAGCTCACGGTGTTGTATGAGTAAACCTTAGGTACTGTCATCTGACAGTGACTGACAGCGTTAATATTCATTACAAGCAGTTTTAGTAATTAATAGCATATGACTTTGAATTAAATTTGAACCAACAAACAATATCAGTTCACATTACATTAGAAGTAAGCAATTTTAGATTATATTTTGGACGCGGTTTTTGCAGGAATCTCAAATTTGACTAAATTTTATTTTTAAACTTTTTACTTGTAAATTAATATATCTTTGTTTTATCAAATGTGATTATTTCTCTTTCAGAAAGTGTAAAATTGAGTAATGCTCCATAGTCTTACACTACAAAATAAGTTGTTTTTATATCAATATTTTTGCAGATGGGTTTATAATTGTTGAATTAAACTCTGTGTTTTTTATTAATAAAATCATAAATTTTTATCTCTGTATTTAAAGCAAGGTTTTCTTCTAAAGAAAAGTAGATGACCTAAAAGAGAATCGATGACTTTTGAGATCACGCTACCATAAATAGTACTTGAACTACCTTGTAGCTCACGATGTTGTATGAGTAAACCTTAGGTACTGTCATCTGGCAGGGACTGACAGTGTTAATATTCATTACAGGCCGTTTTAATAATTAATAACCATGACTTTGAATTAAATTTGAACCAACAAATAATATCAGTTCACATCACATTAGAAGTAAGCAAACTTTAGATCATGATTTAGAAGTGATTTTTGCAAGAATTTCAAATGTGACTGAGTTTTATTTTCAGATCTATTCCTTGTACATTAATATATTTCTTAGTTTTAATATATGAGATTTTTTCTCTCTCAGGAAGTATAAAATTGAGTAATGATTTACAATTTTACAGTACAAGATATTTATCTATAAATATTTTTGTGAATTTGATTATAACTGCTTAATTCAACATTATTTGTGTTCTTATTACTAAAATCATATAATTTTAGAATAAAATAAATTTTCTTCCCAAGGATACAATTGACTTTTACCTCTTTTACAAAATGAGTAATAACATTTTAGTATTTATTTTTGTTAACCACTCTTTTCTTTATAATATAATATTTAGTTCTGAAATTGAGTTTCAAAAATGTTATGATCTGCAGAGAAATAAAATTAATAGCCTATAGGAAAATGTCATAGCTATAGAAAATGTGTCTCTCTTTCAAATTCAGAATTATTTGTATATATTCGATTCATGCTGTAAAATATTATATAAAGAATACAATTTAAAACCAATATATCTAAAAAAAGAAAATGAAAAAAACTTATAAAAAACATTATTTTTCTACATAAGACCCTCGTTTGAAAATACTTGAAAATTTATTTTTCCCAAACCTATTTGTAAGAAAAGCACTGGAAATTTTTATTTAAAAATTTGCAAACTTGTTTTACAAAATTTATTATGTAAATATTCTTAAAAAAACATGGTGTTTCAGTCTTTACTGTAAACAATTTTTTCAGTGGTGTAAGTGTCAAACGGGTTAATCAATCTTTTTAAGAAAAGCTTTTAAAATATACATAGAAGAAAACTTTTCTTCGGCCTCATTTTTTATAACTTTATTTAAGCATCTTATTACAGTTTCTTGAATCATAATTAAATATCCATTTTCTAAAAAGATTTTAGTGGAAATATTTTGGACAAAAATGATGCTAGAATCTTCACAATATAGCAGTATGTTATATATTGTTCTTAAAAAGGATTACTAATTATCAATACCTTGCAGAAAAATGGATTTTCTATTAAAGTTTGAATACACTAAAGGCAAGAAATCCAGTTTTCTTACCTTAACTCTTCATTCTACTATGATAATTATGCCATTTGAACAAAAATAAAGTTTTGGTTTACCGAAAAGCTGTTATTACTATGTAGTTACTAAATAAATTTAAATAAAACATTACATTCAATTTTATAGTGCTATTAGACAGTACAGACATTATGAATATAAACAATATGAATTAGTATATTAGTTGAATAAACGGGAATTCTACGGTTGACAATAGATTCTTCGGCCTCATTTTTTATAAATTTATTTAAGCAACTAACTACAGTTGTTTGAATCATAATTAAATATCCATTTTCAAAAATTATTTTAGTGAAAGTTCTTTTGACAAAAAGGATGTTAGAATCTTTACAACGTAGCAGTATGTTTTGTATTATTCTTAAAAAGGATTACTAATTATAAATTCCTTGCAGAGGAATGGATTTTTCCTTAAAATCTGAATATATAAAGGCAAGAAATCATGTTTTTTATCTTAACTTTTCGTTCTACTATGATAATCATGTCATTTTAATTAAAATAAAATTTTGGTATACCAAAAAGCTCGTTACTACTATGTAAGTACTAAACAAATTTGAATAAAACATTACATTCGATTGTATAATGCTATTAGACCTCCAAACATTATGAATATAAACAATATGAATTAGTATATTAATTTTTTAAATGGGAATTTCATGATTTACAATAGATTTCTTATATTGTGCTATTAGACCTTCCAAACATTATGAATATAAATAATATGAACTAGTGTATTAATTGGATATATGGCAATTCTACGGTTGACAGTAGATTCTTCGGCCTCATTTTTTTATAAACTTATATAAGCAACTTACTACAGTTGCTTGAATCCTAATTAAATATCCATTTTCTAAAAAGATTTTAATGGAAATACTTTTGACAAAAATGAGAGCTAGAATCTTCACAATGTATCTGTATGTTTTATGTTGTTCTTAACGAGGATTACTAATTATCAATCCCTTGCAAAGGAATGGGTTTTCTATTAGAATTTAAATACATAAAGGCCAAAAATCTGGTTTTCTTATCCTAACTCTTCATTTTACTCTGATAATCATGCCATTTTAACAAAACTAAAGTTTTGGTTTACCAAAAAGCTGTTATTACAATGTAAGTACTAAATAAATTTAAATAAAACATTACATTCACTTATATAGTGCAATTAGGCCTTCCAAACATTTTGAATATAAACAATATAAACTAGTATATTAATTGGATAAATGGGAATTCTATGATTAACAATAGATTTCTTATATACTGCTATTAGACCGTCCAAACATTATGAATATAAACAATATGAACTAGTGTATTAATTGGATGTATGGGGATTCTACGCTTGATAATAGATTCTTCGGTCTCATTTTTTATAAACTTATTTAAGAAACTTACTACAGTTGATTGAATCTTAATTAAATATCCGCTTTTTCAAAAGATTTTAGTGGAAATCCTTTTGACAAAAATGATGCTAGTATCTCCACAATGTAGCAGAATCTTTCATATTGTTCTTAAAAATCATTTCTAATTATCAATCCCTTGCAGACGAATGGATTTTCTATAAAAGTTTGAATATATAGAGACAAGAAATCTTGTTTTCTTATAATAACTTTTCATTCTACTATGATAATCATGTCATTTTAAAGAAAATAATGTTTTGGTTTACAGAAAACCTATTATCCCTATGAAAAATCTGAATAAATTTGAATAAAACATTACATTCACTTATATAGTGCTTTTAGACCATCCAAACATATGATTATCAAAAATATGAATTAGTATATTAATTGAACAAATGGGAATTCTATGGTTTATAATAGCTTTCTTATATAGTGCTATTATTCCAAATATTATGAATATAAACAATATGAACTAGTATATTAATTGGATATATGGGAATTCTACGGTTGACAATAGACTATTCGGCCTTGCTTGAATCATAATTAAATATCCAGTAGCGTCTCGGTAGTTCTTCGCAATCCTTAGACAAAGGTTTGAAAATAGGTCTTCGGACTGGGTAAGTTTGATTCTGCTTTCATCTTTTCAGTGGGTAGATAAAACTGAGAACCAAATGTACTTGTAAACGAAACTATGGGGGTTTTGAGTAAGGTAGACGACCTTAACCAAAGATGTGTTTCGTACCCAAGGGTTCTTGGGATTGGCAGCAACTACCACGAACCTCTAAGTTGAACTTTAACTTCAAGCAGTTTAGTTTAGTATAATTTAATAGGTTTGCCAAGAAGTCATCT